>JADLZK010010478.1:0-153898 GCA_015847255.1 Hyparrhenia diplandra | reverse complement strand
AACATCCTGGGAACCAAACAAACAAGCTCTCCCATGGTCACCAATATATATGCAGCTGAACACATGCTTCTGATCTCAGGGCATCGCCACATACGCACAGCCAAGAAAAAAAAAAGCCCATCAGCAGGCACATCCGTCTCCATGGCTTCCAAGCTAATGCTGGCTGCAGTGACCGTCTCGATGGCCCTCGTCTTGCTGTCCACGCTCACCTCCGCCACGGATCACGTCGTCGGCGACAGCCAAGGCTGGACGCTCGGGTTCGACTACGACGACTGGGCCCAGAGCAAGCAGTTCACAGTCGGCGACACACTAGGTACGTACTCGCAGCTGGCCGATCAAAAACCTTATACGTACATGGCCTCGCTCTCTGATCTGGCGACACTTTTTGCAGCGTTCAAGTACGCCTCCAGCTCCCACAACGTGGCGGAGGTGAGCGGGCCGGACTTCAAGGCGTGCAACAAGGCGGCGGACATCTGTGTCTGGAACTCCGGCGACGACCGCATCACCCTCGACAAGCCGGGCCGGAAGTGGTTCATCTGCACGGTGGGAAGCCACTGTGAGCTTGGCATGAAGCTCAACGTCACCATTGCTCCGGCGACGACGACGCCAGCACCAGCACCAGCGCCGGCGCCGGCGCCGGAGCTGTCTCAGCCTCAGTCGTCTCGGCGCTTCCTCTCCAACTGGTGATGGATGATGGAATTGCAATGTGTGCCCTCCATGCCAGAGTAGCTGGCCCTCGCTCGTATTTTCATTCAATTCTGCCCCAATCGAGCCCTCGATCTGCACCCGACGGCATCATCGATCCGGGCTACGGAGCTTCTTCCACTACTATACGGAAGTATTGCTATCCGAATCTGAGAATAAATCATGAAAAGACTAGCCATGACGGCAACAATTATGTATCACATATTTGGCTCCTAAAGTTACCATTGAAATAACAACGAAAAGGTAAAAATGACAGTGTTCACTCTTTTGTCATACACTTTGGGCACTTTTGGGCTCATCTCAAAACATGACGAATTAATCATAAAATTTCGCAACTTACACTCCAAGACATTCTTATATATAATAATTAAGCAGTAAAAAAGGAATTTTCATAGGAATTCTGCCAACATGCACTACACTATATACATTTTTTTTGAATCGAGGACATCCCCATTTCCATTAGAGCATAATGGAAATCAACATTCAACAGAATGTATCAGAAAGCAGCATATCAGGCCACTATGAAAGAAAGAAAGAAAACAGAAAACCGCTGCAGATGCCTTAAGCCGAGCATCCAGCCCCAACAAAAGCTAACGCTGCTGAAGGTCAAGACTTGACCATGATGTATCCAGAGACCTGTTGCCAGATACCACACAGGTTACAGCCAAACAACGATACAGCCAGAAGCGTAAACAGAGAATCAAGTTCAGTTTCCCTCTTCAGATATCCAGACTTTTGACAGAAATCAATTCTGATGATCATCACTACACTATTATACATGCACAGCAAAATCAACTGATTCTTACACAAGACTAGTTAACCGAAACCAAGGACAAAACAGAGCCATTTCAGAGGAAAGACCTTTGTGCTTACTGATTAGTCATAATTGAGCATCCTTAGCTGCAAAGATGGATCATGCTTCATACTCAATGCATGATTTCAGCTCATCCAATCTGAATTACACATGTAAAACGTTGTGTCACCTTCACTTCCTTGGTGAAAATTGTTGTTACCACTCTCCATTTCGGTGCATAATCAAGAAATGCAGCTTTGTATCAAAAGCAGCTATTATGAATTTGCCTTTCATTTCCTAGTGTCATTCTCCATTACATCAGTTATATATTAAGAGCAATAGAGCATACTTGTCTATACTGGTTACTATCATGTATCGTCCAAATTTAGCACAGTAGCTATCTTACAGCTACTACTAATTAAGAGGCTGCATTGAACAAAATGTACTAGAAAACAGAGTATAACAACCATATGTTTTACTGCCCAAGAAGTGAAACAGATATCCTTTTGCTACAAGAGAAACCCAGAAAACATAATACACTAATAAATGGTTACTAAATAAAGGTCTATTCACTGATCGTAATCTGCATAACTGAATACTTGTACGCCACTACTTTTGTTGATCATGCATCTAAAAAAAGCCATAGTACAAAAAAAAAAGATGGATGCGAATGAGTTAACAACAGAACATGCTGTACCCGCCTTACCGTTCAGAACCAACAAGACTAGATTTTTATTAGCTTTCACCAAGCAGGTCCCATAAATCAGCTCATCCCAAGTTGCAGAAACTGAGCTTAATCTTGAATATGGACACCTCTTGTAGCTGAACACGTCTGAATGCAAGAACGAATGAAAATGTTCAGCAGATACCACCCAAGAAATTTGCGTTAAAAAATAAATTTGAAACTCGAGGACAGTAATAAAATACTTAATTTTGTATTTTATAAACAGTTAGCAGAAAATAGAAAAATGTAGAAATAACTACTCTGAATAATCAATGCGACTTAATCAAGCATCTCTTTTACTATGATGGTACGACAGATAGTGAACTTAAAAGAACCTGAATGTTAGCTACAGAATAAAAACACTTATACAGCTATATACTAGAAAATATACTAGAAAACAAACCACCAGGATTCATCGGCTTGTTGTACATCAACACCATTTAAGCATTAAATTATGCTGAAATATGGTTATAGATCTGACATCGCTTTTAAGCTGCAACTATGACACCTAATTGAACATAACAATTTTAGATTACAGGACAATATCTACATTAAGGAAACTTAGGGTATTAATTTTGTTTCTAGAGTCCAAGGATGCTCACCCCAGAATGAATGGAGAAAAGCAACTAATGTTCCAATAAAAGCATCATCTGCAACCCACGTCGACATGGCACATATTATGCGCCCCTTCCACCCTTCCAAGAGCCACTGGTGATCCACATCAATGACAAAGTCCTTGTGGTAGCTTTCCTTGACCTTGTTCCTCACGACCTTAACAATATCTGGATCCAACGGCAGCTGTCTCAGCCCTGCCCGGTGCTTACGCACTTGCCATTGCTTGTATGTCTCGTGGCGCTCAACCCTATCCGAGCCCTCACAGGCAATGACATTCATGGCAAACCGTCCAAAGATCTCCCGTTCAATCAGCAAGCGTCGGTCATTGTCCCGTGGCACTGTAACATCAAGCATGTCAAACAGTGCCGAGAAAAAGAACAGTACCTCTCGGAAGCGTGTTACAAAGAATGGCGTCCCATGGGAGCCATTGACATTACAAAAGATAAACACATCTGGTCGCATCTTTCGGATGTTATTGAGGACCATATCCCTTGGGCTCGGGCTATATATGTCGACACCCTCATCCATCAAGTTCCCAAAATCAAATAGACCATTGATGACAAGTGCCTCGTCAGGGTCAATGTGCAGGTCATCAACAGAAACCATCTCCCACTTCGCTGCAATGCTTTGGAACTTGAATGGTATGCCAAACTGGCGAGCACATTTGCTAAGCCGGCGTCCGGTCTCTTCAATATGAGCAGCTGGACGGAATCCAGGCAGGGGAAGGTCAATACCGGTGATCCTCACCTCTGGTGGTCCACCTTCCCAAGTAGACAAAATGCCAAACAAGCTTGGCCACTGGATCCCGTCACGCATGCCATAGTCTACAATGTGCAGTTTTGCCCTCCCTGTAAGAACATTGGCAATGGTCATGTTGGAGAACCTGTACGCCATCATCTTGAAGCAGCAAACTGTTAGGTACAGCTGATAGGCTTTAAGGATATCCACTCGCGAAGTTGGCTTCGACATGAGCGACTTGTAAACCTGGCTTCCAGTGCCGGCCAGTCGTGCCTCTAATCCACCTGCAAAACAATGTGCCAACCTTTGATTGGCATCTCCCCTCGGTGAGGAATGCTGCTTGATCCGCTTAAGTAACATGGACGCACTCCAACGATCGTCCATCGAAACCGCCTGTGCACAGTGGAGAAGCAATGTGTGGAAGTCCACTGCTTCATTCAACCTCTGCCTTCGCAGCACAGACTTCCAATTACCCTTCCTGACCAACTTCCCATCCTCACTGTCCATAGTGATGTCAAGACCCAGCATTCCATTGAGGCATAAGCGATACTCATTGAGAATTATTTCATCGATTATCTCCTCACATGTTTCCTCCGGCTCCAGCACCATCAGCTTGCTGTTCCTGCTCGTCTCTGCACTCTCCAAGTCCTGCCAATTACACCGGTTCTTGCGGCCCCGGGCATTACTGATTCCTTGGCCTGAGCCTGGGATAACGAATTGTGATACCTTGCAGCCTCGAGCCTCGAGGAGAAGGCTGTTGTCAGTGGGCAAGAATTTTTGGCCTCCCTCCATGCCCCTGAAGAACGCCTGGTTGAGCATGTCGGTGTTTTACCCTGTTCTGGCCACTGACGAAGGTCGAGGCCGGCGCGCCGTGTTCTTCCCTGTCTCCCGGTAGGAGAGGAGGCGGTCGATGTAGTCGTCTCCCTCCTCGGGGCCAACCAGGAACTCCGAACATTGGATGCCACCGCCGCCACAATTCCAGAATCCCGAGCTGGCCTTGTCAGCTCTGTGAAATCTCGCGCTGGCTGTGTCGATCCCCGCTCCCATGTCTGGGCATGGCAAGGAAGACAGGGGCAGCTGGGAGAACTCGGCCAGTTCGTAGGGCCAGGTGGTGTTGGCGAACGCCGTGATGTCGGAGGATGGCGGAAGGGTGCAGGCGACGCTTCCATTGTTGTTGGTGGCGAAAGAATCGGAGGCGGCGCTTGCGTCGGAGAGGATCTGGGCGAATGGCTGCTGGGCCTGGAGGAGCGCCGGGTTGTCGGGGTAGTGGTACAAGAACTTTTCGTCGATGTCGTCCTCCCCCCCATGAGGATGCGCGAGATGAAGGTTAGCGCGAGGAAGTCCGTGGAGGCCGCCGGGTCCTCTTCGCTTGGCGTCGGAGGAAGGTTGAGGAAGGCGGAGGGGAGAACGGCTCAGGGTCGCGTTGCCCCTGCCCCGGAGCTCCCCGGCGTGCCGGCCATGCCTCACTGTTGGTAAAAATCGAAGCTTTATCCGATTGATGACGATAATGGTAGGTTTGCAGTGGAGAAAACATCGAATGGAGACGATGGAAAAGGGCCAAATTGGGGTAGCAGTGGTGCAGGGTAGAAGATGGCGTCGGAGGGGAGGGGCTGGGCAAGTCAAGCAGGAACCTTCCTGGAAGGCGTCGGATACGACTACGGCGGCGGCGGCGGCCAGCCAGCCAGAGTGGAGCTCTACAGTAGTACGGTCGATGGAGACGAGGCAAACCGATTAGCGACTAGCGAGTGGAGCCACGAGTGTCTTTGCAAGTGATCACTGACCATGGACTTAAAAATACCCTAGACCAAAATAAATTGGGTTGGGTCTGTAACACTTTTGTTTATATTTTGATAATTATTATCCTATTATAGATTAATTAAATTTAAAAGATTTGTCTCATATTTTTCGCTTAAAAAGTACAATTAGTTTTTATTGTTTACCTACATTTAGTGTTGTTGCATGCGTCAAAAGATTTGATGCGACCGATATCAGAAGACTTTTGGGTTTGCTTTTTTGGGTTGGCATGGCAACTATACATGCCCTTAGTCGTTTTTGGTTTTGTGACACAACTTTGACTCTATTTGTACAAAATAAATGCAACATTTATATTTTTAAATAAATTTGTTAAAAAAAAATTAGATTTAAAGATCTTTTCAATGATACTAATTATGTATGATAAAATATTAATATTTTTAATATATAATTTATCAAAGTTGTTTCTCGGGCCGTAGTTTACGACATTTTTTTATTTAGGAGTATGTACACTATACTATATTTAAAAGACCAAATCAATTTGGACCATTGACTCATTCATCCAAACCAATCTAAACCATTCAACTATTTAACTGTTTTTAGGTAAATGTTTTAGCTAGCGGTTGCAGGCGGCATCGTTTTTAGCTAGCGGTTGCAGGCGCATCGTTTTAGCTAAACCATTAAAACTGTTCTCATCCATTAAAACTATTAAACCAAACTAAACCATTATAGATGTCAACCGTTCCGAACCAAACCAAATTGAACCACTTGTAAAACAAAAAAAAAAACGGTTCAAACCAAACCATTCTCAGGTTTGACAAAGGAAGAGATGGAAAAGCTCTCTAACCTTTGGGTGACTAAATGAAATATGTTAACTGATTTTGCAGTGTCTAAGAGCAGCAGCTAACAAATTTGAATGCAAGTAGTAGTACCCAAGAAGTCTGTAGAAAATTTAGCTTAAAATATCTTTTGAATATGATAAACCATTAGTTTGTTTAGACCTTTTCCTTTGCTGGATGTACCACCTTTTGTCAGTGTTATGAAATTTATCTCTTTCAGTCAATTGGCAATCAACTTTCAAATCTTGTGATTTTCTTGCATAGGCAATCAGCACTCACATTTGCACAAAAATTTTGTTCATCAACCTGTACATGTACCATTCTTACATCCAACTGAAAGCAAAAAAAAAAAAAAAAAAAAAAAAAAACATCCGAAAACAGGATTCACATATATGATCCAATTCCTAATAAACATAACATTTGCTCCCTTTTTTGACTTAAAGAGCAGCCCCTGACCAGCCCTGCACGCCTCAACCTTACAACACTTCTTGAGCGGCAGAGCCTTCACCAGCATGTACAGGAAGCAGCTCGCGAACGGTGACGGTGATGGACCTGGCCGCGGCATTAGGCCAGGGGACGGTGATGGACCTGGCCGCGGCATTAGGCCAGGGGACGATGATGGACCTGGCCGCGGCATTAGGCCAGTGGCGGCGCCTCTTAGGCCATGCTCAACACAGTGACCAGCATGTTAGCCTATTAGCCGCGTCGGACATCCACGTAGAGGAGAGCGTCGGATGGTGGTTTTAAGCAGTGAGTCAGAGTGGCGCACCAAAATGGCAACGGGGGCCACGATCCCGATTTCCCGGAGAATTCTTCCATTAGGGGCCGGGGATGGAGTGAAATTAATCCCCACGGGGATGCATTTGGTAGCAAAGCTGTCCCCGTCGGGGGATGGCGGGACGGGATGGTTGTCCTCTCCCGGCCCCGATCCCCGCCCCCGCCCGGAGGCTGCACCAGGCGGCGGACCCATGTAAAAAAGGCCCAATAACTCCAGGAGTATATAACACACTATCAAACCCTAATTCCTCAACTCTTGTCCGGCCATCCCCGCCCCCAAGGAGTCACGCCCGCTTGCCTCTCCGTCTCACACTCTTCCTCGGCTCGTCATCTCACACCCTCGCCCGTCACCAACTTGTCGGAGTCGAATCTGCGAACACCCCAAGCCCCTCTCGCCTGCGTATCCCGAGCTCCCGGGACCCGGTGGCATGGCCTGCCCATCGCCACCGATTCTCCCATGAAGACATGAAGTAACCTTCCCTGTCGACTAGATCTACAAGAAATTTGTTGCCGTGTTGCGTTTTGTCTCCATTTTCTCATCTTGCTAGTGGACAACAGAGGTGCATCGTCTCATTTACTTTCTCGTCCTCGACACAACCGCTGCAGAAGCACCCGTTGCCTTGGTCTCGAAAAGCTAGAGAGGGTGAGAGAATAAGATTCTTGTAGTCATGTAGCGGTTCAGCTTTTGCCAGGCAAGGTAGCACTGAACCTCTACATACTCTCCGGAAGAAAAATAGATTTAGTTGTGCAAAGCCTACATGGCAACTGCTTTTTGCTGAAACCACAAGCTAGTGTAACCCCTGCGATGGTGCTGCTCTTACGGTGACAGCATGCTCCACGTCAGCGCTCGCTCGGGCGGTCTCACCCTCGCGGCCGCCCTCGGTGGCCTTAGCCTCACACTCGGCAAGCTGTGGCAGGCGGCAGCGGCGACTAATTAACCAGGCTACTATTAAATCAGCCCTTAGATGGGGCGCCGCTGTTCAAGAACAAGAGCAAATGGGGATATCGTTCTATATCAATCTGAAGGGGTGATCAGCAGATATAACCACGGGCTAACTCTCAGTTAGCACCATTGTGAACTTAAACGACACAAAAACATAGATTAGAGTTTATTTAGTCATTTTAAGACTTTATGGACCGAAATGACACATCGAGATAAAACTTTATGGATCGGAATAACACACTGAGACAAGTATAATAATAACAAGTGCACTTTGCTCTTATTTAAATATTTATTTTTATTAATAAAGATGGGTATAAGATATTTTGAAACTCTTTAAAATATATTTTTCTTTCGTTTTTCAAATTATAGTTCATTTTAAATTTTTCTAGATACATTAATTTTAGTATTAAACATAGTGTATAACTAGGCGTATAATAAAAATAAAGTATTTAAAAAAATAGAATGAACTGAAATTTGGAATGGAGGAGTAGCCAACTCTAGTGACAGTGAACTCGATGGACTAACTACATTCTGCACTTCCAACCAGAACAACAGAACTTCTGTAGCACTGGCCGCCTCCGCGCGAAGTAGCATCCCGACGGACGGGCCTTCCTCGAACTTTCGCTCGCTGCTCGACTCCTTCTTCTACATTCCGCTGCCGGCGTCAATGTCTGCCAGTCCCATCCACCAGACCACCACAGGCACACCTACCCGATTCGGTCCCTCTCCATCTCCATGTTACCCCCACTCGACACCAACCCACGATAATCATCAGCAACCCGGTTGAAGCTTCGATTGTTACCGCTGGTCAGGCATGGGTGCCACGCCGGAGGAGTTTCTGGGGCAGGGGCCCCTCGAGGCTGAGCCGTTCTCCCCCTCCGTCTTCCTCGACCTCCCTCCGACGCCCCGCGAGGAGGACCCGGTGGCCTCCACGGACGACCTCGCGCTCCCCTTCATCTCGCGCATGCTCATGGAGGAGGACATCGACGACAAGTTCTTTTACCACTACCACGACCACCCGGCGCTCCTCGAGGCCCAGCAGCCATACGCCGAGATCCTCTCCGATGCCGCCGCCACCTCCGGTTCTTTCACCACCAACACCAACGGAAGCGGCGCCTGCACTCTCACGCCGTCCTCCGATGCCCCAGCAGCGTTCGCCAACGCCACCTGGCCCTACGACCCGGTCGACCTCTCCCAGCAGCTTCTGTCGTCGCTATGCCCAGGCATGGCAGCGGGAATCGACGACTTCACCGCAGATGGTGTCAACCAACTTTGGTTGCCCCAACAAGGTACCGGCAACAACGGTGAGGAGTTCTTGAATACTGAGGTGGAGACGACGACAATGGCCACCTGCTCTCTTTCTCCTACCGGGGATGGGGACACGGCGCCCTGGCCTCGACCTCCTTCAATGGCCGGAGCACGGTAGACATGGACATGCTCAATCAGGCGTTTCACAGGGGCATGGAGGAGGCCAAAAAATTCTTGCCCATTGACAATTACAACATCCTTGTCGATGAGACTCGGGGCAGCAAGCTGTCACAAACCTTTAGGCCCCCTTTCAAATGTTTTTCCTGTGAAAATGAACTAATTCCTGTGAAATTCCTGCGTTCCAAAGGAATCCTTACCGCTGACGATATGAGGATTGAGGACAATGCAGATGGAAGATTGACATTCCAAGGAAATGGTGATGGCCGGGGCTGCAAGAGCCGGTATAATTGGCAAGACTTGGAGACAGAGGGACGCGGCCAGACAGGAAAAACGCTCCTCCTCGGCTCCCGGCGCCCGCTCTGGCGCGTCGGGGCACCACCGCCGCCCGCCCAACCACCTCCCCGCCCGGCCCCTCCCGGCCGCCCGTCGCCGCCGCTGCCGCCGCGGCGGCGGCGGCCGGCGGCGCCGCCCTCAACAAAGGCGCGTCAGCGTCTGTCCCCCCCCCCCTCTCTTCCTCCACCTCCCAGCCAGCCTCCCCTCCAACTGCCGCCGGCCTCCTGCGGCTTGGTGACGGCCGGCCCGGCGGATCCGTGCCCTCCCGTCGGATCCGCCCCCGAGCGCGATTCCCCCTCCCCTTCCGCCGATTCGCCGCCGGCGGTAGCGAACGCAGGTGCTTGCGGGTATGGCCGGGCGGCAATGGCGGCGGATCCGATCCCCGTAGGCGTCTCCCGATCCCCCAGCGTCGACCTTCGGCCCGGCCAGGCGGCGCCTCCTCTTCGGGGCGCGTGTCGCGGCTGGCCGGCGGTGCGGGCCTCGGGCGGCTCACGCGGCCGGCCGATCCCTTCAGCTGGCGGGCTTCGGGCGGCGCCCGCGCTTCAACGCCCGCCCTCGTCGGCCGGGGCGGTCGGTGCGTCCGCGTCGTCGGCGGCTTCTCGTCGTGTTCCGTGGTGGCACCGCCGTGGTGCCGAGGCCAGGTGAATCGACGACCTGCAAGCGTAGCCGTGGTGGCGCTCGGGCATCGCCGGGAGTATCGCACCAGCGGGCATGGGAAGCGGAGTTCGTCTGCGGCTCGTCGTGGGAGGGTGGTTCGTCTTAGGTACTGGGGTCGAAAAGACCTTTGGTGCTCCTTTTGGCGTTGTCGGCGTTCGCGGACGTCGATCTCCTTCATGAAGGCAGCGCTTGAGCACTCCTGCGGCCTCTTCGGCCCGTCGCTCCCCCTTTCGTCGGTTGGTCGTCCCGCTGTTCCTATTTGTGCTACTTGTTTTTCCACACCGGGTGGTCTAGCTTGCGGTAACTAGTCGTTTCCGGCCGGATGCTTTGCCCCCGAGGTGCTGCCCAGGCGGATGCTTTGCGCCGTGTATCCAGTGTGTCGTTTCCGGCGGATGCTTTGCGCCCCGTGGTGCTCCTAGTCGCCGTCGTTTCGGGCGGGTGCTTTGCCGCCCGAGTTGGCGAGCTTCGTTCCGGCATGCGCGCCACCACGGTCAGCGATCGTAAAGAGCTGCGTTTCCGGCATGTTGCCGAGGTCGCGGTCATTCACGAGCTTGCGTTTCCGGTTTCTTGCGAACGCCCGAGGTCGCGATCGTCTTTCGCGGATGCTTGGTCGGTTTCTAGCGGATGCTTGGCCGCTATTTCTTCTAGCGGATGCTTTGCCGCTCTTGTCTTTTTCGGCGGATGCTTTCTTTGCCGAGGTTGGTTTGGACGCGGATGCTTGGCCGTCGGTTTCTAGCGGATGCTTTGCCGCTATTGTCGTGTTTGGTTCTAATCGCCGCTAGCTACCGGGTGTTGTGTGGTTTCTATTGTAATAGGTTCAAATTGTCGGGGTTGTTAGTTGGAGGGTCCGCCCCACCCTCCCCCTTCCGTTTCTTCTTTGCTTGTTTGTGTCGGGGTTTTTCGTGGGTAACCCGAGGGTTACTCGCGTCTACCCCTGTATCCGATTACCGGCCGTTCTTTTGGCCTTTACGCATAATGAAAAACGCGCCAACTTAGGTGGGCGTGGTCTCGAAAAAAAAGACTTGGAGACAGAGAGAAGTAGGAAGAGCAAACTTATGGTGCCTGAGCCGGAGGAAACAGGTGAGATGATTGATGAAATAATTCTCAATGAGTATCGTTTGTGCCTCAATGGAATGCTGGGCCTGCATATCAGTATGGATAGCGAGGATGGGAAGAAGAACATGAGAAAGGGGAACTGGAAATCAGCATTGGGAACGCAGAGCTCAAACGAGACAGTGTACTTGCACACATTGCTTATCCACTGTGCACAGGCCGTGTCGATGGACGACCGTTCGAGTGCGACCAAGCTACTTTGGCAGATCAAGCAGAACTCCTGGCCAAGGGGAGACGCCAATCAGAGGCTGGCGTATTATCTTGCAGAGGGGCTAGAGGCACGATTGGCAGGCACAGGAAGCCAGGTTTACAAGTCGATCATGTCAACACGCACCTCACTTGTGGAGATGCTCAAAGCCTATCAGTTGTACCTAACAGTTTGCTGCTTCAAGATGATGGCGTACAAGTTCTCCAACATGACCATCACCAATGTCATCGCGGGGAGGAAGAAGGTGCACATTGTAGACTATGGCATACATCACGGCCTCCAGTGGCCAAGCTTGCTTGGCATTTTGTCTACATGGGAAGGTGGACCACCAGAGGTGAGGATCACCGGCATTGACCTTCCCAGCCTGGATTCCGCCCAGCTGCTCAGATTGAAGAGACCGGACGCCGGCTCAGCAAATGTGCTCGCCAGTTTGGCATACCATTCAAGTTCCATAGCATTGCAACAAAGTGGGAGATGGTTTCTGTTGATGACCTGAACATTGACCCTGACGAGGCCCTCATCATCAATGGTCTATTTGATTTTGGGAACTTGATGGATGAGGGTTTCAGCATATATAGCCCAAGTCCTAGGGATATGGTCCTCGATAACATCCGAAAGATGCGGCCAGATGTGTTCATCTTTTCTAATTTCAATCGCTCCCATGGGACACCATTCTTTGTAACACGGTTCCGGGAGGTACTGTTCTATTTCTCATCGATGTTCGACATGCTTGATGCTACGGTTCCACGGGACAACGAACAACGCTTGATGGTTGAGCGGCACTTCTTGAGACGGTCTGCCCTGAATGCCATTGCCTGCGAGGGGCTCCGATAGGGTGGAGCGCCATGAAATGTATAGGCAATGGGAAGTGCGGAACCACCGGGCTGGGCTGAGGCAGCTACCATTGGACACAGATATCGTTAAGGTCGTGAGGAAGAAGGTCAAGGACAGCTACCACAAGGACTTTGTAATTGATGTGGATCACCAGTGGCTCTTGGAAGGGTGGAAAGGGCGCATAATTTGCGCCATGTCAACATGGGTTGCAGATGATGCTTTCACAGAACATTAACTGTTTGTCTCCATCGATTCTGGGAGTTAGGTATTGATATTTTCACATCCATGGACGAAAGAAGAAATTACTAACCCAAGTTTAAGTAGTTTAAGTATGCAGACATTATATCATGTAATGTAAAATTTCATGTTCATTTATGTAGGATATACCATATTTCTGCATCTGTTGATGTAAAGTTGGTACATCAAACTCAAAAAACCTTGGGGGTTTTTGTTTTCATGTATACTCAGGCTCATGTATTTGTGAGTGTTTGTTATTTTGTAGCTGGAAAGCAATTTCTTATGAAGTTCAGTTTCTGTCGTACCATCAGATTTTTGGTGCTTCGCTTGCACATCTGAAAGTAGTAAAGAGGTGCTTCATTAACCACTAAAATGTCATATCCTAAATCCAAAGCCAGGCTAGGATTTAGCCAATGGCTAGGCGAGAGATAGATAGCTCGGTGTGGTGTAGCCAATTCACTGTTGTTTCGGTAACAGGGTGAATTTGAAGTGGCCAAAGAAGTTTGCATTTGTTGCTAGCGCGCATTGCTGCTGGGCGCTGGCTCACATGTGGCGTGGTGAGTGTACCATCAGTCCTAACCATACTCTCTTTTCTCAGGTAGCATAAAACAACTCGCATTCAGAGTGAAGTGACATATTGACGACATTTCTTCTTTCAGCATTTCTTACCAACCGAGATTTCAAAAATACCATCACAACAGTCAGCAATTTATTTATTGACACATCTCAGAACAAAGGTGTTGGCAACCTAGGTTTTGCACGATACTACATTATGAGAACAAGCAAAAAAACTGGAAATTCAGAGTTCAAGCAAACCAGCAGCAACATTTTCAATCCTTCTCCCTTCTCTAACCTCTCTTGAATCAACCCAGGCAGCAGTCAGCTGCTTCCTTCACCACTGAACCCAAGCAACATCTCCATCCTCCAATTTCTCTCAATCTACAGTTCTGTGCCTCTGTTTCCCCCAATTCGGAGCAGGCTGTTGAGAAAACCGAGTTTCAGGCTGCTTTTCATATGTGGGCAGTTGGAGGTGGCCAGCCCGGGAGCGGCTGTCACAGTCATCATCTTTGCTGTTTGGCCAGGGGTCCGCCGGTCCAGATGCAGTTCTAGCTCCAGCAGCAGGCACTGTGCGGAAACCCCACCTAGCCATGGCCGTTGCCGATCCAAACCCCTCTGGTGGAGCCCTTGCCATCAGTCAACAATTCAGCATGTACTGACCAGCACCGCTTCCAAAAAAAAACAAATAGCATCGATTTTCCTAGAATCTGCCCATTCATCATCTCTTCGTCGACCAGAATATATATTACACTATATAAACTGGTACGCATAAATCAGAAGAGAAACCATACCCAAAAAACATAAGTCAGCCATCAGTGTCACTTTGGATCGACAGACGTCTAGCACTGAGTAGTTCCCCCACTAGCGCTGGCCGCCAGCGACTCCACTCCCAGGCTCCCCACTGCTTTGCTTGTTTCCATGTTCAGCGACTCAGCTGCTCAACTCAAGCTGAACCCATGCAGGAAACTCATTCCCAGAATGGATGGAGGCCTTTAGCACAAGCAAATCATACATCAATATAGTATGCTACTGGATTCTGGATCTGTAGAACGATCACCTACTCTCACTACAGTTTACAACCTAAAATTGCCTGTCTGAGTGATATTAACAGCAAACCAGTGCTATCTGGATAAGGGGCTGCACTGCAGCCGGAACAGCCGCTTCCTTAAGATCAAAAGAAAGAACCCCTGAACCAACCAAACTTGAAGTCCCACCAGGCCTGCATAAATGGGTCAACAGAGCTCAAAGCGGAGTTGATAGTTACAACTCACAATCCCTGAATAAGGTTTTCCCAATTCCCATGACATCCAGAGGAACCTGGACCTGGAAATTAAGAGTAACAAAACTTCAGTGCATAACTGCAAGCATGGGCTGGTATCATGCATATAGCAATCGTATTAACATGGCATAAGTGCAACCAGCTATTGCCCTGCCTGTAAACTACTTATACCATCTCAGGAGAGCACTGGTACCCAGCTCTAATGTTCAACATTTGAGAAAAATAAAATACATGGGAGATGCACTGGACTACTTCTGCAGATAACCTGCATCCTGTTGCCACAAGTGCCAGAAAGAGCAATAAAACAAAGAAAATTGTCCCACATAGTAGGCATGGTACACGCAAAAGAATTTTGCATGTACATTGCATACCTTAATACCCTTCAGAAGTTCATATGTTCTTGGCACCACCAAAAGTTGAATTGGGGCGTATTGCAGCAAATGCAGACAGATCCTGCTGAACATAAGAAAAGCAAGGGCAAATAAGTTCAGAGAGCATATTTTTTTTGTTGCACCTACATCCATAGTGCCTAGCTAAACTCCATACCCATATTTTTGCTACAGTTTGTGTTGTCTGCATCTTTGTTTGGTTCTATAATCTCTCAGGGTCTTGCCAACAGTTAATGATGCATTAAACTTTCCATCAGGACATGAAGAGGTCAGGTCCTTAATAACTTCTCTAAAAGAAGACCCCTGAACCAATCTACCAAATGAAATATCTTTTTTTCACGAGCCACAAGATTATTATTTTCTTGGAGTTTAACAAAAGGTGTTGTTATTATAAGCTTAAAAGCGAAAAGAAATAGTCTGCTATTTGGGGTAAAGATCCTTTTTGGTGAAATAATGTGAGGCTTTCCCTCACCAACTTGGCTCAGAAATTCAGAGCTCAGCGGCTGCGATATCTACAGTTCAGATCATCAATTTGCTTCAGTTCAGTTCAGAGTTAAACTTGCTATGTTGTTGCGTGTCTCCTGGAATCCCGTCACCATTGTATTACATTGTGTGAAGGGTGTTGCTGCTGCTTTCTCTTGGTTGACCTTTATGGCCATGTATATGGTAACTTCCTCAACTTCAACTCACACCGAAGGATCCTTCAGACATGATTTGCCAAAGTTCTTCATTGTTCCTCATGTGTGATACAGGCGCACTTTGGGGCGGCATCCAACCATCAAGCTTAAACCATGACCACCATCACCGCTTGAAAATGGGCTATTATAGAGTTAGAAGGTGGCATGACATGTACAAAGGGCCAAGGACAGTTCATGCAGAAAGCAGTGCCCACGTAGTTAATGAAGGTCAACATTTTATCTATGGAGTATATACTTGATATAAAAGCGGAGAGAGACCTCTACAAAGAGAACAAACCCACCCACTGCCTTCTGTCAAATCACATTGATCTATGCAAGGTGAAAGAAACCTGTTCAGGTCAGTCTGTCAATGAGAGTACCTGTGGTGTGCAAAGGGGCATTGTGTGCATATTTGGATGCATGTACATCTGGTTTGGCTGGATAGGAGCATTTGGAAAAGTCTGCTGAACCTGATCATGAAGTATGTAAGTACAAGATCCGTTAAATGCCAAAAAGAAAGGGAAAAAAGGAAATTTTTCTATGTACATGATAGTTTTTTTGACCGAGGTCAGTAGGGGAAACTTTCCTATGTACCTGATAGTAATATGGTCTTCCAATGGTTGCATCACCCTGAGCATCTTGTGAAGATTGAAATTGATGTTCATTAGTTTGGACTATCAGCTCCAGGCCAGTTGAGGAAACTCCTGGGGCTTGTTTTGCTTTTTCTGCATAATAGGGTATAGTTTGAATAAAATGGATACCCTATGAGGAGCCAAGGAGGGAGTTTAAAATTGTCACTTACTCGGGTTTGGTCCTTTTGATGTTTTCTTCTTCTTTTTCTCATTCTTATTAGCATCCTTTGCTGCTTGAGTGCGCATGTTTCTCATTTCAAAGAATACTTCCAGTGCCTTCTCTCCAGTTTCAAGGGAATCCCAGAATATTTTTCTTGATTCTTCCAGTTCCTGGCTCTTTATAACTAGGTTATGTGCATACTGCATTGCCCGATTGCGATATGCAAGTTCAGCCTCTGTGCATTCTTGTTGGGTTGAATCATCCTGAGCAAGTGTATACATGCTTCTCCTGGCATCTTTTTGTCCAACGTTTCAAAACATACTTTTCTGGAATTGTGTCCACATTCTGCAGGGTGAAGACTTTGAGGGCATGTGAACAAAGAAGACCCATCCTTTCAAACTTTCTACAACCACAACTGATCTCCATGGTTGAAGTGTCAAGAACAACATCCCATACTTTTGAACCCCTTCCCTGCATTGTAATTCCAAACCTCAATAAATTTCCACCACTCGAAGTTTCGTGGCATGAAGTTGCTCCACAGCCATCCAGAAATTCTGCTTCATATAATTTGTAGATCCTATGTGTATATGATTCTGCAGCTTGCTTCAGAACTGTACTATGTTAATTGCACGGACTGGAGCAGTTTGGCTACAGCGAAAATCCTCTTCAGATTCATTTCTACGTAGATCCTTGACAACCTTTTCTAGCAAAGGGCAAAACGTGTAAGAGAGGTATTTTCATCAGAAATTCCATTGAGAATATTACTTGAAACCTCCCCCACTGAGAAGAATTAATTCCACCATCAAATGTATCTTTGTTAAATGCTGAGCACCATTTACGATGGAAAGTATAAAGGTCCATCAACCAGCTATTATCCTGTAGCTTGTATTCCTGGATCATTGCAGTCCATGATTCCTTAAAATCCTCTTCTGAGTCAGATCCTTGCATACACTTGGTAAACATACTTTGAAATGCTTGAGGCGTATTTAGTGAGCCTAAATGAGATTGTGCATTCTTCAGAATATGCCAGTAGGAAAAGCAATGTTGTGTGTTAGGGAAAACCTGTTCAACTGCCAGCATAATAGCTTCATCCTGATCAGTGAATATTGATTTTGGCGATCGGCCTCCCATTGACTCAAGAATGATTTAAATACCCAGGCATAGGAAGCAACAGACTCGTCTAACAAGAATGCGCAGCCAAAAACAACATTCTGCCAATGGTGGTCAACACCAACAAATGGGGCACATATCAAGTTATATTTGTTTGTGCGGTAGGTTGTGTCAAATATAATGGCATCTCCAAAGCAGCCATAATCATTTCTACTTTTACCATCCCTGTAGAAGAAGTTAGTCATGCGCCCTTCTTGATCAACTTGGACATCCCAATAGAACATGCCTTCCTCATTTGTTCTACGCTTGAAATAGCTGACAAGACTCTGGCTATCCCCTGCCTCAATTACCGTTATACTCTGCATGCCCACTTGATTGTAACATTCCCTTATAGTATACCCTGAATTCTCAGCTATGTCACCTGTCGTATCAGAGAAACCATTGATTGGATGCGACTCTGTAGATGCTGATGGATCTATAACACCTGATTTGCCAACAGCAAGCGATTTGGCTGATCTCAGCATGTGTCTTTCTCCAGGTTTTGCCAACTGGTGATTATGTACAGGAACAAAGCGTATAACTGTCCATCGCCCCTTCTCGTCAACTCTGAAGCGGATCATTGCTTTGCAATTAGTTCTTGTGTCTGGTCGATTAAAATTTGCTTCTGTAACAGGCTCATCATATTTAAGTCCCTCCTTTGAGCAGTAGTAATCCTTTGTTCGAATATTCTTGGTACCAATAAAGTAAGATTGTTTGCCCTTCCGCACGCTAAAACCAGTTCGATGCCCATAATCACAATACAGCCTGTATGCCTCTTCTTCACTATGAACCACGCAACCAAGAAGCTCTTCTGTTGCCTCTTTGCGACTCAAAGCATTTCCATAGTCAGCCATCTTTTCTGCTTCTTCACCATTTTCCTTTCTTTGATGGCTTTCTTCATGGGAATCTTGACTGCAGTCCATTTCTACTCAGATAGCTCCATCAATATTTACAAAAACAGCTTCAGAAGTGGTTCCACACTTCCAGTAAACTGCTGAAAATCAACATGCATATATACCTTATAAGATGCATAAATTAAAGCATTTGGTCTCATAATTATGGGGAATCTTAACATGAAATCTGAAAAGAAAAGATACCCTATTCTACATAGAATGTTGATTACATCAATAATATCAAGACCCGGTGCTAGAGGATGGCCTTGTGCTGCAACATGACATGACGCCTGAATTCTAAACTCTTATACCTTTTTAACAACCAAACAAAAGAAGCCTACAGCCATGGGCGGATCCAGCTGGATGCATGGGTATTCCCAGGAATACCCAATTATTTTGAGAGAAAAAAAATGAGTATATGTATGATGGGATCCCATGTACAGTATGATATATACTACATGGTTTTCAAATCGACGCCTAGGCGTCCAAATCCTGGGCGTCCCCATCGCCACGATCAAAATCCAGCAAAGCAAAAAGAGGAGGAAGAGCAGAGGAGGACCAGCAGGGTTTGGGGAAGGCCAAACTCCCATCTCCGCACCATCGGCTCCATGGCCATGGCAGCTCCGATCTGCATGGGGGCCGCATGGGAGAAGGGGAGGGAAGCGGCAGGGAGGACCGGAGGAGAGGTGGGCTGCAGATGTCAACGGAGGGGGCAGAGAGAGAAAAGAGGCGGCACCTGATAGAAGCAGCACTCAGCAGCACCAGCATCGGCGGCGGCGGCCCACCAGTTGTTACCTCGTCGGAGAGCAAGAGGGGCGAGAGGCGGCAGCATGGCCTGCTCGGTTGTGTTTAGGCTTCGGACTTTCGGGGTGTTTTGGTGTATTTTTGGGCTCGGACTGTTGTAGCATTTTTAATTTATATTTTGTAATTATTATCTTATCTTGCAAAAAAATGCCCGTTTGCGTTGACCGCGGGTGATGGACAAAAATAGATCATTACCATCAAATAACTTTAAGGGCTACAAAGATCTAGTCTTGTTTTGAAGTTTGTCGTGATATATCTTGTATGGCGTTGTTCACATCTCAATGGCGCTTCTTCGCTCGAAGTCTCAATCCCATTGTCCTTGACCTCGACGGATCGATGGCAGTTACGTGACTCGCGACGGCAAGCAACCCCGATGGCACATTGGCACTTTGCCGCTCGGTCACAATCCCTTTGTTGTGCGCCTCGACGGATCAAGATGTTGCATGCCAAATAGCGAATCGAGGAACCAAAGGCGGGCGAGCCTCCGATCCCAAAGTCGATACGACGGTATGTCCCGGCGGCGCCGTGTTCGTCCATATCATATCGTATCCTCCTCGTCGAGATTATTAGATTTAAACAAGCGGTAAGAAAAACATCATGTTAAATAATCGATGTCTTGGACTTGCATGCCGCATGGGCCACGTTTCTTGAGCCTCCGTATCTCGTGATGGCACCAGCCAATACGTAATTTTTTTCTTTTCCTTTTTATTCTGTATATATATATATGTACTAACATTGGCTTCTTCTTATGTACCGGACTCATATTTGCACGGACTCACGGGCAGACAGAATAAAAAGGTGACACAAATTTTTTCGCTTTATTAGTAGATATGAAGATCAAGAGACCCTGTCCCGTTATCATTTTTCTTAGTAGATTAGACCTGTATGTAACCTGTTGCAAGAGTTTGGTCTGGTGCCTGATGGCTTGCTTGCTTGCGTTGAAATTTGCCGATCACGTCATCAGTTGCATCATCATCGAAACCAACAGAACACCGATCGAGGCCGGGCGCACGGCGTGTCCGGGAGAGCAGAAACATCCACGAGCCCTGCTGCACCCCCGCGCGTCACGTGGTCAACTGATCGAACCCGGGAGGGCCCTCTGCCAGCGCCCACGCGGGGCGAACCGAACACCGAACAGCTCCCTCACTTGCCTGCTGGGCCGCGTTTCTTGGGCCTCCGTATCCGGTACGTCATTTTTTCTTTTCCTTTTATTCTATGTATGTATACGTACTTGTATTGGACTTGTATTTATACTGGACTCATGGGCAGGCAGAAAAAAAAGTGAAGGCAGAAATTTTCTCTCTTTATTAGTAGGTATAGATTATAGATTCGTACTTTCTATACTGTGTAAATAATTTTTTATCTACATTTAATGTCCTCGTATACATGCGTCAAGAGATTCGATGTGACCGGATCTTTGAAGCACTTTTTTTTTTTTTCATTATTTTTTTTAATTTTTTACTTTCTTCACATTTTAACACTGAAGTTCTTCAGTAATCATTTATGTGTCAACTAGTCGATCATGATACACCGGTTGTGAATGCACGCAAAGAACACTTGTATGGAATTGCAAGTTATCAACCAGCCCTTGATCACTTTGAGCAAACCTAAAAGCTGTGAATGTACACGGGAACACTTGTATGGAATTACATGTTGTCAACCAGCCTCGATCATGATGCTGTCACCGGGCCTACAAACATGACACCTACCAGGAAGCAGCTATGTACCAAGATCAAGAAGAAGACTCAATAAAGCGTAAGATTGGAGCTAGGAAGGGCGTAAAATGAGACGTGTGTTCTGTTGTGCTGTACTTTTGTGCTTTTGGCATATGGGAGGTTGAATGAATTTGCCCCATGCTTTGTGCTTTTGGCATATGGAGATGTTCACCGAATTTGCCCCATGTTGTGCTTTTGGCGGATGGGAGGACATGCATGTATTTTGTAATCAATCTGTTGGAACCTTGTTTGAAATATTATGTAAGAGGTTGAACTGTTTGCATCCCTCAATTCTTAGGTTTGTAATGAACTACTTTGGAACAATTTGTCAAATGTTATGTTATGAAGGAACAACTTGTTTGAAATGTTATGTGAGAGGTTGACACAAATCTGTCAAATAAATGGATGCAGTTCGTAGGAGATATTCCCAAGCATTTCCATGTCCACACAAAAAAAAGCATTTCCATGTCCATTTCCATACTATCACGAGAGCCTTGTCAAAAAAAAAAAAAAAAAAAAAAAAAAAAAATCCATACGAGAGCGGTGGGCTCTGGACCGGCTCAAATCGCAAAGATAAAGGGGCGGGGGCATTTTGGTCGACTAGCAAGCGGGATCCGGCGTGGAAACATGATCCGGCATGCCACATCGTTCATAATGGTAAAAAAAGTATCGAATGGTCGAGAGCGGTGGTAAAAATGTATTGGCAACCGGTAGAGCGAGAAACGGAGGAGTTCTTTGTCGGGGACCTAAATATTGGGCCCCTCGACATTCTCAAATCAGAGAATCTGCCGGCTGCCAAGGCCCAAGTAAAACCTAGCCCACTATCATCCCGCGCGGGAGGGGGCGGCCCGACGGGACGATGGACGAACCATGGAGCCACGACGCTCACACGACGGCGGAATCGGCCTACTGAGGCGGTGTTGACACTTGTTAATGCATACTTTTAATTATCAACTAAACATGGAAAAGGACTAAAATATAATTAGATAACCTTATTAGGGGTTTCTACTAATGATTTCCATGAGTTTTGGTAAAGTTGTGATTTGCGAGGGACTTAACGGAAAAATGCCGGGAATTGATGTGTCATAACGCAATGCAATCCAACTCGAAACAAGTCTAGAAGGCTCCTGGATTACTCCCGACGTGAACGAAACTTGACAATTTGAAGAAAACATCATCTAGAAGACTCCGGAAGCCACGGCGCGCATCGCGGGGCCAGTGGGACCCACCACGGGCCGATCGATAATAACGGGCCGATCGGCCTGGCTTGGCGACCAAGTTGCCCCCGTCTCCGGGAAGCTTCCTCCACCGCCTCTAAGACGCAATCTAAACCGGGCCGTATAATGTCGGTTTGATCCAATGGTCATCGTTCATTGTCAAGGCCCATGAAGATTAGTACCATATTGCTTGCCGAAGGGAAGAGACATAAGAAGACCCATATATATAGACCCCTAGGCCCCGGCTTCAAGCATCCGAGATCAACTCATCATCATATCGGATCGGATCCAAAATTCTAGTCGACGGCCTTAGCTCTAGTTCAAGAACTAGAAGTAGAAGATTAGACAAGATGTAGAACTAGAAGCCCTAGATTAGAGTTGAGAGTAGAGCTTCAAGTTGAGAGAATTAGAGCGCGGTTGAGGCGGAGTTGAAGGAAGGCCGGAGTCGTCGGCGCCTCCATCTTCTTCTTCCTCCGGAGTTGGTGCCATTGGAGCGCAACTCGAGATCTTGTGGATTGTTCGACTTCCATTCGAGTAAGTGGTATTGTCTCTATTGTTCTTAAGGTTCGTATTTCTTTGATAAGATTACTTTGATTCTTGGTTGCTCTTGAGTTGAAGTTGTTAGATTAATGTAAGCGTGGTGCTTAGATTGACTAGCTTATTACGAATACCTTCTATAGGCGGGGTGAAGACATTTGTTAAAATTTGATCGTGGTGGTGACAAGCGCCATTGAGTCCTTTTGTCACGCTTTGCCCCGTTTATAGAAATCGTAGGAGCCCTGCGTTGTTAGCGTAGATTCCCTTTATTAAGAGTTTCTTCATGACAACCCCTCTTAAGAACAATGTGCAAATGATTTACTTGAAGTGAGAACAAGACCTTCCTAATGGAACTCCTTACCTCTCTTTTAATCTAGTTTTATAGCCACTCGGATTTAGCTATACACCTCAACATACTCTCTCACCTTCTCCCCTGTGGATTCGATATTTAAAGCCCTATTCGGGTGAAGTGCTCACCTTGGTGATATCCGTTAAACTGCGGATTATCCATCATAATATTCTGTAGGTTAACAAATACCAACAAGCATTTAAAGCGCCGTTCTTGGGAGAACGGTTTGAGACCACGTTGAAAAACTATAGCTAAATCTTGTACCATACTTTTATCTTTTTCTTTTATTCTATCTTCTCATCTTTTTCTATCTTCGTGGGATCAATTGATTCCATATTTATCTATCTTATCTTGCACCCCTAAGCGGAAGCTCGGCTACTAGAATCCTAAAATCCCATCCTTACATCCGGCCATTAGCTACGCCTACGGTTGATCAAAATGATCATGAAGCAATACTTCTCGGGGTGAGAAGCGGGGATCATATCTTCTATGGTAGGAGTCTTTGCCGACATTATGAAAGTGTTGTGCGCATGATCATCATGCGGTTTTGGAGGAACCTTTTCTTTCCCTTTTTAAGCAAGGTTTGCTTTAACAAACTCAGTGGGTGAAACCCATATACTAGCATTCTTTATGACCACCCAAAGGAAGAAGAATCATCCTCCAAATAGAAAAAAATAGAAGTTCGATAGCTATATCACCATCACTCCAATCTCAAGACTTAGCTATCGACCCCAAACCATCAATGCGCTAAAAACCTTTAAGGAGAGAAGAAATTCAACCCTTGGATATCGCTTTAGATGATGAGTTTCATGAACTTCCGGCTTCACAAGAGACCATATATAATCAAACCTCTTTTGAGATAATCTCTTAGAAAGCACCTTTATTGCTACACAAGAACATTGGGGAACCTCAAGGATAGCATATCTAATCATGCCATAGGAAGAGAGCAAAGCCATCAAGAAGCCACTCTGTCTCTCTCTTTCTATGTTCAAATTAGATAATTCTTTTCAAACCCATCTTTAACCACATCCTTGAGCCCAATGAATCCTCTTGTGCCCTTTTCTTGCGTCTCCTCACGATCCTAAAATATTATGAACGATCTAAGGAAGACCAAAAGGAGCGCATTTTATGGAGAACATCAATGAGCATAAAGACTACTTCATAAATGGAACTTTTCCACCTAGTCCATGCTCATTTGAAAACTCCTAAATTGATTACCATCTCAATTCTTGCCGCACATGAGATCTCCAATACTCTCTTTCTTAGAAAGGGTGGTTGTTGATGAATTTTCCTACGGCTTGAAATTTTTGAGGCTGGCATTATAAGGGAAACCACTTCATCATCTTGATTCATAATTTGAAAGTTTCCCAAGGGCGAGTTTTTGTCCTAAAAACAAGCACTCTAGGGGAAATACTATAAAGACTTATATATCACTATATACCCCTACATTATGAGCATATTTTTTTCCTTCGGGTATTCTTGTCACCGACCATGCCAGGTTTGGAGTAAAGAAGAACGAAGGATGACAATACGAGGTATGTCCAACCGGTCATTATGCAACATTGAAATTACATACATAGAAACATTTATTGTCGTGTTGCTACACTAGCTTGGTTATCTTTACCTTTATGCATGCTCGACACTCATCATGCTCTATCATCTCTGTTTGAATAAATCTCTGTAATGCTTTCATGCTACCGTTGTTTGCTATAGTATGCTTAGGTTTTGAAGTATTTTTCATACACCTTTTAGATTAAGCGGGGGTGCTTAGTTTAAATTGTTTTCATGGCTCGAGTTAAACATGGTGTTTAGTTTGATTCCCGAAAACCATAAGGTGTGGTGATCTTTCTTCTAAAGGCTTTTAAATTAAAGCGTGGTGCTTAGGTTAGAAACGCCTTCCTAAATCAAATTAGACGTGGTGTCTAGGTTGACTTTTGAACCATAGTAAACTATAGTAGATCTTTGGTATACTTTTGTTGGACTAACCCTGCAGAAAATAATAAACTCTGAAACAAGTTTGGGGAGGTCGAGATGAACTCACTAGAGATGGAGCAAGACATGTGAGACATGACTTATGGATAAAAAAAAGAATTCCCGATGAGCCAAGAAGAAGAAGAGTGACACAAGACAAGATCCACAATCGAAGCACTCACTCATGGGGAATTCATGGGTGATAGAAGCATCAAGGAGGGAGGCCAACTCCATTAAAGATGATCAAGCCATCCTCTTCCTCCTGACATGCACCTGTCACTCCACATGCCACTCAAGAAGGAGAGAAGGACCACCACAAGGTGTAATAGCGCCATCATATTCCAATAATAAAGGTAACACCTTGAGGTAAGTTGTCGTTAATTCCTCTTTACTATAGCATAAATGAAAAGTCAAAACATGCTAGAGTTATAGTTTCACATAATTCAATTTTGTTAACTCAAAGATGTTAGCCTTTTAATTTCTAGCATCATTTTCTTGATAAGCTCTTTATTTTTTGCTAAAAAAGATTTACGTGCTAGATTCATCTTCTGATCTTACCACCCTTGTCATAAAAAGAACTTATACATTATCTTTATCTTGTTCAAAGTGCCCACAAGGTTAGAGTAGAAGTAAATGAAATTTTGGTTCTGATGGTGTTTTCCCACCAACAGAGCCCATGCACTTGATCTCTACCTTGTCTTTGCAAGCGTGGACTCACTTTTGCGCAATAAGAGGAGAAGTCTTACTTCCCCAATTTCTATAAGTGGAAGTCCCCAGGCCTACAAATATGCACACTAAACAAGGCGCCGCACCGCCACCATCCAATCTTCCTTCAAGCGGTGAATCGTGAAGAACATGGGCAACGCCATCACCAAGTGGCTATTAAGAGCGGATGATGCACTTGAAGAGTGACCAAGGAAGATCAAAGTGAGCACGACATGACGGAGGTGTAGACCACTTGACAAGAGTAATGGGTCAACATTCATCCCCATACTCCATCAAGAGGGCCTTACACCACCACTATTGCCTACCTCACCACAAGACCCAAGAAGAACAAGACGGAGACGCTACTAAAAATCACAAGACCGGTTGGAACGGAGTTGACGAACAAGGAAGACATTAAGAAAGATTAAAGAAGTTCGCTCGCCCCGACCAATCCGAACACTCGGCTTTGCCACTCCAAGAAAGGTCTCCTCCGAAGAAGCGACATGGAAGAAGAAAGAAGCATCACCTAATGCGAAGAGGGGCGTCAAGAGTACACCTTCGGAAGACCTACCACTACCCGCGTCATCAAGCGAACAAACACCATCTCCATCGGCCACCTCATCTACGCCACTCGTCGAGATCATTGAAGGCACCATTTCGCACCACGACATTCCGGCGAGATGCCATCGATGACGCACGCCATGGGAGTAAGTACTCAAAACTCTCCGAGAGGTAACTTCGGTATTTATCTCGCATATTTATTTTTACGCACGGCATATTTAAATTAACATATTTCCTTTAGCATATTTACTTTCCTATACCTCGCATAAAAAAATCATAAAAATATGTTTCTTGCTTTTACGCATCGGTTTCTTTAAGCCCCATGCAAGTACCCCTTGTTGTGGCGGCATAAAAAAAAAAAAAATCCAAAAATATTGCATTCATATGTTTTGCATCATCATTCTTTTTGCATAGAAAAATTCCTAAAAATATGTGGGCACATGAAGGTCCACGCTTTTCTGAAAGAAATCAAAAATACGTGAGCACATGAAGGCTCACAATATGTTCCTAGAATTTGTTCCTTCGGGTATATGAATTAATATTTGCGGGGAGAACATTTAAGGAGAACCCGAAGGCGAACAATTTCCAAGGACGAATCAAAGGACTACTTCAATATCCAAATTTTGGGGAGAGCACCCCCGCTATCACGATAGGTATCACTATTCTATCTTTTAAATTATTAGCTAGTTATTATATATGTTTGCTTTGATTAGAGTTAATAAGTCTTAGCGTTTAAGTCTTAAAGTTAGTTCGATTAATTCGGTTAGTTCGGTTTAGTTAAAATTAGTTTACTTTAAATATTAGGATTCGAATTATATAATAAAGTGCTCTTATGGAAGTCATCCACAAGTTTGAGTCAATTATTCTCCATATATTTACGGATATGTTTTTGTCTCCACCATGCTTTGTATGCAAGATAACGAGAAAATAAGTGTGGGGGAGATCCTCGACAAAACAGAATTTTTCGCGACCAAAATCAAAAATTGAACCAAGGCGGAACCATCGACTTCGCCGACGAACGCCCGTGCCCGACACGGTCCGGTGGGAGAGCCGACCGCCCATATACCGGGCCGACCGGCCCGCCACAGTCCCACGTAGGCCCCGCTTCGTCCCACCGCTCGGTTTGCTTCCTAAAACTTTTCAATTTTCACAAATTACTTTCCGTTCGAATTAAAATAAGTCTTTTACTCAAGTATGGTATGTTTTCCCTATATGAAAAAAAAAAATGTCTTGTTAACCCATGAACAAAGTTTTGCATGATTAAATTCCTACATATACCTGTCACTTGTTGGGATGCTTTAATTGCTTAAAACATGAGAAATAATAAAGTTAGAATAATGAGATTCTCTTTCTTTTATCTTGTCTTTGGAGAGTTATTTATTTCAAAATATTAAAATCATTAGTTATGCTTCTCCTTTGTGATCAATGATACATCCTAATAGAGCCGTAGCAATCATTAAAGATATATCTAATTAATTGTTGCTTTCTTGTGTTGAGCTTTGTCAAAACCACGACCCATGTTGAAATTTGTCTAAAGTCTAAGATCAAGATCACATACACTTTGCTTTCACTAAAGTATCCATGCTCTAAAAAGTTTTAATCTCTATCTCCCATAATTTTAATTGTTAAAAAAAGGTACAGCTATGAAAAAAAGCCAAATGTTCAAAATTCTAAGAGTGGAGAGAAAAGTGAGAGAGAGGAGAAAATGAGCAAGTGTTGTACGGTCGGGAAGAACCCCCTCTCTCGAAAAAAAAAAGAAAAAAGGCAAAAATGAAGAGAAGAATAATGGACAAGTGTCCGAGGGTGAGTAGGGCCCACTTCTCTAATAAATAAGAGAGTAAAAATGGACAAGTGTCCGAGGGTGAGTAGAACCCACCTCTCCACTAAATAGCCGGTTACCTCGCTTGGAAAATAAATAAATGTTCCAAAAAAGGGAGATAGACGATTTTCAACTAGAGAGAGCAAGTGATAATAATAATCTTGACTCACATGCACATCTTGATCTATGACTTATGACATCTATCTCCATGGATCCACATTTGACTTCGGCAATAAAAATACAAGGTAAGTGTGATACATGTTCTTGAGCTCCACATATGATATAATAAATGAACCGTGAGGATATAATACACTTTGAGAGACTTGAGAGTATCACAAAGGAGTAAGTAGAGCTATGTTTTCTTTTCAAAACTTATGCAAAATCTCTCCAAGTGACTTGGTTTAAGAATTTAAGGTGATCTGCTTTCTAACCATTTCATGCTCGGATATCCCAAGGTGCGGTATAACCATGGAGTATAATTATGATCCATTCTTTGTCTCTACGATTACATTAAAGTTAGACCATCCTTTTATCGAGGGGCGAGTAAAAGCCTAAGTGTGGGGAGTTTGTTGACACTTGTTAATGCATACTTTTAATTATCAACTAAACATGGAAAAGGACTAAAATATAATTAGATAACCTTATTAGGGGTTTCTACTAATGATTTCCATGAGTTTTGGTAAAGTTGTGATTTGCGGGGGACTTAACGAGAAAAACAGCCCGAAATTGATGTGTCATAGCGCAAAACGCAATCCAACTCGAAAACAAGTCTAGAAGGCTCCTGATTACTCCCGACGTGAACGAAACTTGACAAAAGAAAACATCATCTAGAAGACTCCGAAGCCACGACGCATCGCGGGCCCGGGTGGGACCCACCACTGGGCCGATCGGCTAAATAACCCGGCCGATCGGCCCGGGCTTGGCGGCCAAGTTGCCCCCTCGCCTCCGGAAGCTTCCTCCACCGCCTCTAAGACGCAATCTAAACCGGTCAGTATAATGTCGGTTTGATCCAATGGTCATCGCTCATTGTCAAGGCCCATGAAGATTAGTACCATATTGCTTGCCGAAGGCGAAGAGACATAAGAAGACCCATATATATAGACCCCCTAGGCCCCGGCTTCAAGCATCCGAGATCAACTCATCATCATATCGGATCGAGATCCGGCTCTAGTCGACGGCCTTAGCTCTAGTTCAAGAACTAGAAGTAGAAGATTAGACAAGATGTAGAACTAGAAGCCCTAGATTAGAGTTGAGAGTAGAGCTTCAAGTTGAGAGAATTAGAGCGCGGTTGAGGCGGAGTTGAAGGAAGGCCCGGAGGCGTCGGGCGCCTCCATCTTCTTCTTCCTCACGGAGTTGGTGCCATTGGAGCGCAACTCGAGATCTTGTGGATTGTTCGACTTCCATTCGAGTAAGTGGTATTGTCTCTATTGTTCTTAAGGTTCGTATTTCTTTGATAAGATTACTTTGATTCTTGGTTGCTCTTGAGTTGAAGTTGTTAGATTAATGTAAGCGTGGTGCTTAGATTGACTAGCTTATTACGAATACCTTCTATAGGCCGGGGTGAAGACATTTGTTAAGGCCGATCGTGGTGGTGACAGCGCCATTGAGTCCTTTTGTCACGCCCGTTTATAGAAATCGTAGGAGCCCCTGCGTTGTTAGCGTAGATTCCCTTTATTAAGAGTTTCTTCATGACAACCCCTCTTAAGAACAATGTGCAAATGATTTACTTGAAGTGAGAACAAGACCTTCCTAATGGAACTCCTTACCTCTCTTTTAATCTAGTTTTATAGCCACTCGGATTTAGCTATACACCTCAACATACTCTCTCACCTTCTCCCCGTGGATTCGATATTTAAAGCCCTATTCCTCGGGTGAAGTGCTCACCCAGTATCCGTTAAACTATGGATTATCCATCATAATATTCCCCCCAGGTTAACAAATACCAACAAGCATTTTAAAGCCGTTCTTGAAAACGGTTTGAGACCACGTTGAAAAACTATAGCTAAATCTTGTACCATACTTTTATCTTTTTCTTTTATTCTATCTTCTCATCTTTTTTCTATCTTCGTGGGATCAATTGATTCCATATTTATCTATCTTATCTTGCACCCCTAAGCGGAAGCTCGGCTACTAGAATCCTAAAATCCCATCCTTACATCGGCCATTAGCTACGCCTACGGTTGATCAAAATGATCATGAAGCAATACTTCTCGGGAGTGAGAAGCGAGGATCATATCTTCTATGGTAGGAGTCTTTGCCGACATTATGAAAGTGTTGTGCGCGCATGATCATCATGCGCTTTTTGGAGGAACCTTTTCTTTCCCTTTTTTAAGCAAGGTTTGCTTTAACAAACTCGGCGGGTGAAACCCATATACTAGCATTCTTTATGACCACCCAAAGGAAGAAGAATCATCCTCCAAAAAAAAAATAGAAGTTCTGATAGCTATATCACCATCACTCCAATCTCAAGACTTAGCTATCGACCCCAAAACCATCAATGCGCTAAAAACCTTTAAGGAGAGAAGAAATTCAACCCTTGGATATCGCTTTAGATGATGAGTTTCATGAACTTCCGGCTTCACAAGAGACCATATATAATCCAAACCTCTTTTGAGATAATCTCTTAGAAAGCACCTTTATTGCTACACAAGAACATTGGGGAACCTCAAGGATAGCATATCTAATCATGCCATAGGAAGAGAGCAAAGCCATCAAGAAGCCACTCTGTCTCTCTCTTTTCTATGTTCAAATTAGATAATTCTTTTCAAACCCATCTTTAACCACATCCTTGAGCCCAATGAATCCTCTTGTGCCCTTTTCTTGCGTCTCCTCACGATCCTAAAATATTATGAACGATCTAAGGAAGACCAAAAGGAGCGCATTTTATGGAGAACATCAATGAGCATAAAGACTACTTCATAAATGGAACTTTTCCACCTAGTCCATGCTCATTTGAAAACTCCTAAATTGATTACCATCTCAATTCTTGCCGCACATGAGATCTCCAATACTCTCTTTCTTAGAAAGGGTGGTTGTTGATGAATTTTCCTACGGCTTGAAATTTTTGAGAGATCGGGCATTATAAGGGAAACCACTTCATCATCTTGATTCATAATTTGAAAGTTTCCCAAGGACGAGTTTTTTTTGTCCTAAAAACAAGCACTCTAGGGGAAATACTATAAAGACTTATATATCACTATATACCCCTACATTATGAGCATATTTTTTTCCTTCGGTATTCTTGTCACCTGACCATGCCGGGTTTGGAGTAAAGAAGAACGAAGGATGACAATACGAGGTATGTCCAACCGGTCATTATGCAACATTGAAATTACATACATAGAAACATTTATTGTCGTGTTGCTACACTAGCTTGGTTATCTTTACCTTTATGCATGCTCGACACTCATCATGCTCTATCATCTCGCTTTTGAATAAATCTCTCATAATGCTTTCATGCTACCGTTGTTTGCTATAGTATGCTTAGGTTTTTGAAGTATTTTTCATACACCTTTTAGATTAAGCGGGGTGCTTAGTTTAAATTGTTTTCATGGCTCGAGTTAAACATGGTGTTTAGTTTGATTCTGAAACCATAAGGTGTGGTGATCTTTCTTCTAAAGGCTTTTTAAATTAAGCGTGGTGCTTAGGTTAGAACGCCTTCCTAAATCAAATTAGACGTGGTGTCTAGGTTGACTTTTGAACCATAGTAAACTATAGTAGATGCCGGTATACTTTTGTTGGACTAACCCCTGTAGAAAATAATAAACTCAAACAAGTTTGGGGGAGGTCGAGATGAACTCACTAGAGATGGAGCAAGACATGTGAGACATGACTTATGGATAAAAAGAATTCCCGATGAGCCAAGAAGAAGAAGAGTGACACAAGACAAGATCCACAATCGGAAGCACTCACTCATGGGGGAATTCATGGGTGATAGAAGCATCAAGGAGGGAGGCCAACTCCATTAAAGATGATCAAGCCATCCTCTTCCTCCCCGACATGCACCTGTCTACTCCACATGCCACTCAAGAAGGAGAGAAGGACCACCACAAGGTGTAATAAGCCCATCATATTCCAATAATAAAGGTAACACCTTGAGGTAAGTTGTCGTTAATTCCTCTTTACTATAGCATAAATGAAAAGTCAAAACATGCTAGAGTTATAGTTTCACATAATTCAATTTTTGTTAACTCAAAGATGTTAGCCTTTTAATTTCTAGCATCATTTTCTTGATCGCTCTTTATTTTGCTAAAAAAGATTTACGTGCTAGATTCATCTTCCTGATCTTACCACCCTTGTCATAAAAAAACTTATACATTATCTTTATCTTGTTCAAAGTGCCCACAAGGTTAGAGTAGAAGTAAATGAAATTTTTGTTCGATGGTGTTTTCCCACCAAACGAGCCCATGCACTTGATCTCTACCTTGTCTTTTTGCAAGCGTGGACTCACTTTGCGCAATAAGAGGAGAAGTCTTACTTCCCCAATTTCTATAAGTGGAAGTCCCCACCTACAAATATGCACACTAAACAAGACGCCGCTACCGCCACCATCCAATCTTCCTTCAAGCAAATTGAATCAAATAAGAACATGGGCAACGCCATCACCAAGTGGCTATTAAGAGCGGATGATGCACTTGAAGAGTGACCAAGGAAGATCAAAGTGAGCACGACATGATGGAGGTGTAGACCACTTGACAAGAGTAATGGGTCAGCATTCATCCCCATACTCCATCAAGAGGGCCTTACACCACCACTATTGCCTACCTCACCACAAGACCCAAGAAGAACAAGACGCGAGACGCTACTAAAAATCACAAGACCGGTTGGAACGGAGTTGACGAACAAGGAAGACATTAAGAAAGATTAAAGAAGTTCGCCGGCCCCGACCAACCGAACACTCGGCACACCGCCACTCCAAGAAAGGTCTCCTCCGGAAAAGAAGCGACATGGAAGAAGAAAAAGCATCACCTACGAAGAGGACGTCAAGAGTACACCTTCGGAAGACCTACCACTACCCGCGTCATCAACCGAACAAACACCATCTCCATCGGCCACCTCATCTCTACGCCACTCGCCGAGATCATTGAAGGCACCATTTCGCATACCACGACATTCCCACGAGATGCCATCGATGACGCACGCCATGGGGAGTAAGTACTCAAAACTCTCGCCGAGGGTAACTTCGGTATTTATCTGCATATTTATTTTTCTACGCGGCATATTTAAATTAACATATTTCCTTTAGCATATTTACTTTCCTATACCTGCATAAAAAAAAATCATAAAAATATGTTTCTTGCTTTACGCATCGGATTTCTTTTAAGCCCCATGCAAGTACCCCTTGTTGTGGCGGCATAAAAAATAAAAATCCAAAAATATTGCATTCATATGTTTTTGCATCATCATTCTTTTGCATAGAAAAATTCCTAAAAATATGTGGGCACATGAAGGTCCACGCTTTTACGTAAGAAATCAAAAAAATACGTGAGCACATGAAGGCTCACAATATGTTCCTAGAATTTGTTCCTTCGGGTATATGCGGAATTAATATTTGCGGGGAGAACATTTAAGGAGAACCCGAAGGCGAACAATTTCAAGGACGAATCAAAGGACTACTTCAATATCCAAATTGGGGGGAGAGCACCCCGCTTATCACGATAGGTATCACTATTCTATCTTTTAAATTATTAGCTAGTTATTATATATGTTTGCTTTGATTAGAGTTAATAAGTCTTAGCGTTTAAGTCTTAAAGTTAGTTCGATTAATTCGGTTAGTTCGGTTTAGTTAAAATTAGTTTACTTTAAATATTAGGATTCGAATTATATAATAAAGTGCTCTTATGGAAGTCATCCACAAGGCGAGTCAATTATTCTCCATATATTTACGGATATGTTTTTGTCTCCACCATGCTTTGTATGCAAGATAACGTAAAATAAGTGTGGGGGAGATCCTCGACAAACAGAATTTTTCGCGACCAAAATCAAAAAATTCGAACCAAGATCGGAACCATCGACTTCGCCGCGACGAACCGTGCCCCCGACGGTCCGGTGGGAGGCCGACCGCCCATATACCAGCCGACCGGCCCCCCTCACCTCGTCCCACGTAGGCCCCCGCTTCGTCCACCGCTCGGTTTGCTTCCTAAAAACTTTTCAATTTTCACAAATTACTTTCCGTTCGAATTAAAATAAGTCTTTTTTCATTTATGGTATGTTTTCCTATATGAAAAAAAATGTCTTGTTAACCCATGAACAAAGTTTTGCATGATTAAATTCCTACATATACACATCACTTGTTGGGATGCTTTAATTGCTTAAAACATGAGAAATAATAAAGTTAGAATAATGAGATCCTCTTTCTTTTATCTTGTCTTTGGAGAGTTATTTATTTCAAAATATTAAAATCATTAGTTATGCTTCTCCTTTGTGATCAATGATACATCCTAATAGAGCCGTAGCAATCATTAAAGATATATCTAATTAATTGTTGCTTTCTTGTGTTGAGCTTTGTCAAAACCACGACCCATGTTGAAATTTGTCTAAAGTCTAAGATCAAGATCACATACACTTTGCTTTCACTAAAGTATCCATGCTCTAAAAGTTTTAATCTCTATCTCCCATAATTTTAATTGTTAAAAAAGGTACAGCTATGAAAAAGCCAAATGTTCAAAATTCTAAGAGTGGAGAGAAAAGTGAGAGAGAGGAGAAAATGAGCAAGTGTTGTACGGGTTGAGAACCCCCCCCCTCTAAAAAAAAAAGAAAAAGGCAAAAATGAAGAGAAGAATAATGGACAAGTGTCCGAGGGTGAGTAGGGCCCACTTCTCTAATAAATAAGAGAGTAAAAATGGACAAGTGTCCGAGGGTGAGTAGAACCCACCTCTCCACTAAATAGCTGGTTACCTCGCTTGGAAAATAAATAAATGTTCCAAAAAGGGAGATAGACGATTTTCAACTAGAGAGAGCAAAGTGATAATAATAATCTTGACTCACATGCACATCTTGATCTATGACTTATGACATCTATCTCCATGGATCCACAGTTGACTCAGCAATAAATACAAGGTAAGTGTGATACATGTTCTTGAGCTCCACATATGATATAATAAATGAACTGTGAGGATATAATACACTTTGAGAGACTTGAGAGTATCACAAAGGAGTAAGTAGAGCTATGTTTTCTTTTCAAAACTTATGCAAAATCTCTCCAAGTGACTTGGTTTAAGAATTTAAGGTGATCTGTTTCTAACCATTTCATGCTCGATATCCCAAGGTGCGGGTATAACCATGGAGTATAATTATGATCCATTCTTTGTCTCTACTACGGTTACATTAAAAGTTAGACCATCCTTTTATCGAGGGCGAGTAAAAGCCTAAGTGTGGGGAGTTTGTTGACACTTGTTAATGCATACTTTTAATTATCAACTAAACATGGAAAAGGACTAAAATATAATTAGATAACCTTATTAGGGGTTTCTACTAATGATTTCCATGAGTTTTGGTAAAGTTGTGATTTGCGGGGACTTAACGTAAAAAACAAAGAAATTGATGTGTCATAACGCAACGCAATCCAACTCGAAACAAGTCTAGAAGGCTCCGGATTACTCCCGACGTGAACGAAACTTGACACCGAAGAAAACATCATCTAGAAGACTCCGTAAGCCACGACGCGTCAGCGGGGCCCGGTGGGACCCACCCTGGGCCGATCGACAATAACCAATAACTGGCCGATCGGCCCGCTTGGCGACCAAGTTGCCCCCGCCTCCTAAAGCTTCCTCCACCGCCTCTAAGACGCAATCTAAACCGGTCGTTATAATGTCGGTTTGATCCAATGGTCATCGCTTCATTGTCAAGGCCCATGAAGATTAGTACCATATTGCTTGCTGAAGTCAAGAGACATAAGAAGACCCATATATATAGACCCCTAGGCCCCCGGCTTCAAGCATCCGAGATCAACTCATCATCATATCGGATCGATCCAAATCTAGTCGACGGCCTTAGCTCTAGTTCAAGAACTAGAAGTAGAAGATTAGACAAGATGTAGAACTAGAAGCCCTAGATTAGAGTTGAGAGTAGAGCTTCAAGTTGAGAGAATTAGAGCGCGCGGTTGAGGCGGAGTTGAAGGAAGGCCCCGAGCCGTCGGCGCCTCCATCTTCTTCTTCCTCCTCGAGTTGGTGCCATTGGAGCGCAACTCGAGATCTTGTGGATTGTTCGACTTCCATTCGAGTAAGTGGTATTGTCTCTATTGTTCTTAAGGTTCGTATTTCTTTGATAAGATTACTTTGATTCTTGGTTGCTCTTGAGTTGAAGTTGTTAGATTAATGTAAGCGTGGTGCTTAGATTGACTAGCTTATTACGAATACCTTCTATAGGCCGGGGTGAAGACACTTGTTAAGGCCGATCGTGGGTGGTGACAAAATGCCATTGAGTCCTTTGTCACGCACCGCCCCGCTTATAGAAATCGTAGGAGCCCCTGCGTTGTTAGCGTAGATTCCCTTTATTAAGAGTTTCTTCATGACAACCCCTCTTAAGAACAATGTGCAAATGATTTACTTGAAGTGAGAACAAGACCTTCCTAATGGAACTCCTTACCTCTCTTTTAATCTAGTTTTATAGCCACTCGGATTTAGCTATACACCTCAACATACTCTCTCACCTTCTCCCTGTGGATTCGATATTTAAAGCCCTATTCCCGGGTGAAGTGCTCACCGGTATCCGTTCGCTTGCGGATTATCCATCATAATATTCCTGTAGGTTAACAAATACCAACAACGGCCCACAAAAAGCGGCCCAAATGGAATCACCACGGCGCCAAGAGCTTATTATGCTCACCACGAAGGACAAGGTCAAGGACCTCTTGCAAAACAACGAACCATGGCGTTCCGTCGACGGCAATAAACCATGGCTCGGACTCGACCACGCATCTCCACGTTTCGTCCGGGCGGCCTAGCTCACCGGCCCGGGAGAAATCTCCGCCGTCCAGGGTGGCCTGGCTCACCACCCTCGGGCGCAAAAACTCCGCCTGCGCCGGGGAGACCAGCTCTCCATCCTCGGGTGAGCGCCCAACTAGCCGTCTAGGGTCGCCGACCCTCGGGCGTGGGAGGTTCCGTTCGGAGGAAGGAAACCGCCGCATGCAATGCGATCGCACGGCCGGCGGCGCCCGGTGCCATCGATCACGCCGATCAAATCGAACCGCCGAATCGTCTTCCCAATCGGCCCGATGGGACGCAAAGGCGAACCCGGTGACATGTTACGCCACCCGGCACGGAAACCCGGGATGACAGCGTGCATTTCCGAAACGCACCGTCAAAGCGCCCGCGATGGGCGGACCCTCGGGCACGACACGCATAGCCGGCGACCTCACGGGACCGGCCCTCGCCATGCGGTTGTGAGGGCGCCTCCACGGGACCCTCGGGGGCCGCGCCCCGAGGACGGCACGTCCACCATCGGATCGGGACGCGTGTCTTCGTCAGCGACATCCAAGCCCGCCCGACCCCTCGGCGGCGCATGCTGGCGGTGCGGCCTCGGAATTAGCCACCTAGGTGTCCACCGGGTGTAAACATTATCTCTCTCCTTCTCCTATAAAGGGGGAGTAATGCCTCATTAGAGGAGATTCGATTCGAGCCAGCTCAACTCCGATTCACACGGAGGAAACGCACACCACCACCACCATAACCACGATCGTGGGGCTTGAGACCCAGCGTCTCTCCCCGGTGACCTTTGTAACCCCTCTGCGGGCTCACCTTTGAGCGCGAGTGTAGCGAGAACCTCTAATTCTTGGGCCCACACTTTTTGTCATTGTCTCAAAGACCTCGACGGCGGTGCGGTGCACCCAATAACTTAAGAAGCTTGTCGAGTGTCATCGAAACCCCGATTACACCACTCATACCAGATCAACAAAGGAGTAGCTACAACATTACAACATTTGTTATAAAAATATAGATCAGAGTGCGGAAGAATAATAACATTAATTTTACAAAATGTGAGGAAGTTACATTTGAGTAAACTTAACTTAATTAATTTGCGGAAGCCGAGTAGACTAGAAGACAATCGGATCATGTCGCCCCAGACATAACCTTGGTTAACAAAGACGAGTCAACACCGCAAACAAGGGTTAACAAACCCCGAGTACGGGAGTACTCAACAAGGCTTACCCGACTAAAGAAAAAATAGGAGAAGACTCAGAATGCTTTGGTCTAATAGGATTCAAGGTAAGGCTTAGCAAGAAGCAAGGACTCTTTTTGCGAAAAAGCTTACTAGTAGTGAATCCTTACTTTCAACATTTTAATCCCAATATAGTTTCTCACCTACTCTAGGTGATCTTACACTATAGCATATACTTGTAGAAGTTCCATCTCAAAACCATCTCTTCATAGTTTCTTATTTAGACTACAATGTAAGGCTGGAAACCAAGTCTCCATATCCGAGAAGCACGGGCGATTTCGAAATCGATTAACCCAAATTGGGAGTTCTTTCTACCACGACATATGTAGCACTTAAGCTTGCATATATCAACCCTTTCTTGGATACTCAAAAACGGAATCGCATCCTACGCCACCCGAGAATACCGTACACCTCCAATCCGGGACTTTAACCCACGAGGGTAACATGTACTCCCGCCATCTCTCCACTCCCGGTCTTGCGGTTATACGTTTCCGATTTGACACCCCCAAGATTGGGCTTCTGGAGTATGTGTCCGAACTAGGTTCGACCGTGATGGGCGACACCCATGACAGAGCGTGCCATTGGTCCAACGACCTCGGCGCGGTGCGTTCCATAGTCTCGGTTACACGGCCTACATGCCTCGGTCCTTAACCGACAAGCCGGAAATACTACACCGAGACTCCATTCTCAATGCAAATTACCCGACCGATCTCAAATTAAACACCATATCCCAAAGATGGTTCCATCATATAGCATCCTTTCTCATCAACGCCCATTCGGGCTATCATAAGAGACTTGTCACATTTTGACTCAAAAGTCTAACTAATTTAGCCAGGCTAAGCATTTCTAAGCATTTTACCAAAAAACGGTTATCAAGGTAGATATCGAAAACAAACAAGGATGGATAATGCATCAATTAGGTTGTCACTCAACTCCTATCACCTAATGCAAAGCATAAAGCAAAGGTGATATAAAGCTTTGTAAAACACAAGGAAATGTTTAAATGAACCGGGGCTTGCCTTGATTGACGAGATATCCCGACTCGGACGACGGATCGCAGTACTCAGAGCTAGGATCAACCAAATAGCCTTCCTCGGCGACTTGATCAACAACTTCTCGATCACCCTCGTTCACTAAACGAAAAGAATAACATATGCTTTACATGATGCCGTGTATATAAACATGATGCGCGAGGATGCATGAAACGATAAACATTTGAGTACAACTTTCCTTCACGATAAAGTTGCAATCCAACAAAACCAACTTGTTGAACTACTCTACGAGATATCATCACCATTGCCTAAGGAGTTCTCAAGGACCACTTGATAACGACTTGGTTTAGGGTTCACAAAACAATCTAAAATTCACCCAAAACCCTAAGTTATAAAGCACTAAACAATTTATTCAACACATGAAATAATAGGGCATAAAATAATAAATATTTTAATTTTCTCAAAACAAGCTCAAAATTTTTGTACAGGTAAATCATGTCATAAAACAGTACCAAAATAATTTTCATGATTTTTGGATAAATAAAACAATTATTAAAAATCAAGAAAGATACATTTTTCAATTAAAATTTGTATTTTTAAATCATGCCAAAAGTATTCAAAATTCAAGTTTCATATTTTTCATGGATAGACATACCCATGGGAAGACTACACAAAAATTTTCAAATTTTTGAGCTAGTATTTGAATTTATACAAAATTTGGAAAATCGAGACACTATTCAAATAAAAGAAATTGAATAAAACATTTCAAAATTGAAAAAGGGTTTGGGTTGAATCTTGGCACATTCTTGTGCGGGCCCGATCTTGTACATGGCCTTATTCTTGTACAAGACGGGCGGCCTGATGTGAACGATGGCGAAACCGGCTTGTGAGCGGTGTTGGGCCGCCCGAAGCTACGATGTGCGGCCGACATCGCTCACGTGTCACGCTGCGTGTGCTCACCGGCGGCGCGCACGCTCACCGCCGACTGATTGCGATCGCGTTCCGGCGCCGGTGATGGGCTAAAAGGAAAACGGAGAGGAGGAGGGGCGCCGGGGACTCACCGGGAACACAGGACAATGACTTGGTTTGGGCCGGAGATACGGGCGGAGCTAGATCGTCGGCAACGACGGGCGAAGCGGCGGCTCGGGGCTCGGTGTTCCGGCGTCTTTGGGAGCACGGCCGGAGGAGAAGCGAAGTCGTTCTGTACATCTTCGAGAAGGAGGGAAAACGCGAAGAAAAGTGAGCAAAAGCTCCGCCGGAGCTGAGGATGACGACGACGGCGGGCTCGCGGCGGCGGCGCGCGGCGGCCGGCGGGGAAGAAGGGGGTCGCGGCGGCGATTCCGCGGCGAAGCGAGGTTGCGGCCGGGTTCCGAGGGAGGTTAGGAAGTTCTTGGAGCTGCTTTGGAGTAGATGGTTGGGTGAAAGATGGCTCGTCGGCGGCAGAACGGCGGCGGGCGGGGAAGCGCCCGGTTCGGCGGCGGTTTTTTTGAAGAGGAAACGGGCGGCGACGACAGCCTATTTATAGGCAAGAAGAGGTCGAGGAGGTAGCCGGGAGGGTCGCGAACACCTCCAGGGTGGTTGGCGTCGCCGGCAGCCTTCGCCGGTGGACGGCGCGCGTTAACGCGGCCGGTGTCCCGAAGGAAGAGTGGTCGGTTTCTTGTTCACCTCTAACCCTAATTCTGAATTTTCCAAATTACTCCCAAATTTTGAACTAAACTCAAAAATTTCCAAAAAGCAACTTGCCTTAATTTTTCAAGATCTACAATTTTCACAATTGGAAGATTTTCAAATTCAGCCCAGAAATATGACTTTTTTGAAATGCGGTTCAAACTTTTGAAATTTAAATTCAAAATTACTTTTAAAATCATGTAACAACTTGAAAAACTTTGTACATGACTTTTGTTCCTCTCAACAAGATCTACAAACTAGCTTTTGAAATTTTTCTCAAATTATGCTTAGATTTTGAAATATTGAAAAGAGGCAATTAGGGTTTTGATGAAATTCCAAAATTGCTTTAAAATTTTGAACTAAACTTTGAAAACTCAAAATACCAACTTTGTACAACTTTGAAAAAATCTACCTTTTGCTTTAATAACCATACCCAAATTCTTGATAAATTTTGAAATAAAAAGAAAAGGGGACAAATCAAAGTTTCAAAATTAAGGTTTCCGACAAAGGGGGAAACAGATTTAGGATCCGATTCCTCTCGCGTCTTTTTTCGACCGACAACGACACCAAACATAAAATAAACTTATTTTAGTTCAATGCAACACAGGGTAGGCTAATCATGCATGCTTTGCAATGATCATGATGACATGTCATGTTTTAGTGAAAATAACACCGGGGGTGTTACAACAGGTAACACGAAGCAGACACACCCCCCGCTGGACGTAGGGCCCCGTTGGCTTTGAACCGGGATAAACCGCTGCGTCCCGTGTCCATCTTGCGCCACGCCATCGAGGGAGGAGGCACACGGCTTATAAATTCTTTATTGCCGGCACGAGGCAACCACCGTTCCTCGAAACCGGCCGGTTGGCGCGCCCGGTAGGGGGCGCGTGTGCAATCTGCATCTCCATCAACCCTCATGGCGTTTCCGCCTTCGTTTCCACCGCTTTCGGAGCACGAGCTCCCGCCCGGAACACCAATGTTCTTGAACGCCGGCATTTGTGGCGCCGGCCACAACTACGAGATGATCCTTGTTGACGGTAACCAACGACATATTTTTCGAATCAACTTACTACCATAAAGGGAGTAAAATTAAACCTTTTATACTCATATACTTTTATCACTAATAAATTCCACTTGTAGTGTCTTGTATTTTATTTTGCAGATTTATAATAAAAGCAAGTGGAAAATCGACCAAAATACGCCTTCCGAGAAAGCGCATTATTGGAAAACCCAAGCCCAAGAGCAAATCGACCCAAAACATCAAATGGGCGGCGAGCACGGCCCGCCCACAACTTTTCGAGGCGAAAAGACGACACCCACCGAGACCCGGGCCAGGCCGAGCCCCCGGGGGTGCGCGCAACCACACAGTGTGCGACCGCACCCTCCCCGAGGCGGTTCGGCCCGGCCTCGGGAGGCGGTTCGTGCACTTTCCAAGCGGGGTTTCCCGCCTGCGTTGGTCGGTTTGCGATACAAGGAAGGTTTACCGGTCGGTTTTGATGTAAATTAGCACTTAGGCCCCTCCTCCAAGTGTATAAGTAGGCCCCCTCTCTCCCTCTCTCAACACACACCACTTGGAGTCCAAAGAAACCAAAGAATCTCTCTCTCTCTACCACCTCTACCTCTCTCTCTTCTACTTCTTCTTTCTTCTTCTTCTTTCTTCTTTATTCTTTCTTAGTTAACACTTGGAGTAGAAGAGCTATAAGGAGGGCTTGTCTCCTAGAAGAAAGTGCTTTGGTAATACATCCACTCTATGGAGCATTCTTCTATGTGCAAGTCTTATATTTATGTTCTTGGCCTAACTTATGAACTAGAGTATAGTTTTGTTCATGTTCTTGTGTTGGTATATGAACTAGCATATAGTTTACATATCATAATCTTGACATGTTCATTACTGATTCATCATCGATCATCATATGCCTAACTTGATTAGAGGTGGGATATCGGTTCGTTGTTCCTTCGGGTTTGCTCTTGTTCTAGTCCGTCCATTCGACGAGTGGGGATCCCGGGGGACAAGAGTAGTGCTCTAATATGCGGGCATGGTGCCCGGTATTACTTACACCTGGCGGATATGAGGGCATGCCACGGTTGAGGGGGTAGGCGGCTTGGTCGTGACAAGCCTTGACCGTCCCCTTGAAAATCCCCCACGTTCGTATGTTCTCAGAGGGAGTTCGTAAATGCTTCCTATCGGGCATTATGGTATCCGTGGAGTCTCCCCGCTATCCTAGACCTAACCATGATTAAATCGGTTTGCATATGATTCTAACTATTCATTTGTATGGCCATGACTAGATACATTAGAACTACTCCATTAGGTTATTCAATTATTCATTTATTCTTTATCTATTTTTTTTTATCCTTTTCTTGGTGGATTCTTAAGTGTGTGTCACACTATCCATGAACCGTTATTGCTTACCCCTCATTATGAACATTTTGGTCTAAGCAAACACATGTTCCTCTATTCGGATGCCATGCTAATCACATGCCTTCCTTTGGGAAAATATAAATAACGATACCACGAATACTTCCGGGTGAAATGCTACAATGATAGATCCGTGGCGCTTTGGATGAATATCTAAGATGGCAAGATCTATCCCGTTGACATTTCCATTTCGGATCACCGACATGGTGGTTTACTTGGGAATGTCGGCGCGCATTTCGACGCTCTTATTGGGGATGGGTTTGATACTGTTTCCTTTGATTGCGTTAAGAAATGCCAACAAGCATTTAAAGGCGCCGTTGCCGCGAAGGCATTGTGAAAAAAAAAATATAATAAATAGGCGGCTATGAATATGAACGTGTGCGTGGATACCATTTGCTCATACAGGCTAATCTTTTATGTTTTCTCTGTTGTGGATGAAAACAGATAGTGTATGTCGCTTTCCTCTTGCCGGGAAAACTTCATCTCCGATCCGTAGGCACTCCTAAGGAAGAACCGGTCTCGTGCCGCTTCTTCTTCAAATTAGGAACCCCGACAATCGAGACCGACATCCCCGCACCAACCGCAACTCAAGCCATGGCCCGAGAAGTCGGCGCGCGATTTCTCAACTCCCCGCCGCCACCAACGCGTGCCACCGGGCCGACGGTGAACGTGGCGGACAAAAAACTTCGAAGCCAGATTGGGGTGATCACCATGGTGCGAAAAGCGGTCCATTCTGTGGATCGCCGGCGGGACGCAAATGCTCATCTCCAACACTTCACGGAGCTATGCGATACTATCGTCATCAAAGATGTCGCGGCCAGACGTCATCGGGCTCGCCTGTTTCCCTTCTCCCTCATGGGGAAGGCGAAAACGATGGGTTCTACAAGGACAAGGGAAGTCGTCAAGACGTGGGCCAAGTGCTCGCGGCGTTCCTCGCCAAGTTCTTCCCCATGGGCAAAACCAATGCCCCGAGGGGAAGAATCGCCAATTTCCAGCGAGACATCAATGGAACCTATCCCGGAGGCGTGGGAGAGGCCGCGAGGAATACATTTCGGCATGCCCGCACCACGGATGGAAAACGGGGCGGGTGCTCGGAACTTCTACAATGGTCTCATGGCCATATCGGAAGGGGCACCTCGACGCCGCTGGCTTTGGTGGCGCATTTCTATCGCTCACTATCGATCGAACAACAGCCGATTGATAAAATGGTGGCAAATCGAGGTGGGCGAAGGCAGGCCACGCCAAAACACAAAAGGCATGCATACCGTGAAGGTGGCGGATATGCTTGCCGCAAAAATGGACCTATTGCTAAAGAGGTGGAGGAGCGCGGCACGGATGCTACTACCCGCCAGCGCTCGAGTACGCCACGACGCTCACATGACGTGAGACGTGTGGTGAGGTAACCCACTCGGGGGATAAGCGTCACGAGACCCGTGAAGAAGCCGCCTTCATCAACAACAAAGAACGGGTACCGCCAACCGCAAAGAGGAGCCAGAACAACCGATCGCCGCCATTCCAAGGCAACCAGGGATACAACTCCAACTATAACCCCCGGGCAGCCATCATTGAAAGACCCGGGCATTGGGCCAGGGCGAAAATTAACGAAAACCTCACCAAAAAGATGAGCCGGACCGATAACATCTTGGAAGGAGTCGACAAAGAAGCTGGACGGATTTAACTCTGCTATGACAAATCGCTTGACCTTCAACAAGAAGATTGAAGCACAAATAGCCCGGCTAGCCGCCGTCTCCAAGTAACGGTGGGAGAAAAAGCCTCAAGGCAATCCCCGCCCCCCGAGAGCATAAATGCAAAGAACTACCGGAGGGGGGAGATCTACTCGTGACCCACCAAATCCCAATGCTACGGTGAGGAAACAGAAAGAGAAGCTGCCTGAAGAGGTAACCCCACAGGTAGCAGAAGAACCAGAAGTGGAGGAGGTACCATTAGAATATACAGATACGACGTACCTACCCTTCGCCACAAGAACAAGGAAGCAGACACCGGATGAACAGTTTACTCGGTTCATGGAGATGATCCAAAAAGTACATGTAAGTGTACCACTCCTAGATATGCTCCATGTGCCATCATATGCCAAGTACATAAAAGACATCATCCAGAACAAGCGGCCACTGCCAACAACAGAAGTTGTGAAGTTGACTGAAGAATGCAGTGCCGCTATCCTAAATCGTCTGCCAGAAAAGAAGAAAGATCCAGGGTGCCCTACAATTCCCTGCTCAATTGGAACACAAACATTTAACCACGCCTTATGTGATCTGGGCGCCAGTGTTAGTGTCATGCCAAAATCCGTGTTTGACAAGCTCAAACATACAAATCTTGAGCCAACGTCTATGACACTACAACCGGGCGATTCATCCATAAGGTACCCAAACAGGATTGCGAAGACATACCCGTGAAAAATCAGAGGGTATTTTGTCCCGCTTGATTTTGTGGTGTTGGACATGGAGTTCACCAAAGATACACCACTTATCCTTGGGCGACCATTCTTGAGCACTGCCGGGGAGCACGCATTGATGTTGGGGCCGGAGAAATCGCTTCAATATCAATGGCAATGAAGAGAAATTTGAGTTCGGGACCCGAGTCTCGAGAAGAGTGCAAGATGATCCTGGATAAAATATGGGGAACAAGGCATTAAAGAAATAGAAATCCAGCCCCCAAAGACCGGCGGCACCTCCAAGGCAGTCGGCAAAAATAAAAAGGTGGGAACAAAAAAAAAAAAGACGGCTCTAAACCAAAAGAAGAAGGAGAAGGTCCCCATCTTTACAAAAGGACAAAAGACCCCTAAGAAAGCTCCACACCAAAAAGAATCAAAACCAAAGAAACAATCAAAATACACCCCTTCACAAAAGGTGTGGAAGCTAAAAGAAGTGCAGCCCTCCATATCTCCGTGAGTAGGTGCACCAACAACAAAACCGGAGAAAGTCTCGGTCAAGAGACTCCAAAGAGTGGACTCTCCGTCAAAGGTAAAATGACGAGTTATCTCAAAATGACAAAAGAAAAAAAAAGAGATACCCACAGGCTTCCAGATAGCTTGGGGAGGACCCCCAGGTATCATTGCATTGCATATTTAATTTCATCATCAAATTTTATTTTATTTTAGCATGTTTACATTTCAGCAATATTGCATTAAAAAAAATCCAAAAATAGAATAAGTAGCTCTTCTTTGTGCCTTAATGCTTATATATATGAGATATAAAAATGTTTAGTCTTAGTCCCTTGTTGAAATGATGAATAGTTGCTCGCCTCTTATGCTTTGCACATTACCTAGTTTTATAATTCGGAGATCTCTAAAGTTTGGGTTTAGTGGCTAATTCTAAAACTCATCCTGAAAAAAAAAAAAAATTCATGTGGGTTGCATATGCTCTATCTAGTCTAAGTTGTTGCCAAATATGATATGGTACAAATGGATTTGCTATGACTTCGTCCAAAAAGAAACTTGACATCCGGGAATCTATGCTTTAAAAAAAAAAAAAAAGAAGAGAAATGTTTTTTGGGCTATGCTAAAAAAAATGAGATGAAAAATGGACAAGTGTCCGAGGGCGAGTAGAGCCCACATCTCTAAAAAAAAAAAAAAAGAAAAGAGAGGAAATAAAAGACAAAAGTCTAGGGCGAAGGGAGAGCCCACCTCTCTAATATATATATATATATATATATATATATATATAGCAATAAAAACCCATGCTTTCTCGAAAAGAAATAAATATTATCTAAATAAAATCCCTGGATAAACAGTTTGATCAAAAGGATGAATGATAAGCACCTCTCAAGTATAACCGTTCTATCCGCAACCGCTCAAGGCTTTGAGAAAAGCCGGAAAGCCCCGCTACGATGAAAGGTAATAAAAGGGTGGGAAAAAGATGTGCCATTTTATTCAAACTCTAGTAGACACTCTTATTATAACCCCCGCACTTGTAAAACGTAATCGGCATAGTAGCAACTCCCGATCAACAACCAAGTACTTATCTCTTTTTGCTCGAGGGGCGCCAAAGGGTAAGCTTAGGAGAGTTTGTTGACGGTAACCAACGACATATTTTTCCCCGTCAACTTACTACCATAAAGGGAGTAAAATTAAACCTTTTTATACTCATATACTTTTATCACTAATAAATTCCACTTGTAGTGTCTTGTATTTTATTTTTGTAGATTTATAATAAAAGCAAGTGGAAAATCGACCAAAGTACGCCTTAGAGAAAGCGCATTATTGCAAAACCCAAACCCAAGAGCAAATCGACCCAAAACATCAAATACGGGCCGAGCACGGCCCGGCCCACAACTTTTCGAGGCGAAAAGACGACACCCCACCGAGACCCGGCGGGCCGAAGTCGAAGTGCGCTACAAGACCACAGTGCGGCCAAGCACCCTCCCCGAGGGGCGGTTTCGCCCAGCCTCGGGGGAGAGCGGTTCGTGCACTTTCCAAACGGGGTTTCCGCCCTGCGTTGGTCGGTTTACAATACAAGGAAGGTTTACTAGGTCGGTTTTGATGTAAATTAGCACTTAGGCCCCTCCTCCAAGTGTATAAGTAGGCCCCCTCTCTCCTCTCTCAACACACACCACTTGGAGTCCAAAGAAACCCAATCTCTCTCTCTCTACCACCTCTACCTCTCTCTCTTCTACTTCTTCTTTCTTCTTCTTCTTTCTTCTTTATTCTTTCTTAGTTAACACTTGGAGTAGAAGGGCTACAAGGAGGGCTTGTCTCCTAGAAGAAAGTGGTTTGGTAATACATCCACTCTATGGAGCATTCTTCTATTTGTAAGTCTTATATTTATGTTCTTGGCCTAACTTATGAACTAGAGTATAGTTTTGTTCATGTTCTTGTGTTGGTATATGAACTAGCATATAGTTTACATATCATAATCTTGACATGTTCATTACAGTTCATCATCGATCATCATATGCCTAACTTGATTAGAGGTGGGATATCGGTTCGTTGTTCCTTCGGGTTTGCTCTTGTTCTAGTCCGGCCATTCGGCGAGTGGGGATCTGGGGACAAGAGTAGTGCTCTAATATGCGGGCATGGTGCCCTGCATTACGACACCGCGGATATGAGGGCATGCCACGGTTGAGGGGGTAGGCGGCTTTGGTCGTGACAAGCCTTGACCGTCCCTTTGAAATCCCCCACGTTCGTATGTTACGTAGGAGTTCGTAAATGCTTCCTATCGGGGCGTATGGTATCCGTGGAGTCTCCCCGCTATCCTAGACCTAACCATGATTAAATCGGTTTGCATATGATCCTAACTATTCATTTGTATGGCCATGACTAGATACATTAGAACTACTCCATTAGGTTATTCAATTATTTATTTATTCTTTATCTATTTTCTTTATACTTTTGCCGGTGGATTCTTAAGTGTGTGTCACACTATCCATGAACCGTTATTGCTTACCCCCTCGTTATGAACATTTTGGTCTAAGCAAACACATGTTCCTCTATTCGCATGCCATGCTAATCACATGCCTTTCTTTGGGAAAATATAAATAACGATACCTATGAATACTTTTTCGGGTGAAATGCTACAATGATAGATCCGCGCGCTTGCGGATGAATATCTAAGATGGCAAGATCTATCCCGTTGATGATTCCATTTGGATCGACATGGTGGTTTACTTGGGAATATCACGCGCATTCGACGCTCTTATTGGGGATGGGTTTTATAATTTTTCCTTTGATTGCGTTAAATGCCAACAATCCTTCCGCCCGACGCATTCCGGTGAAGGGGGAGGCGATCGCCACGCTGCCGAGCCCATCATCCGCGGCCGCCCGGCAAGGCGGCAAAGCCTCCATCGGCGCCGCAAAGGCGCGTCCAAACAACGGATTCAATCCGTTGGCGGTATCCCCACGCCCGACTCGCGGGCTCCGAGAACCCTAGGCCCCGGAAATACCTTACCCGCCACCCGTGTGGTAGGGTACCGAAACCCTAATCGTCGGGAAAATGCCTCCGCTTTCGGTCATCCCGAGGGAGTCCCGTGGGAATCACCGGCGAAACCTCGCCGGCCTTCGCCCGAGAGCACGAGCGGACCCCGCGTCGTTCCACCGAGCGTTATCCCATGGACATTCACTGAGGAGCGCATCCTCCGTAGGACGCGGGACAACCCCGTCATGCCACCCCCGGTTCAACCGGGGCTGGTCGGGGCCGAGGGACTCGCTCTCCGTCCGGAGGAATCGAAACCTCCTCCCGGGCGTTAGGCGCACCGTGCCGGGCGATGAATACGGTACTATGACCCCACGCGGAATGCTTCAATGTCGAGGTCCGCCCACGAGATGGCCCGATTCACCGACGCGTCTCGGCCCGAAGATGACGCGGGCGTGTCATCGCCACGGCGAGCTCTCGGGCGGCCGGCCCGGTCCATCCGGTGCGGCGCGGCACTGCCGAAAAACGCCAAATACGAGATTTGGCCGAGGAACGGCGGGGGAGACCGCCCGACTCGGCGATCGGAAGCGGGAACATCCGGCGCGAGCAGAGGCTCAACGCGAGCGAGCCTCAGGGCACCTCAAGCTCACAATGGCGGCGGACGTGGCGGACCGCGGGTGCCTCAATCCCCCGGCATAGCGGCCCCGTTCAGCGAGCCCCCCTCAGCGTGGCGGCGACCGCCATCTTGCGTACGAAATGCCCGAGCCCTCCACTACCGAGGGTAGGCGCGCTACACGAAGGCCTCCGCCAACTCCTTGACAAGGCGAGGCGGTGCAACGGCGGGGGAGTTAAAACCTTCCGGGATCGGGCCGTGACGTCCGCGGCGAGCAAGAGGAATGGGGGCGAAGTCGGCGGGGCTCCGTCCACCGGATCGAGCCCGGAGCCGGCAAAGGCGGTCCGGGGCGCTCGGGCGACAACCGCTTGCAACCGCCCGGTCTGGGGAACGCATAGAAGACCCGCCGCGCGACATCGCACCGAGGCGCCCGACCTCCCGGGGGCGAGATCGAGCAGCAGCGGGCTCGCCACGAGGTGGCTCGCCTCGAGGACGACAAGCGGGGGCGAGGGCGCCTGAGGCGGGAGTCGAGAGGGGCCGAGGGGTACTCCCCCCGATCCGCCCCTTCCGCCTCGGGCCTTCACCGGGGACATCGGGGGCACCACTCCCACTGCGCGCGTTTGCCCCCCGAGCCATCTCGGAAGTACACGGGGGAGACTCGTCCCGAGTATGGCTCGGATGACTATCGGCCGGCATGCCAGTTCGCGGGGCACACGATGACAAAGTGATAATCGAAATTTGCCCCTATACCTCTCTGAAGTCTGCCAGAGCTTGGCCGAACACCTTCCACCAACCTCATATCAAACTGGGCGGACTTGGTGAGAACCTTCCGCGGTAACTTCCGGGCACATACCTACGCCGGGTAACTCGTGGCATCTCGGAAATGCCGACAAAAAATCCGACGAATCCTCTGCGCGACTACATCCGGCGCTTCTCCAAGCAGCGGACCGAGCTCCCTAATGTGACGGATTCGGACGTCATCGGGGGCCTTCTTGGCCCGCCACCACTTGCCGAGACCTCGTGAAGAAGCCGGGGCGCCGGACTCCCACCGAGGCAAACGAAGCCGATGGACATCGCCACCAAGTTCGCCAAATGCCGTGAGGAGGCTGTCGGGGCTCTGTTCAATCGTGGCTCGCAAGGGAAAGCGCAAGGAAGAGGAGCCTAAGGGATCGCAACCTCGGGAGAGCAAGAAGAAAAAAAGAAGAAAGATAAGAGCCGCAAAGGGCAGGGCACGCCGCCCAAGCGGACGGTGAAGACATGGTGGTCGCGTCGATCGCAAGGGGCCCCGACCCCGCCACAAGAAACCTTCGATGACATGCTCAAGAAGCCATGCCGGAACCATAGCTACCCGGCCAAGCATACCCTCGGGGAGTGCAAGAGGGTACGCCAACATTTCGCCAAGCTCAAGGCCATCCCCGAGGGTGAAGAGGAAGAGGCTCCCGAGGGTGGCGCCAAGGGGCAACGAGGAGTTCCCCGGGTGAATAATCGCTTCATGATCTTCGGCGGCAAACCCAAAGAATATGTCCGTCGCGGCAACAAGAAGAAGGAGCGGGAGAGATCTATGCCACGGAGCCGGCAACCCCGAAGGCTGCAGTGGTCGGACCCAAGATCACCTTCGACCGGTCGGATCACCCCCAAGACATCCCCCGAACCCGGGGCTTATCCACCGTGGTGGATCCCATCATCGCCAACACTCGGCTCACCAAAGTCCTTATGGACGGAGGGAGCAGCCTCAACCTCATCTCAGAAGAAACCCTCGACCTCCTCGGGGTAGACAAGTCAAGATCCGCCTGGAGGGCCGGCATTCAATGGCGTCGTCCCCCGGCAAGCAGCTAAAGCCCCTCGGGCGAGATCGACTTACCGGTTTGCTTCGGTGACCCCTCGAACTTCAAGCAAGAGACTCTCACATTCGAGATCCTTGGGGTCCGGGCGGTACTTACCACGCACCTCGGGCGCCCCGCTACGCCAAGTTCATGGTCGTCCCCGAACTACACGCACCTCAAGCTCAAGATGCCAGGGCCGCGAAGGGTGTCATCACGACCGCCCCTCGCACCATCATGCATACGAGTGCGGCGTGGAGAGTGTGGAGTATGCGAGGCATTCGCCATTGCCGAGGCACTCATCGCCGATCGCGAAGAGAAGCTTTGACGAAATCACGATCGGCATGAGGCCAAGCGCCGCTACCGAGCTTCGAGCCCTCCTCGCACCAAGAAGATCCCACTCGATCCCAAGAACCCGGGAAAAAGCTGGCCACCATCGGCTCGGACTGATCTGAAATAGGAAGCCGTGCTCGCCGACTTCCTCCGCGCGAATGCCAAGACGTTTGCGTGGGGACCCTCGACATGCCGCATACCGAGGGATGTCGCCAAGCACTCCCTAGACATCCGCCCGGCTCAAAGCCAAATATGCAAATGCGCTTGCGCCGTTTGATGACGCCAAGCCGGAAGATCATCGGCGAGGAGATCCACAAGCTACCGGAGGCCGGATTCATAAAAGAAGTATTCCACCCGAAAGTGGTTAGCTAATCCTGTATTAGTAGAGAAAAAGAATGGGAAATGGCGGATGTGTGTGGACTACACTAGTCTCAACAAAGCATGTCCGAAAGTTCCTTTCCTTTGCCTCGAATCGACCAAATTGTCGACTCCAATCGCGGGATGTGAAACGTTGTCCTTTCTTGACGCGTATTCCGGGATTATCACCAGATCAAAATGAAAGAGTCCGACCCAAATCGCGACTGCTTCATAACACCCTTCGGGATGTATTGCTACCTCACCATGCCCTTGGGCCGAGGAACGCCGGGGCAACATACCCGGTGCATGCAAATCATCTTCGGGAACTCATTGGAAGGATCGTGGAGGCCTACGTCGATGACATAGTGGTCAAATCCAAGAAAACGCCGGACCTCGTGGGTGACCTCGGGGAAACCTTCGAGTGCCTAAATAAGAAGGGGAGTCAAGCTCAACCCCCAAAAATGCGTGATTCGGGTCCCCCGAGGGATCTTTCGGGTTTTATCGCCTCTCAACGAGGCATCGAAGCAAACCCAACCAAGGTTGATGCGATCACCAAGATGGGTCCCGATCCAAGATCTCAAGGGAGTACGTAAGGTCATGGGGTACGCCCGGCTTCATTAAGCGAGTTCATCTCACACCTCGGGGAGAAGGGCCTGCCCCTCTACCGCCTCCTTCGCAAGTCCGGCGCTTTGCACGGACCCCGAGGCCGAAGAGGCCCTCGCAACCTCAAGAAGCTCTTGACAAACCCACCGGTCCTAGTACCGCCAAATCGGGAGAAACCCCGCTCTTATACGTCCGACCGCCACTACCCGGTGGTCGGTAGCGGTGGTCGTAGTGGAGGCGTCGGAAGAGGGGCACACGTTTGCGGTAACGCCATACTGTTTACTTCATCGGTGAAGTGCTTTCCGACACCAAGACGAGGTATTCGCGGATGCACAAGCTATTGTGCGCCATCGTCTCGACACGAAGGAAACTTAGCCACTACTTCCTCGCACCCAGGGATTGCCGTGGTATCCTCGTTCCTCCTCGGGAGATCCTCCAAAACCGAGAGGCCACGGGAAGAGTGGCGAAGTGGGCGGTGGAGCTCATGGGCGAAACTATATCATTCCTCCCCGCAAGGCGATCAAATCCCGGTCCTAGCCGACTTTGTGGCGAATGGACCGATATACGGCCACCCCCGCACCCATCCGTGACGCAGTCTTGGACCATGTATTTCGATGGATCCATGATGAAGGCGGCGCGGGGCTGGTTTTGTTCTTCATCTCACCCTTCGGGGTTCACACGGGTATGCCATCCCGGCCGCATTTTCCTCGCCTCCAACAACGCCGCTTGATCGAGGCGCCGTCAACGGTCTCCGGATCGCGGTGGACCTCGAATCGACGGTTGGAAACCGTAGGGGATTCGCAGCTGGTCATCGACCAAGTCATGAAGGCCTCGGCGTGCCACGACCAGAAGATGGAGGCGTATTGTCGGGAAGTGCGCAAATTGGAGGAAAAAGTTCCATGGGCTTGAGCACAAGCATACGCCGAGGCGCTACAACCGGGCCGCGGATGGAGCGGCCAAGGTCGCGGCAACCCGAGGTACCGTTCCCCAGAACGTCCTCACGAGACCTCAATAAACCGCGGTCAAGTACACCTCGGGAAGTACCCTCGGGGCTCACGAGGGGCAGCACTAACAAGCCACACCCGAAGCTATGGCGGTCGGCCAGGTCACGGCGGGAAAACCGGCCGATGGAGTACACCTCACCGGGGAGAGCTGCAGGGACAAGACCCGAAGGCTCGCCGAGTTAGCCGAAGGGCGAAGTCCTTCACTGATTGGAGGAGAAAGGGAACTCATACAAGAGGAAGGAGCCTCGGGAGTATACATGCGATGCACCCTCATTTGAGCCAAAATTGCTCGTTAACAAGCGGGGGAATGCGGTCATCACGCCCGCCCAGGGGACTCTAGTCGGTAAAGTCTTGAGCAAGGCTTCTCACGGCCCTCGGCGGTGCGAGACGAACCAAGTCGTGCGTACTGCAGGAATGCCAATTCTACGACGCACGGGGCGCACCTCCGGCTCAAGCACCGCAAACCAAACACACTCTTACGTGGCCATTTGCGGTGTGGGGACTGCGACATGATTGGGCCCCCGAAAAGGGCGCCCGGAGGACACACTCTCACGCCCTAGTCGCCATTGACAAGTTCTCCAAATGGATCGAAGCCCGAGCCGTGGTGAACCCTCACACGGGGGAAACGGTGAAATTCTTTACGAATATCATTTCCGCTTTGGAGTCCCGAACTCCATCATCACGGCATAACGGAACCAACCGTGGGGAAGAAGTTCCTCGACTTTTGCGGCGACTATGGCATCCGAAAGTGGATACCTCGGCCGTAGCTCACCCGAAGACCAACGGTCAAGTGGAGGCGTGCCAACGGCATGATCTGCAAGGGCTCAAGCCGAGGATCTTCAATCACCTGAACCAATACGGGAAAAGATGGTACCAAGAGAGCTGCCGTCGGTTCTATGGAGCCTTCAACAACGAAAAGCCGAGCCACGGGGTTCATCCCTTTCTTTTCTAGTCTATGGGGGTGAGGCAATCTTGCCCTACGGACATCGAATATGGGTCCCAGAGGCTGCGAGCCTACATCGAGCAAGGCAACCGGCGGGCGAGGCAAGACTCCATTGACCAAGTTGATGAAGCCGAGGCGTTGCGCTCACGCACTCGGCGAGATACCAACATGCTCTGCGCAAGTATCCGCCAAGCGGTTACGAAGCTCGGGGGTTCCAAGTCAACGACCCGTGCTGGTGAAAGACAGACAACAAAGGGCGCCACAAACTCACGCCACCACAGGAAGGGCCTTATTTCATCGCCCGAAATATTAAGGCCCGAACCTACAAGTTGAAGAAACGAGAAGGGCGAAGTCTACTCCAACGCCTGGAACATAGAACGACTACGCCGCTTCTACCCTTAAATTCCGCACTAGAAGTCAAACATCGGTGTTTTTTTTCTTCACTCAATAAAAGATCTACATCTTTTACGAAAAAAAAAAGTGCTTCTTGTGCAAACCTCAAGGGAGTCTTAGCCTCGTCCCAAAGACAAGACTAAAACTCCCTCGGGGGCTACATGGGGGACCCCCTCGGGGACCCTCTTTTTTTCAAAACTTTTTCGGGGAAAAAAAAGTTTTCTCCGCGATACTTCAATTAATCGTTTAAGTTGCGAAGGTCGCGCACGCACAAATCCAAAGCAAGATAACCGAGGCAAGCGGATCGCCTAGTGGCACCCGTATGGATTTGCCCCGTGGCGTCCACGGTTTACTATCTCGCGGCCCGGAGAAAGCAAGCGACCCGGCCATACAATAAACGAGAGATTCGGGGAACGCAACCTTAAAACATGAGTGCACCCGCCAAGGCCATAGACCTCGGGCGGCGCCATTGTTTATACATCCATCTCACAAGCTCCAATCTTTTCATGCAAGGAAGGATCGGGGGGCAAGGGAGGCCTCATCTACTTGTGCCTCACGGCCGGCCGACGAGGAGGCTTCGCACACGAGCAACGCCCTCGGCGCTTCTCCCCGGGTGGCGTCGGACCCCTCGGCATCCTCGGACATGGCGACCACCATCTCCGTATCCGCCTCGTAGGTGGACTCTATGGGGGGTACGGGACACACCTCGTCCTCAAAAGCGAGGGAGAGGTCGCGGCGCCATCCACAAAGTTATATAGACTTTGGGTCTTGGCGGCAAGGCGGCATCCCTCGGCGGGATCCAGCCTCCTCCTCGTCATCGAAGCCGGGGAAGAAGCCCTTCGCGATACCGCCCGGCCGTCTTGCGGGGCTCCATCAGAAGTGGGAGCGGACCACCGCCCGGGCATGTGCGAATTACCGTTCCGGAAGGCGCCCAGGGCTCCCGGGCAAGATAGCCGCCACGGGGCGCTCAGGGCATCTGCGAGCCGTGGGACCAACCTCAGGGTTGTCGCGCCCCAAAGCGCGACGAAGTGGGGGACCGGGGCATCCTCCGGCTCCGGTATGACACGCTCTTGCTTCCACACACGGGCAGCGTGTGGGCGGCGTTGTCTACGGCCTCGGTCCGGACCTTCTCCGCCTGCAGCAACAGGCCAAGATGGCATCGGCAAAAACGAAGTAATCAAGAAGCGGAAAAGCTACCGGGGATAAGGGCGCACCACGGCACCCGACGCCCGGCCCGGCATGGCGTTGTGCTCCTCGGCGATCGACCACGAAGCCGCTCTTTCTCCTTCCCGAGGTCTCGCCCTCGGACACCAACCCGCCGATGCGAGTGTTCAAGGCGTCGCATCTCCGCTGCCGTCGCCTCCCTCCCCGGACCGGTCCCATTCGTCATAGGCCTCCTTCGAACTGAAGGGGACCGGGGTCCGAGCCTCCTCAAAATCGTGGCTCATCGAGCCATGTCACCGCCATCTTCTTTGGACTCGGACTGTGTTGATCGGCTCGGCCTCGGGGTGGACTCCCTTTCCTCGCGAGGGCGCTGAAGCGGGAGGTCTCGCTCGGGCCTCGATCAACTTCACGAGTTTGACCAAGGGCATTCCATTCAGGGCGTTCCGGCGAAGGAGCTCGGACTTCGCCCGGCGGCGACCGGAGAGTCCAGCGACAATACTACTCATCAAGACGCAGCACAAAGGACATGCAAGCCAGGGATGGCCATCAAGATACTTACCGCGCCGACCCGCGAAGATCGCCATATGGTCTCCCGATCCTCGCTAGGCCCTCGGCGCCCACCGACGGATGCGCTCATGGGTCCTCCACTCCAAGACCTCGGGACGATCATCGACAATCACGCCAGTTAGACCCCCGCATTTCGCCCAGGGTCGAGGCGGACCGCCTGAGTCGGGCCGTAGGGGATACATCTCCCCCAGGCGGCTCCGGCCTCCGGGAACCCTACCGCAGAAGTCCGGGGCCCTCGGGCTGACCACCGGGCACCGTCCTCGGCCATGGCCGGCGACGACCGCCGCCAAGGGCCGCCTCGAACCCGGACACGTGGGAGCAATGGGAAGTCGGGGTTGTGCGGACTCGTGGCGCCCGGGTCGGGCCGTGAGGAGCAGCGCGGAGATTGCGGCGTCTCGCCCGCGTCGAAGAGCTCCTCTTGCGAGAACTCCGAACAAAGGGGACCGCCTCCACCGGGGTGGGCGGCAGACCTCCTTCGGGCGGCGCCACTTGCGGCGCACCGAAGCCGGTGTCCCGTGAGCGCGGCCAGAAGCCACACAGTGTCGATCACCATCGGTGGGCGGCCAACCCACCATCGCCACCATGGGCTGTACCGCCTCGGGCGCGCCTCGGTCGGGAGTTTGGGACCGACCCCCGGGGGCTCCTGGCCGGGCACCAGGGAGGACTCACGCCAGGGGCCGCCAGGCATCTTGGCCGGACGACCCCGGCTCTGCTGTCGTCGAAGGATTGTGCACTAGCCTTTAGGGCCTTCTTGGGGTCTGCGAAGCAGCAACGGCCCCCCCGTTTCCTAAAGTCAGCGCACATCAAAACAAGGCAAATCATACGCCGAGAAGAAAATCAAGATTGCAAAGGCGAAAGGAAACTCACGGCAGGGATCGCCCTCGCCTGAGACGACGAGGTCCGGGATGGTCGCGACCTCGGCGTCGCGACTCGGCAAGGCCAGTATCCCCACGACGTTAAATGCCTTACGCGAGGGCTGGATCGGAGACGGGGGTCGCCGGCTCGTCCCCCGAACTGGGTTACGGCGGCGCCCGGGGTACCATGGTCAGAGGCGTTTACTCCTCCCTTCGAGCCTCACTGTGGCCGCCGAGGTGCCTACATGGCCAACGCCAGTGGTCTGAGGACTCGGCCGGGAAGAGCCCTCGGGCGCACGGGTGTCAGCTAGCCCCCGACGCCTCGAGGCTCGGGCTCGGGCTGCGTAACGGCCCCCCGACTCGGTCGGGGAGCCCCATGGCTCGGTCCATCCAAGCCGCCATGTCGTCATCCGACGAGTTCACGCCAGACGGTCCTCCGGATCCTCGTCCTCTTGGGGTGGTCGAGGTGTCGTGACTCGCCCCGCTCGCCGCTCGGCGACGCTTCGCTGAGCCACGTTTCTCTTCTTCTTCTCCTCCTTCTTCAACGCCGCGGCACCAGCCGAAGGTTCGTTCGCACGGTTCGCCGCCCGGCGACGGCATCCAATCCAAAGACAGGCGGAGGAGGAGTCGCGGTAGTTCGGGGGCGGCCTGCAGAAGAAAGAGTGAGAACGCCATGGCGACAATGCACCGGCGCAATGCAAGGACACCGGCCAAGAAGCACTTACCGGGGAGATATACCCTCGGCCGGGCGCATGGGGATCTCGGGGATATGTGTCGGGGTGTTGGACCCCAACGCATCCCTCACCCTCTTGGCCGGGCCATCGGTGGAAGCGAGAAGGCGACATCCGGCAGACGCACCAAGACCGGGCGGCCTGGGGTCATCTTGCACATGAGCAAAGGGCGAGCCATCAACGGCAAACACCCGACGCCGATGGAAGCGGCGACCACGCAGCAAAGACATTCACGCCCTTCCCTCGAGCCACGGGACCGCTGCCTCGGGCCCTCCAACCGATGATGATCCTCCGGGGGGACCCCGTTCACTTCGGGGCGTGCTTGAGGACACGCCGGTGTACACGGGAAGCGCGTTCTCGTCGTTGCGGAGGTAGAACCACCGATCTTGCCACCCCTTGTTGGAGGTGAGCTTGGAGACGATGTACCCATCGGCTCGGTTCGGCTTCGTGCGCTCCGAAGCGGACTTGGAGCCGCCTTTCCTCCAACGCTGCAACGCCCTCCCGTGGTTGGCCCCACGCCGGGCGGTGGTAAGGTCATGTTGAAGAACCACAACCTGGGAGGTCCCAATGCGGCTCGATCCCCGGGAATCCTCACAAAGGGTGACGAAGATGGCGACACAGGAGATCGAGTTCGAGGCGTATGATGAAGCTTCGATTTCATAGTAGGGGAGGATCGCCGAATGAACCGGCTTTGCCATACGGGGCAGCCGGTGAAGATCCATCAAGTCACCACGTAGCCATCGGGGAGGGTTAGGCTCCTCCTCGGTCAATCCCCGAGCAATCCACTCGGCCGCTTCATCGGTGCGACGGAGAAGAAATAGCCCTTCATCGACGACGCCGAGCTTCTCCGCCGCCGTCGTCCTCGCCACGCCAAAGACGAGCACCTCCCTCCTTGCCACACCGCTACTGACGCGCCATGGATGAAAGGGAGGCGAAGGGTGGCAACCGCTAACAACCCCGATCACACGAGGCGCAAGGCAAGTGAATCTCTCCCTTAATCTCTCCCCACACTATCTCTCTATCTTCGATTGCCGCAAAAAGAAGGCAAGAAGACGATGGCAAAAGAGCAAAGGAGCAACTATCAGCGCCGCTGGCCACCCCTCATATTTATAGGAAGGGAAGGCAAAACCGCCCGGCTGAGGGCAACCAAACCGACTCGGAATGGACGCCCACGATGGAACGGAAACCGCCATCCAATGGCTAAGCCGCGCCGGTGGAACCGGGCAGCATTACGCACCTTTGACGGCCCCTCGATCTCCGCCCGACAAGAAGACGTAAGGCCGCGTCCCATCGATCGCAAAGGTCGCGCCACCTTGGGCGAGGCGACTAGACGCCTCGTCTTCGGTCGAGGTAAAACCGTCCCGGCCACCCATATCCAAAGGCCCGACCCCGAGGGGCAAAAAAGTCGATCCGTTGACGGTTCCCCGCCCCCCGGCGGAAACCAAACGAGCCTCGGGCCGACACACCCCACGTTCCGAAGGTTGCCCGAAATTTTGGGCCCACGAGGAGTTTCTCACGGTCGCCTCGGGATAACCCGAGCCGGGACGGGGGGAAATGCACAACCCGGCTATACCCGGGCCCCCAGGGCTCGGATTTCTGAAACGTGTTTAAGGCCCTTGGTCTTTGCTTATAGAGATGTCCCATCCGTGGGAGGCCCACGCGGCCCTCGGGGGTTAGTCGCCCAAACCCGGGATACGCTAAGCGGTCGCGAGGTTCTCATGGGGTGAATCTGGATCACATAGCCGACCCTTGCTCCGGCAAGGGCACGGGCACCAGCTTAAACGGGACCGCTACACACCGCTCACCGGAGCACGACACATCCGACTTCACGAGCATTGTGGCGTGTCTCCCCCTCCTCCTCCCTTCGAGGGGCGACAGAGGGAGCGTATGATCAAAGTCGAGGAGGCACAGGGTCGACCTTGCGACATAAGCGCGGCCTCGGGCTGCCCACGCCAAAAATGAACAGACTCCGCACAAATAAGCGCAATTTAAGAGTCAAGTTTCGGTCTTGCCAGGCGTGCGAGATATAAAGACCTCGAAGAATCCGCCATTCCATTCGAGGCCTCTGGTTAACTACCCAACGGGTGCGCTCCTTGACCCATTAGAGACAAACCACCCCGAGAAACAACAAGGCGGCGGGAACGGCGGAACCCCCGGGCGCGAGTCCTCACCGCCGGGGGCTCTGAAACTAACACGGGGACCTAAATATTGGGCCCCCCCCCTACATTCTCAAACTATGAGAATCTGCGACTGCCAAGGCCCAGAAAACCTAGCCCGCTATCATCCCGCCAAGCGGAGGGACGGCCCGACGGACGATGGACCAGCCATGGAGCCACAACGCTCACACGCGGCCGCGGGTCGCCTACGATGGCCTCGCGAGCGGCCCACAAAGCGCCCAAACGGAATCACCACGACCTTGAGAGCTTATTACGCTCACGAAGGACAAGGTCAGGACCTCCCAAAACAACGAACCATGACGTTCCATCGTCGGCGGCGGTAAAACCATGGCTCTGACCGGACTCACCATCTCCGTTTGTCCCAAATTTGGCCCTAGCTCACCCCCACAGGGAGAAATCTCGCCGTCCAGGGTGGCCTGGCTCACCACCCTCGGCCGCAAAAACTCAGCCGCCCGGGGGGCACCCAGCTCTCCATCCTCGTGAGAGCGGCCCTCCAGCCGTCTAGGGTCGCCGACCCTCGGGCGTGGGAGGTTCCGTTCGGAGGAAGGGAAACCGCCGCATGCAATGCGTCGCCGCAGCGAGACGGCGCCCAGTGCCATCGACGCACCTTGATCAAATCGAGCTCCCGAATCGTCTCCAACCGGCGATGGGACGCAGTTGAACCCATGACATGTTACGCCACGTACACGAAAACGAGGATGACACCGCGGCATTTCCCGAGCACCGTCAAAAACGCCCGCGATGGGCGGACCCTCGGGCACGACACGCATAGCCCGACCTGGACCCGGCCCTCGCCATGCGGATTGTGAGGGGCGCCTCGCAGGACCCCTGGGGCGCGCCCGGAAGGGCACGTCCACCATCGGATCGGGGCGCGTGTCTTCGTCAGCGACATCCAAGCGGCCGACCCCTCGACGGGCGCACATGCAACAGGTGCGGCCTCGGGAATTAGCCACCTAGGTGTCCACCCTGTAAACATTATCTCTCCTTCTCCTATAAAAGGGGGGAGTAATGCCTCATTAGAGGATTCGATTGAGCCCGCTCAACTCCGATTCACACGAGGAAAACTACACACCACCACCACCATAACCACGATCGTGGGGCTTGAGACCAGCGTCTCTCCCCCGGACCGCTGAACCCCTACTGCCGGGCTCACCTTTGGCCAGGTAACACGAAAGCGGGACACACCCCGCACGGCGTAGGGGCCCCGTTGGCTGAACCAGATAAACCGTGGCGTCCGTGTCATCTTGCGCTACGCGCCATCGAGGGAGGAGGCACCGCGGCTTATAAATTCTTTATTGTTCTTGACTGAGGCACCCACCGCTCGAAACGCCCGGCGGTTGCCCTCCGCTATAATGGTAAAAAGTTATATCTCCCTCTTTTGGCTGTCTTCTGCATCAAGCGCAATCCAATGAGCCATTTTTTTCATATAGAAATGTAGAATCCAATGAGCTAAGTTGATGTAGCAATCTAATCCAATGAACTAGATAGAGGAAGTGCTAGATGGAGCAATTCTATTTTAGTTTCAGAGTGCACAGGGCAACTCGGTGTCAAATGGAGCTAAAGCATCGAAACTAGCTGGACATTTGAAAGGCAAGGCAAGATTTAAAATACTCAAATTATACATTTTGGCATCTCTGGATTGAAATTCTTGTGTAGTGTATGTCGCGAGGAACACAGAACTCCGTTGCGTTTGTGCTATCAGGAATTACAGGCAGAGTGGAAATGAGAAAAGAATTATATATAGCAGGAGCACCGCACCAAGAAGACCACCACAGTGCACAGCTCGGCTCACACAAAGGGCTTCGGCACCGGCGACGATCTCGAGGATCTCCCCGGTGATCTTGGCCTGGCGCTGTCTGTTGTAGGTGATGGAGAGGTTCTTGGCGAGCTCGATGGCGTTGTCAGTGGCGCTGCTCATGGCGCTCATCCGGGCGGCGAGCTCGCTGGCGAGCGACTCCTGCAGGGCACGGAGGATCTGGCTGTTGAGGTAGAGCGGGAGCAGCGCGTCGAGGATCTGCACGGGGTCCTGCTCGAACTGCACGACGGGGGGAGAAGGGCTGCGTCTCGATCTTCACCTTCTCGCGCTCCACGGTGAGCTTGCCCTCCTTGGTGGTGAGGCGGAAGAGCTCGTCCTCGGTGGCGTCCACGCAGACGCCGTTGACGTCGCAGATCTCGCCCTTGGGGGACATGGGGAGCAGCGTCTGGATGATGGGGTCGGAGCGCACCAGCGACACGAACTTGGAGTAGAGCAGCTCCACCTTGTCCACCTCCTCCGAGACGAAGAGCGAGTAGACGAGGTCGCAGATGCCCTGCGAGTCCTTGACGGTGGGCACGCCGTTCACCTCCAGGTCCCGCTCCAGCGGGATGTAGGGGCGGCGCTGGAAGTAGGCGTTGCCCTTCTTGCCCACGCTGATGACGGTGTACTGGAGGCCCAGCTGCTGGAGCTCCTCGATGCGGGTCTCCGCCTTCTTGAGCACGTTGTTGTTGAAGCTCCCGCAGAGGCCGCGCTCGCCGGTGAGGACGACGAGCGCCACCTTCTGACGGGGCGGGTGCGGGTGAGGGGCAGGTCGATGTCCTCCGTCTGGATCTCCTGGTTCATGTTGTAGAGCACCTCCACCAGCGCCTCCGAGAAGGGGCGGGAGGAGACGACGGCCTCCCTGCGCGCCGGACCTTGGCGGCGGCCACCAGCTTCATGGCCTCCGTGATCTTCTGCGTGTTCTTGACGGAGTCGATGCGGGTGCGGAGCTCGCGGAGGGAGCACCGCACCACGAGGCCCGACCGCGGGGCGGAGCGCCGCTGGGTGGTGGAGGCGCTGCTGGCGAGCGCCGACGAGGACCAGGCGGTGGAGAGGTGGGAGCACGACATGGTTGCTTCCTGCTGGTCCGCGGCGACGGGGATCACCAGCGGGCGGCGGCGTGCGGGGGAAGCGGAAGAGACAAGGGCGGGACGGGATGGGATTGGGAGGGAGGGAAATGGGTTTGGATGGATTGGGTTTGGGTGGAGAGGTGAGCGCGGTGGGGTATTCAAGCCGAGCTGAGTGGTGGAGGGGCAGTGACGGCGAGATGGAGAGGATCATGTGGCTCCGCCAAGCTGGCTGCACTCCCTTTGCAGCATGCTGCTGACGCTCCACACTTCATTTTTGGATTCTCGGCAATGATTTTTTTAAAAATAATGTTCTGGCCTCTGGGGAAAGGGTAACAAAGTGGTGGGATCCTGCTCAGGATATCCCACCATAAACAACAGATACTCTCTACGACCACAATTTGGAGGAGCTCTTGCCCATTTCTACAGAAAAATCGAACTGTTTCCAGTGAAAAATCCAAGTTTAAGGCCTGTCCGAAACACATCAATTTCATCACAATTCCGAGTTAAAAACGGAACTTTGATGATTCAATTCAATCTGCTGAGTTGAATTCACTCGCATAAAAGAGAGATGAAACTGGTATTTCAAGATAAAGCAAGGTACTCGAACCAGCACACAGATTGAGATACAAACAAGTACAAAATACAGGCAATTCTGGGAAGTAAAAGTTGAACCTCAGGGTACAACGACACCAAAGGTACTGAAGACATCCGCGTAGCCTAATCCCTTGCAGATTGAGGATCTTTCCTTGGTGGCTTGTAGACACTGAAGTCACCAAAATCCCGCCGTCCACTGCACCACACAAGAGGACATAGAGAGTAAATATCTGGTGATGAAAGGAAATCTGGACGAAAAACATCGCGACACAGAAAGATCTTTTATGGTCATTGGTACATGGCTAAAACTTCACATGCAGCTTGGTGAATTCAAGAAAAGGCATATATGAAAGGCAACTGACCTGTGGTTAATATTCCAGCCAGAAGGTAAATAACGGGGGTGAACAGCCTCAACAAAAATCTGCCTCCATCTTTGGCAAAACTGGTTAATAGCTTCCTCCCGCCATTGGAAAGCAAAAGTTCCACAACTTGTTTGCCATGATGCCCATGACCCAACAGGGAAATCTTCTTCTCAGCATTCTTGGAAATGGCCTGGCTAGAATTGTCACGGATGGATAGTTCCCTGTCGAGATGGCTGTTTCCAGGAGTGCAGGCGTCTTTTGCTTGCTGTTCAGTATCTGTCTCGAAAGCCACAGTGTCATGATCAAAAAGCAGTGTCCTCCATGCTGACTGGCAAAATTAAGCTTCCCTGGTTCAGGGTTAAATTATCTAGCTGGTCTCGACCCTCTGTGTCATCAAACTCTGGTTGACCATTACTCTCAGTTCCATCCGCAAGAAATCGCTCAGATAAGGCATGGAAATTTTCTGATCCATGTCCACTGTCTTCAGAGATGGTATTGCTGCTGCTCTTTCTAATAATATTTTGAGCCTGAGCTCTAAATGAATAGCCCTTTTTCTTTTCAAGACGCCTTCGCTCATGAGGACTCATACCAACAAGTAATGCCACCTCGAGGTCTTCAGGAGTCACATCCCTACCACCATAGTATGATTTTACAATCTGCAAAAGAATTGAATTGGTCCATAACAGAGATCTATGGCTAAGAACATGTACATATTTAACAAGGAAAGCATATGGACTGTTATGGCAAGTGGAGCCGCCCATGGATCCCACACAGTGTGGGCCCCATGGGCTCCACTTGCCATAACAGGATGGATAGGGTAAAAACAGGTATGTTAATACGTCGTCCATAAACTGTTAAGTAGTCCATATTGAGCCAGAAATACGAAAAAGCGTGTCATCACCTGCATTAGCTCTTCACATCTCTTCAACGGCATAGTGGATCCATGACGTAGAAGAGCCATGGCAGCAGTCCTCAGCTGCAATGGGGAGACACCTGTTCCATTCAATTTATCTTCAGATACTGATGTGTTGGTAATCAAACTTATATCACCCGAGTTCATTATCTTTTGCACAAAAAGAGGTATTCCAAATTCTTCTGCTATTAGCCTCTTGTACTTCTCAGCTGCTGAATGAGCTATTTCATGACAGTCTACACAAAGAAGTACAATATCATGTGAACGATGGCTCTTCAGATGTTCTGGAAAATGCATCCTGTAGCATGATGGTATTATTCTGTATCTAATATAATGGCTCTTTTCTCCACAGCCCACACAAATATTTTTCTTGCTCTGAATATAGAACTCATTATCTTCATCCTCTGGACGACCTTTAGGTTCAAAGAGAAGCATGATTGCTGGAGGACTATCTTCAATCAATTTCGCCAAATTACGTTGAACGTACCTGGGATAGAAGAGCTCATCAGTTTGACAAAATAATTCTTCATTCATTCTACATGCATATAAATAGCTAATGGGCATATATTTAAGAGACAAACCATTCCAATTTTTTTGCGGTCACAGTAGCAAAGTAGTCTTCCATCACTAGCATAAATCCTGCAATTATGATATACTGGGGACTTGCAGGAGAACTTTTTAATGAATAAATCCCTTGAAGCCTTTTTGTTAGGTGGTGCTGTCAGCAGCTTCTCTCCACTTGGAGCAAAGGAAAACATATTTGTTTGCTTCAAACTTAGGTGTGTTATAAGGTTGTAATTATAAACTGATAATCGGCATAATCCACTTGGATCTTTATACTTCTCTAATAAACTTTTAAAGATGCCATCCATGCTGGTAGTGATGTCATCAAGCAGATAACAGAGTTCTTTAACATGAGCCACAACAAGAGGTGACGGTGATGACAAGGAAGGGTACATACTTGAAATGCTTAGGTCAGTTTCTGCTATGACAGCAAACACCTCTGTTGGGCCTTTTGGAAGACTAACAGCAAGGGCAGCTATAGCTTGGTCTGACAGGACATATCGTAAGCTTTCATCATGCATCCGAGCCTGGAATGACCCAAAACCCAAGTTATTAGGAGATATCAGAAAGGAAGAACAGACGCACCACAACTACAAAAACCACAACACCACAACTACAAAACTGCAAATATGCATGACATCCTGAAATGCATTTGCTTCAATGTGCCCATTGCTATGCAACTTGCCCTAGTGACATCTGGCAGTCACCCAAGATTCAAGGGTAGATAAAGATGTTACTATCTCCAGTCAAGAAAAGTTCATGTTTTGGACAAGGCACACAACCAGTTTGCTGCTGCTTTCACTTGTCTGAACATCAAACTTTGCTGACCAGAGGTAACAACGAATAAGCAATTAAAAAGATTTACTTTGCAGAAGGGGAGGGAGCTATTCTAAGGGAAATAGTTTTTTTACTGACCATTAAGTCCCTCCATGCACAAAATTTCCAAACTAGATCCTGTGGATGCAGAAGATTAGAAATTCAGGAACAAAAAAATACAAAATCGCTGGCTGGCAAGCTAACAAGAAGACATTCTACAATCAAAAGTGAATACAGAAAAGAAGCACCTTCACTTCACTAGACTTTTTGGAGTCGAACCCATGAGTTTGCAAATTTCGTGAGAGAATAGATGTTGCACTGGAAGCTCCAGGAGGAGATTCAATTTCTTTTGCATACAGTTGCATGCACACCATATTTGAGCGATGACTAGCCTCGAAAGAAAAATTGATTTTATCACTGGAAGTATCTGATTAGATATTACAGATGATCAAAGACTTGAGACATGTGATGAAGGCCAAGGGTACCACCGTACCGATATGTGATTTGATGTTGATAAGAAAAAAGAATATTTAGGATTAATCCAAATCTTATGAGAGTTAAAGTATCAGTTTCTGCAGTTCAGCAATAGGATATTGAGTGCCTCATCACTGCCATCTGCCTTTCTTGGTCCCCTTAATACTGCTGCCATTTCTTAACTACACATCAGGAATATATAGAGATGACACATTGTACTTAACGTTCAAACGATAATGTTGACATTGTGAAATAAATTTTTTGACGCTCAATATTAATAATAAAAATTAAGAAAGTAGCCATATAATTTTCCGCAGGTGAATAGGATTGCATAAGTTTGTTAATGAAATACTCCAAGCTTACATAGCTCCATAGTGTACCATTCAAAAGTTCATTTTTCCATTGATAGAACAATAGATATTTCCTAGTTTTAATTGATTGTTCAAAGTTTACCAAATATTCCCCAAGTCATGGATCAAATAATGTAATCTTTGCAAACGACTCATCATTTCCAGGAATAGTGCATTTCATATTTCTGAACCCCAGTAATGTATCATAGCTAAAAGAATGACAGACAGAAACATCATCCAATTCAAGAACCAACAATCTAATGAAATTTTGCTCTTCAGACCATGTGAAATTAGTTTAAAAACTTAATAGAACTATGACTTCTAAAGTTGAGATAGCAAATTCAAATGTATTAGATAACTGTGAGGGTACTGAACCAATGAACAAAAAAAAAAAAAAAAATATAGGAAAGAAAAGCTGAAACAGCACTTAGAACATACCACAGGATTTTGCATGGAGCTCTGATGCCAAACATTTTGCGATGTACAACAGATAGTGAGCATCAGTGCGAGCATACTCAATCATTTCTGGAGTCAGAGGACGCTAGTCTCCAATCTTCACGCTGGGGTTTCAAAATCAAAGCAGGAAGAATGAGAGCGGGTATCAGGCAATTGCAAGATTAGAATTTTTGAGTTTCAAACAAACTGAAATTTCGAATGCCAAAAGAAATATGCCTTACAACATGTATGCACTTGGTTATCATTTTCATAAGCATGTCATGTATTCAACACCAAACATAATGCTTAAAAGCAAACAAATTCATGAAAATATCCTTTGTGGAGAAACGGAGTTTGCTCAATCGAAAACTTCAAAGGTGATGGTCATGATTTATCTTCGCTTGAATTTTAGACTTTTAGTTGACTAGAACAGCATGGGAACTATGGTGGACTATTGACCTTATAAGTTGTCATGGGTCATAGGTCATATAGTAAGCTATTTTTACTTTGCTTATATTCAGATATAAATTGCAAGCCAGAGTACAAGATCAACATATGTAAAGCCAAACATGCCTTAAAAGAGTATGTTTTAACACTCTGATGTTTTGAAGATCATTTATATTTCTAGTCAACAATTGAAAAAAAAAAAAAGAAGTAAATCACTGTAGTAAACTCTGGTTCCATAGGACAGCATGCAAAACAGACCCTCAATCTGGTTCTTTGTTTTATTGTAATTTACCATGTGAAAACATAATAAATAGTGTACTCGTAATTGATATACTTTTTAAAAAGCATTCTGCCTCATATTTCCCATGCTCTCATGGAAGTATCAGCGCATAAGGTCAGCTGGTATTGAACAAATGAGTGGCTTCACTGAGCTCAGTACTTTTAAGCTGATAATGATCGATTACCTACCTGCATTGTCTTGTCTGTGGTCACTCCACAATATACTTCAAGCAAATATGCCAGTGATTTTTGTGGTTTCAATAGAATTTCACATGCCTGAATTGAAATCAGTTGTAAAAGGCGCAATTAAGAAAAGTTGCATGCATTCATAGCATAAGAAAAATAAGCTAAGGATGTACATTCAGAAATTAAGAGAGAATAAAAAAAGACATTTCACACAAACTTCTCAAAAAAAAAAAAAAAAAATTGAGTGAGGGGGCAAGAAACAAATTTGTTCAAAAAACAAAATATTTGTAAGCAGAACTGCAGCATGTGATTATATGGTGAGCAAAGATGGTATAATAACCTAAAAGTTCTGAACTTCTGATTCTTAACCGCTAACTGCATTCCACCACATGAAAGGTTCATTCACAAAGCTTTTCATGTTGCAGTTATGAGGTTGAAATTTCCATACTTCAGTAGTAGAAAGTATAATCCATTATCTAAATGAAATCTATTATATCGATTTTAAAATATATGAGTAAAATAGGAGGTATAAGAACACCAGATCATCAAATCATTTCCCTGCCCTTGGACTAAACGAATCATATAATATAGAACCTAATAATGAAGCAATCAATATCACATATAGTAGTATAGTACAATCAAGAACAACCTGTTTCCAACTTCCAAGAAACCAAGATAGAAGAAATTAAATTAAAGAGTGAGATAGCATTTTTCAAGGTTGACATTCTTAGCTAACTAGGTACAGTATTGGGGATTTTCCTTCATTTGTTAATAATAATACAAAATTTCAAGTGCTATAGTATTAGGTTTTTTTTTTTATATTTTTTTATTTAGATGATAATATTGGTTTTCAGTTAATCGTGTTTCTTTCTTTCATTTCATGTAGCAATTACAACACACATGCGTGTGAATTGATCTATAAAAGGTTTGGAATGACAAAAATACTAAACTACCTGCATAGAATTGTTCCTTGTAAAATGGAGAGTCAATCTAAGCAATGCATACCACACAACATGCTGTACCAAAAAAGGTCTAGCAAGCAAATGATATTAAATGTGTTACATACCAGAAACATTTGCAGAATAATAATCAAATGTGTGAACAAGGATATATTATAGCGGTGCGTACCTTGGCAGTATCAAACATATTCACAACATAAATATGAAAATCCCTTTGAAGCCAAAGAACATCATTGTCAGATCCATGGAAGATCTACAGCATAAGGAAACAGAGAAATGTGTGTATTTAGGATGTCCCACAGCCTATCTTTTATTCTAGGCTGAGTTATTGAGTGGCATATAAACATGATGAAGGAAGAAAACAATATGCTCTACAGCTTATCCCTCTAATGAGTAATGCATATCCCAAAAAGTAAACTCAGCTACATTTCAATGGCATGTCAATAGAGTTCATGGCATTATCTTTTGCTTGGACTGTAATAGAGCTTAAAGTTTGCAGTCAGCACCAAAAATGAAAATAAACAGCTTACCACTGGAAGTAGTTACAAAGATGTGTTAGTGTTACCTTACAGATAGAAGAATTGGCAAACACTGGTCGTAGAATGCCCATCACATCATGCAATGCTATTGTGTCTATCAAATAGTCTTCATTCTGGGTAGAGATCTAAAAACAGAACAATTCTATGTTAAAAAATAATAATAAACTTATAAAAAAATAATGTTGAGGGTGCATGTGTCTCTACCAGTAATTACCTGCATTAATGCAGTATACCCTAGGAAAGATCGTATGCTATGTTGCTCTGTATCAACAGCAAAAGCTCTTTCCTCACCCAACAATCTCGTCAAATGTTCCAGTTGAGCTTCTGTATCAACCCAATTATATGTAGCACTCATTTCTGGACATTGGTCACCCAGCATAAAGCTAGGAAAACCAGGGGGGTTCTTTAGCAAAGATGTTATTTCCTCCTCAAATGGATGAACTTTTTGTGATGATTCTGTATCAATTAAAATGGAATGTCAGAACAATTAAAAGAATGGGACCATTTAGGATATGGTACTATGAACAATCGATATTCTATATGCTTGAAATGGAAAATTTAAGCAATCAACCATCCAGCTTGACTTCCTCGAGTAAAAAGATAGCGATTACTTGAGCATTCCCTTTACTATCTCTACATCCCCTTTACTACTAATTCCAAATAACAGCTTACTTCCTCGAGTAAAATAGATAGCAATTACAGTACGAATATTAAAGATACTTGAGCATTCCAGTTCCAGAATCCAGAACGTGACAAGTGATTTTTGTTGTTTCAAATGATACCAGCAATAATCTAGTCTTCAGTTAAGGGCATGGCCTGGAGCTCTTCTGAAAGCCTGTAACACTATGGTATTATTCCACTACAAGCATCACTAGAGTAGTATGAACAAACAAAATCACAAGTGGAAAAGCGTTTTACATGAATGCACATAGCAGCTACTGGCTGGAGGATGTGCCAACAAGGAAAACGAAATATCGAACTTAACTTCTCCAAGCAAGGGTATTAGAGTATGCAATCTGATTTCTCTAAGGATAAAATTACACAACCTTGCCCTCAGCCTCTGGATAAAATTACCCAGACAGAAAACCCACGTCAAACTGCATTCCTCTAAGGCTCTAATCCTCTACTACGGCTGTAATCCTCTACTAGCGGACCCCCACAACCTGGTGCATCGGGCAGCTCGATCCTACGTACCAGGGGTCCCGTGGAATTCTAATACAAGTAAACAAGCATACGAGTACGATGCCAATGCCGAGATCCTCACAAGCAAGAGCAGGAGACCAGGCGCGCGCACCTTGAGGCGGTGGCAGGGGTGCCTCGCCCTCTGCACTTCCCAGCTGAGCACTCTGGCGGCGCAGGTGTTTGAACGGGGAGTAGGAGTTGTCCGCGAGCACGCGCTTGAACCGGGCCTGCGGCTTCTCCTCCTCCTCGCAGGCGCGGCGGGGGCGCCCCCGACCCCGAGGCGGCGAGACGAGGAGGGGCGCCCGGTTCCGGCGGCGCCTGCGATGGAGCAGCGCCGCCGCGACGAGGACCGCAAGGCACGCGGCGGCCGCGGTGGCCGCGCGCGATCTGAGGGTGGCGGCGCCTGGCATGTCGCGACGCAGGCAGAGGCAGTGCGACGGTGACGGGATGGAGAAGACAGAAAAAGGGTGGGCTCGATTTGGACCGTTTGGACTTCGGAGGATGGAACCGCGAGGATCGGTCTATGTCGGGACCGGACCTACTGACTCAGGGGTTTTTTTACCGACCGGTTGAACCAAACCGCCGGTCGGTTTCGGTTTCGGACCGGTTACCGGTAAACCGGCCGGTTACGGTCGGTTTGGTTTTGAATTCAAATGAATTCAAATTTTCGATTCATCGGTAAAAATCCGGTTTACCGAAGCGGTATTTAATTTATACCGCCCGTATTTAATTTATACCGCCCGGTTTAATTTATACCGCCGGTTTGGGCCTTGACGGGCCGGCCCGTGCGCTTTTTTTTTTTTTTTTTTCAAACTTCAATTCAAATTTTTTTATACCAAACGAACTCAAATTTGAAAAAATGTTGCACCGTTGGCTTCTATAAATCGCAAACTATTTTTTACGGTATTTTTTCCACGATTTTTTTTCAATTTTTAGATTTTGAATTTCAATCTTTTTTACTACGGTCCGGATCTGGGCGGACCGGTAAAATCCGGTAACAGCGGTTTCCCACGGAAACCGGCCGTATAAAAAAAACCCGGCCCGACTCTAGAGAGTGATAGGAATAGGATCACCTAGCTGGAGCGTGTGTCTCTTGTAAAAAGGCCCCAACGAAAAACAATTGGAACTCCGGTGGATTCAAAATCAATTATCCAATAGTAGGCTGTGTTTAGTGGACTCACAATTCAATAGCAGTTGTGTTTAGTTGTCGTTAAAATTTGGCAAGTGGATGAACATTGCACTATAGGACTTTTCGTTTTGTTTGTGGTAATTGTTATCCTATCATAGGCTAACTAGGCTCAAAAAATTTGTCTTATAAAGCATCTTCAAACTGTGCAATTAGTTATTTCGTTTACTTACATTTGATGCACGAGCCAAAAGATTTGTTGTGACTGAGAATCTTTGGGATTTGCCAAAGTTTGGACTCCGAATTTTGATCTAAACACAGTCGTAGTTCCAACTTCAGCTCCTCACAAAAGAGAGGTATATATCAGACCAAACTTATTACAAGTTCACTCTAGTTAAAACTCACACGGGTACAATTTCCTATTTTCTCAATCCGTAGGATTCAATACGTTGGCATTCTATTTTGATAGTGTTAAAACATGTGTTCCAAGGGGATCTTAAAAGTAACGAGAGAATTTTTATTTTAACACTATAAAACTTATCTTTTCTATTTAACACCGAAACTTAAAATTGTCCCTATTTGTCACCAATTTCATATTTTGTTTTCTATTGGACTTGTCACTTTTTTACTGTAACAGCATTAAGTCCAAGGTGCAAAGACCATCTCGACTGTTTTGTGTGTGCGTTGTTTCTTCGTTCTTGCACTGACGCATTGCCCCTTGTGAGGCTTGTTTGCACCGGCCTCACGCGACGCTGGCATTGTGCCCCTGGCATATGCCACCAACCTACGTTGGCATATTGAGGTCGTCTAGCCCGGTGGTTTGGTGTATTGGGTTCCTAACTACGGCAATGATCAGTGATTTGATTAGTGGGTCCATGTGTAGGATTTTGGTGGTTTAGCACTTTTCGAAACACAAAAATGGTTTATCTTAGTTCAAGTGTCGAAACCCTACGTCAAGCGGCTAGTTTCTTTGTGGTAGAATGCTCAATCGGTTCTTTCAATGGAGGTGTGGGAGGGAGGGAGAGATGCTAGGAGAGCACACTTTGCAATGATCCAGGGTTCAATCCCTTCTACGGGATAGATGTCCATCTTTTTTATGCCGGAGGGCAAGAGGAAATACACGGATAGTGGATTCGGTGATCCCTAGGGTTTCATGTCCTAATCTTTAAGTCATTGTGACACCGACATCGACCTCAATTTGGTGGTCATGGCCGACAGTGCAGAACCACCATTGATGCTGCCTGCAGGAACTTAGAGCTGACCGTTAGGAGCAGAGCGGTTCTTATGCCTCTCCTAGGCTCATACTCATCATGCCGCCAGGCATAAGCCAAAGTTAGAGAGTATACGCCTGGGGTGCATCCGCCACCTTCCTCATGCAAATGCTATAAGGCACACCTTTATCGTGTTGTGTCACGTCCCACATCTCCATAAACGAAAGCTAGGCGGGTTTCTCGGGTGATGGAGCGGGCCTCGTCACCCGTTAACCCGCTAACCGTCGGATCAGGCGACCGTGTGATAGCAACCATTCGATCAGGTATCATCACATGTCGGTCGCCCGTTAAGCTGGACAACCGGGTTGGTCTCGGCCCAATTTTGGTGCGGACCCGAAATGTCGGAACCTTCTCGCGCGTCGGCCCATCCTCCCGTCGCTGCGCCTCCGCCGTTGCCGCCGGTCTCGTCCCTGCCGAGCACCGCCCCCGTCCCAGCCCGACTAGGCCGCGCTGCCGAGCGCAGCGTCAGCTGGAGGCCCCTAATGCTTCTCTTTCCGTCGGCCTGAGCTGCGCCTCCGCCACTGCCGCCAACGCCGAGCGCCATCCCTGTTCCTGCTACCGCCAAGGCCGCACTACCCAGTCCCATCCCCGTCCTTGCGGAAGCAGCACCGCCGTACCAGCTTCCTGCCGAGCGCCGCCTCCGCACCCTAATGCTTCTCTTCCCGTCGGCCTGGGCTGCGCCTCGCCACTGCCGCCAACGCCGAGCACCGTCCCTGTTCCTGCTGCCGCCAAGGCCGCACTACCAGTCCCATCCCCGTCCCTGCCGAAGCAGCACCGCTGTACCAGTTTCCGGCCGAGCGCCGCCTCCGCACCCGTTCAGGCATGTTCCATGGTGGAGAGCACGATTTGGTGGGAGGAAGGCCTGGTGGCGACAGATCTGTTGGGTCAGTTCCTCCGGAAGAAGTACAAGACATAGATACCCCTCTTAAGGTATATATCCAAGACTTGATTAACGCCTACCTCTCTTTCAGGTAGATATATATTTATATATAGCATATAAAATTATCATTCAGAGAAACATATATACTTGAAGAGTGTAAATCTTTAGTAATTAACATAGAAAACAGAAATATCAATTACTTAATATTGGTGATTTTTCGATAAACAGGTCCAAATGATTTGCAATGTGCTGCTAGTGCTAGACTTTAAAACAAGCTTATATTGCCAACCACATATACTAGTAGAATATTGAAATCTAGACTAGATTCACATGTATTAGATTAATTAGTATGATCAATGTCTTATAAGTTGAAATTCAGGAATTTCTTCACACATGCAAATGGTCTTGCTAAGATCAGACAAATGGCAAAAACTATGCCTGAGATATGGGGGATCATAGCAGAAGACTTTGATTGTAAATTTCTGTGTCCAAGCGGATGGTGTCTACTGCAATGATAAAAAGAATTTTCAAAAAAAATGTTTCATTTATAGTGATATAGTTTCTAGATTCTCCACACACATCTTTCAGATGAGATGTACGTTTTCTTCCTTGGCACTTATTGTGCAGGAAACATGATGCTTTGTCGTCATATACATTGGCAGCACACCACATATGTATTGTACTAGTGTTTTGGCGCCGCGCCCATGCTTGTATGGGTATTGGCCGTGTTTTTTTTAGATTAATGGAGGGAAAGACAATGTAGAAATGACAGAGCACTTTGTTCTACATATGCGTGGCAGCATTATCTGGACAATAGGATCTGATCCCCTTCAGGATAGCTCTCAAATTGTACATGATGATACATAAAATAGTCTAGAGCCATCATATTGAGAGCAAATGGCCACCGACACGGTCCAACACATGACACAGCACCTGGCGCCTATCTCGATTGCCGCACAGAACAACACCAAATGGACTTCCCCGCCACACAAATAAGGAGGCCAACAAAAGTAGGCAACAGTCTCCTCGGGATGGCAAAATGTGGCTCCTCCATCCAAGCAAAGGTCTAGATCATGGATAATCTATAGTGATCAAACAACATTTAGTAAAAACAGTTGTTTAAATGTTTGACTACTACATATATAAGCTTCACGGGAAAAATAGATAAAAAAATCAGTAATTAAAGGTTGGGAGATGAGAAAATATTGGCTGCTTATTGTTTTTATATTTCTTCCCCGGACTACCAAATCGGTAGTGCTATCTTTGCTTGTTTCCATGTGTATCTGAATTTCCTTTCAACAATAAAAAGGAAGATTAGGAAAAAAAAAAAAGAATAATCTATTTAATAATAGTTAGAGGATACCGGATATTTAGCTACCAACATAAATAAAGAGAGCGTAATGTATGAGGACCGGGGATAAGCTGAAAAGGCACAACGCGCCCGTGTAGTTGAAATTGCGAGCAAAATACGTCATAGTTTTAACGTCACAGTTTTTTCCACTGAACCATGTAAAGTTTTTTTTTTTGGGCATAATACGTGGCTTACAAATTGCATTATTGGAAACAAACCAGAGTGCCAACACCATGCACCGATCTATTTGGCCGAGGATAAAATGCTAAATGATAAACAACTTCTTTTGCCTATGCGAGAACATGATGCATAACACGGTTTGTTGAGAACATTTTTTAGATGGCATATCACAAATGGTCCATGATTTAGAAGGCCATATCACAAATTTAGCCTTGGACTTTAGGTGGCACATTGTTGTACAACCTGTAGGCCATCCTGTCCATGGTGTATAGGATGGAAACGAAGAACCAAGCACAATTCACTTTTTTTTTGTGCGAAACAATATCAACTTAGAAGATCTAAAAGTATTAAAATAAATTAAGCATTCCATGTGATTGGATTGAGCAGGACATCACCGTTTTGCGGACAGTTTTGCGGATGAGGCAGCCTGATCTTCTTCCATCATCTCTCCATCATTTGGTATATATCAGCCTGTATGTACCTGACTAAGAAACAGGGAGCCGGAATTACATATCCTCATGCTATGTAATATGTGAAACCCCACTTAAGAGCAGGCCAACACAAATCAATAAGACTACATCTGCGCATGACATGGATCAATGTGAATAGTAGGATCTTGCTGATAACAAAATAAATAAGTCATTCAGAAAATCTCAACAGGTTTATTGGCAGAAACATGTGAAAAGTATGCTCCCCATACATTAGCTTTCATATTTGGACAAATTAATGATACCAATAGTGTTTGCTAGCCCGATACAATAAATAAATAAATAAATAAATCGAGTGCATCCAGTCATCCTTGCTAAAGGACTGGTAGTGCACAGGAAACAAATAGAAGAAATCAATGGACCTATGTTTAACCTTCATGGATTTAAATCAGAGCACACACAAAAAAAATGATGTGAACCCACAATTCAGTGGTATCCTCAAGAAAGGTAGGTATAGATATATCTTTAGATATCAATGTGCACCTCTGAAGCTCACATCTGATCTATTTTTCAATCTAAACTCGAGATCATATTTGGTTCCTGCAAAGAGTCAGAGAAAATAGGCATGAGTTAAATCTCTGAAATGCTAAATCCAATAGCACTGCAATGAGTTTGGGAGTTCTGTTACTAACTATAAATATCATCATTCTCCATCTCTTTGCCTTTCCATCAAGATATGTGCATAACTCATAGGAATGTTATAACAAAAACTCTTCAGTAGCACTGCAAAGAGTCTATGAAGGCATTACCATCTGACCTCGCCAATTTTTAACAATGGCAATAACTCAACTAAGATACGACTCACGGGCATCACCATTTGCCCTTCTCAAACACCAGGCAATGTGAATCTCAAAACCAATGTCAAATTCAGCTTCATACTGGAATCTGAAACCAAACTTATAAAAGAGAATCCATAAATACACTCCTGCCTTGGCATCCTATTGGTATTAACAAAGCGTATTACTGCCTAAAGGCAAGCGGAAGGCAAAACAACAAAGGAATGACATATGAAGTATACTGATATTATCATTCAAAGGCATAACAAACGAGCACCTAGTTAGTTATGCTCACACGAAGGTAGAATTCATTTGCATGAGCTACATTTAAAACAAATCCACCTCGCAATGATATGACATGAAGTTCAAGTAACTTATCACCGCATATTGTTTTTTTTAAGCTACAATTGATTATAAAAAAATGACATATATGAAACAAAATTTCGTAGTAACAAACTTAAGATATGTTAAATACTAATAACACCGGTCACAAGATAAATGGCATCAAAGGGATGGAGATCATACCCGATGCATGCAACCACAAATCACAATGCCTTCTCTTCATACCTCAGCCATAACCTGTAGGAAACAAAGAGGTAATAGAAAATTTAAAATAGTAAATTGAGAACTACGTGAACCGGGATCTAGCTCACACCGAGGCCAACGCTCGCTCACGCAACGCATATCTTGCATCGGCGAATAGGACACCACCGGGCCGGATCCGGTGGGGAGGTAACGAATCGGCCATGGAGAGCTGGATCGGTTATTTTGCAAAGACATACGCTCGACCGCGGGCGCCCGGCAAGTGAATGAGAGGAGGAGCAAGGGAGGGTACCTTCACCGGCCGGGTTTGCGCGCGACGGACTCATCGTGCGGCCATTTGGGCGCGTGGGGCTTGAGCCAACCGCCGCATGGAGGCTCGAGCACGCACCAACCCCTAGTGCCCACCCGCGCCGCGCACCATTGTCCGTGGGGGCGAAGCTCGCCCACTGCCGGCGCGGCGGAAGACGAGTCGCGGCGTCTGCCGCCGAGCCATCGCGCCGAGGTCTCTACCCGCAGACGGTCGGGATGGCGGCGGCGGCCAGCTGCCCGGCTGCTCGCCCGCACCCCACCTTCGAACGCCGCCGCGGGCCCATCGTTGCGCCAAGGGCTGCCGCACGCCGGTCGCTGCGCCGCGCGCCATGGGTACCTTCGCTCGCCCGCACCCGCGCCCACCGCGCGAAGCCATGCTCACACCGCGCCTGGACCCGGACTCGGTGAAGCACCGGCCGAGCACCTCGTCGCTCGGGGGGAGGAGGGCGCCGGCTCCGCACCCCCAGCGCCCCTAGGTGCGCTCGCCGCCGCACCGTCGACCGGGGGCGGCGAGTTTGGGCGGCGCAAAGGCGCGCGCCGCCCGCCCGGGTGAGGCGCTGTGCCCCGGGGCGGCGTCGCGGTATGGGTGGCGCACCAACGCCCGGCTAACGGCCGGGGATGCGGCGCTTCGCTGTGCCCCGACCAACGCCGCGATGGAGCGCCGGCGGCTGCGCCCGCCGCCGGCGCCGTGTGACGAGGCCTGCCCTAGCCGCCGCCCGGCGAGGATGAGAGTGAGTGCGGCGGGGCGAGTTAGGGGTTTGGAGCTGAACCACCACTCGCAAGCGATGAGGAATGCGCCACCGCTTTAGCCAGGTCCGGCCGAGGGCGCCCAACCGCACGCGGCGGCGGGGCCGTGGACCCATGCGAAGGCCCAGGAAACGCTACGCTACCGCTGCATCCGGCCCGGGCGATGGCGCCAACCGGCGATCGACAACGCCGAAAGGCGACCAACCAGCACCCAACAACGCATGCGTCGCAGGCAATACGGGCGGCTGATCGGCTTGAACTCCTGTTCACATACCGAGGCCGGCGCGCTACTGGCCATCGATGAAGATCGCAACGGTCAAAAAAAAATTTTACTACCGTGGACACCCTGGCCGCGCGTTTGCTCCACACACAATATTACTTTTAAATGTGGAATAAATAGATGCTCTGTAAACATCTCTTATAACCTTATTTATGATACGGGAACAAAAGCTTAGAACCTGAAGACTTCATCTAATTTTAAAGTGAAAGAACTGCCTTCTATGCTTTAAACAAAAATCTGTACAGTATTCAAGCAATATTATTTCTCTGTTTGCCTCTTCAACAGGCATGTTAAGAAAGATTTTTTATTCCAAATACAGGTTCAGTTGAAAGCAGCGGGGGAAATGATTTTCAGGCTGAGAATCAATATTAATCATTTTTCATAGATCACGTTAGTATATAGAGAGGAATAATCATGTGCATAGCATCCTTTCTATATGAAGTGTAATGCATTGGACTTGCATGTTACATCAGGGTTGCTCTGGAAATTTGATGCAACATATACATTGAATATCTTATTATGGTAGGAGTAATTTGTAACATTTTTTTGATCCGGACTTTCTCACAGATAAATAGTGATACTCCTACGTAAAAGGATAACATACCATTAACAAAGTTTGGTTCACTTTTTTCTTTCATAGGCAGCATATACGATGTTCATCATTTTCCAACATAAAATTCATGAAATTAACTTGTCATTTCTCAATCAGCTATAATCCAAAACATATGCTAACTAGCTCAGCCTAAAACTAAAATTTCAAATTCCCATTATTTTACACAGACTCTGCAATTATTCGGTTAACATTAACAAAAACTAGAGTCGAGTAGAATTTAACAAATATTCTTAAATACTAAATTCTCCTAATCTAAAAGTGTTAACATGCAGCCAATGAATATAATACAATTGCCATGGTACAGTATCTAAATGCAGAGCAGAGCCATCAATCTCGCATGACCATTTAAATATCTTTCATCATTATATGATACTCAGTTTGTCATCTTATCTTTTCTTCACTTACAGAGGCATTTAGGGGCATTTGGTTTGAAGTTGCAACTCTAGTTGTTATCCCCAACCTAGGGAATATCTTCAGCAAGCATTTTGAAGCCTAATTTAGTTGGCTGGAGGTCCTTACCGGTCTCTGGTCCTTACATTCTTTTGTTCAAAAAAAAGTGTTTCAATAAAGCACAGGCTATTAAATTAGAACCTTCCTATATATAGTACAGTATCCCAGCTTGATCTAATATATGGAGGCTTTAAAATGAGCCATGGAAATGAGCCTAGATGCTTGAAGAGGTGTTTCATACAACACAAAATATATAAAGCAATAAATTTTTGGGCATTTTGGTCAGCATGCTCAACCCAAAAGGCCTTCAAACCCAAAAAGGCCTTCAAATGGCATGTGAAACAGAATAGGCAACAATTACCGTCTGTATAATAACTTGTGTTTTTGAAATTACTTGAAATGGCTTTCTTATGCAGCACAGTCCTAGGGATTCTGCTCCATATCACTTTTTGAGGTAGTTGCACTTTGGAACTGGAATCTACTACAACTACAATGTAGGGAATGTGATAGTCGACACCATGCATCAAGATGGTCCAAAGGTTTTTTTTTTTTCTTCACTTTGCTATGAATTTCCTTTCTATATTGCCGGAATATGTCTCTTTGCAGAAGCTACTTTTGTCTTTTGTTTGTATTCATTTTGTATCTTAACAGGATTTAGAAAGTAGCATTCATTACCATTTTTGCTAACAAATCTCTATGTAGAACATGCTGTACTACAAAATCAAGGGCATCATCATTAGATGTGATAATAAGCAAGACAAAGTGATACTAACCGAGATTCGGAAGCATGGGATAGAGGAGGTGCGATAATAGTGACCACTCCCTTTGACGTGATGAAGCCCCTCCAGCATACCGGTGTCCATGCTTCCATCCTTCCAAATGAGAATCTACTTGCGCTTTTTAAAGGATATGCACATGATAATCTTGTCTATGGTGTAACTACAAAGTTTGGTCTCATTTTGATCGTGAAGTCCCGAACATATGTCATGTGCAGAGACAAATTGTTTCAATTAAGTTTGTCCATCTCTTGATACATTCTGTTTGTTCAGAGTTAAGACCAAATGAGATTATTGATCCTTAATTTTTACCAGGTGCAATGTAAAGTATTTCAACTACTAAGAATTTACCAAAGTTGGTTCCTCCTATATATAAATTTATAAAGTTAAAAATTAAAGATATTAATTAAAGATTAAATAGGAAGTATCTTAGAAACTCAAATATAGGCAATCGTATCGCAGTAATAAAAAAAAGGTGGCCTACACACGCAAAGGCGCGCGGCAACGCCGCGCCGGTTTTTCTAGTGTGACCCTGAGCACGGAGTGTCCAAAACAGACTCGCAAGGGTGAGGGCTCAGAGCAGCAGGACCTAGAACCCTACGACTATCTATGTGTCAGGCTTTCGACTCTTGTCAGAACCTGGAGCAAGAATCTTCACGCCGCTCAGGGTAGAAAATGTGGCCGAGATGGTGCAACGACGCCCATGTGGGAGAAAGAAACTTGGGTGCAACGGCGCCCGTGAGCTAAAAAAATAAACATATAACTAAGTTATACACGATCCAATAAATATGAAACTTTTACTATAGTTCAAGTATACAATAATTATCCCACCATAAAAATGTCATTGCAACTACGACTATGAATTATTCCAATTAATTGCAGAAAAGCATAGATCTAAATCTACAACAAAAAATTTATTATACTAAAGTATACCGTATTATATATTCACCGTGGATCTACTCATATCAAGTTCAACAAAAATTAAACTTTTCATTTTATGTGTTTTTTTTCTATAATTTACTATAATTTGTAAAGATTTGGCTAAAATAAATTAAAAAAAAAAAAAGTAAAACCTCCTTAAAAACCACTAGAGCTCCGACCAAACAAAAATCCCCTTCTTTGAATCTTGTCGAGATTTTGGTTCAACCGAAGTGAAAGAGGGCGAGAGAGTGAGGAAAAAAGATTCAGTTCGGTGATCGAAATCGTGTTGAGTGTTCCTAAGGGCAACAACAATGTGTGTGTGTGGAGTGGGGTTCTTTGTGTTTTTTTTGTGTCAAATGGTCACTTGCCCCTTTTTCATCCTCTGAATATAATAATGCACATTTGTTTTGCGTTTTCGAGAGAAAAAAACTATGCATGCGACGGAGAGCCTTCGGGGTTTGGTAATCAAAAGGGGAGGGCGCGAGAGAAATATGAATCGTGTCAAGATTTGGTCAACCAAAATGATAAGAGGCAAGAGAGAGGGTGAGAAAATAAATCTAGTGATCAAAATGGTAAGACGCGCGCGAGAATTTTTCCAGCAGATAATCAAATGGAAATGAGAAGGACTGAGTTTAATCAATGCATCTTACTCAAAAAATCATTTGTTTGGGTATGTTATACTGTTTACTCAAATTATCACGTACTTATCATCGACACTAAACATAACAATATTGTCTTTCACACAATAGTTAATCAGGTGATGAATGCAATCTAGCACAAACATTAAAAAATTGTCTAGCTTTATGTACTAACTCCTTAAGCTGAAGTAATTTCTTATAGTATGACAATAAGAGATCTATTGCACTTTTGTGTAGTTTCATAGTTTTTTGTTATTCCGAGAGATAAATCAATAGGGTGTCAGAGCTATAAACTCATTTGCAAAAACTATTGCTTAGCATCGACTCAACAACGAAAATGGAGAAAGCTCATAACAGAGTGGAACAAAAATCACTAATTTTAGAGGACACGAGAAAGATTCGGCCATTCTTATTCAAAATCTTAGCTTTACATAAATTTGATAGTTTAACTCAACAGCAAATTCTAATAGAGAAGGGAACTATAAGAATAAAATAAAGATGTTGAAGATGTGAAAATGGTTGAACCAACTCTAAACTTATTTATAGGGATATTTACACATGACCAACCTGTCCATAAACATTTTGAGCCGAACCACTTAACCCGAGGGCATAGTGGCCTAACTCTTTTTATGTCGATCGGCCGGTCACACCTCTGGATAGATTTGCTTTTCCTTGACACAACCTTTATGCCGCCCAGCTCCTTAGAACCTCTGCTCGGGTTTTGAGGTCCAAACTCGAAAAACGTCCACTTATGATTTTGAGGTCCAAACTAGCAAACCATCATCCGATGGTTTTGAGGCCCAAACCACCAAACTATCCACCCTGGTTTGAGGACCAAACCGACAAACCCCTCATGCACACCTCACAAGCGTGACTAACCAATGTCGACGCCAAGCCCAACCTCTACCAAGCTTATTGCCTTCACCTTCATTCTTGACTTGACCGACACCATCTACATCACCCCATGTACATATGTGTTCAGCCTCCTCCAAGTGCCATGACATCATCCACCTCCTCCTTGACTTGGCTGATGCCGTCTTCATCATCCATGTACTCTTGCACTTGTCGATGACCTAAGTGTCAGCCCTGCGGCTAGTCACCCGGCCTCCTAGCCTAGTCCCACATCTGCTCTTTACCGATGACCCAAGTGTCAGCCACAAATGGTAGTCACCCGACCTACTAGTCCCTCGGTTCAAGGCTTTAAGCCTCATATATGATATATGCTCTTCACCTTTTCCAATACATCCGGACAACACACTTACGTCACAGTTAATTTACAAAATCAATCCATCGCTCAACATATATTTAAACTAGAAGGACATATATAAACTTAGTGTTGCAACTTTGAAATGGTAGTCTATGTAGTTGTAGTATACTCCGTACCCACGATCTGGCTACAAGTGTCTCGATCTGGCTACAGGTGTCTCCATGCTCAACTGAGTGCCTCGGTCAGCAGATCACGATCGAGGTAGGACAAGATAGGATGGGAGACACGCTGGGCGCCGGCCCCGCGCCGCCGTGGCACTGACTGACTGACACAGTCTGACACGCGCTCACGAGTCACGAAACCTCCAGAGGCGCCCTCCAGAACGCCCCCCACCTGTCCGTTGCCGTCGGGGCCCGCGCACCTTCTCGCGCGCGGTCCGAGTTCCCTCCAAAGCAGCCTTCCTTTCGGTAGGTGCAGGGGCAGCTCCCGCTCTTCTTTGTCACTCGCCAGTCGCCGCAGCGCAGCGACGATGTACAGAGCGGCCGCCTCGCCTCTCCGCCACAGTCTACGCCGCCTCTCCTCCTCCCGGTCCGCGGCTACACCGCTCGCTGGGGCCGCCCGCTTCCTCGCGCCCTCCGACTCCGAGCGTCGGCTCACCTCGTCTCGCCTCTTCGGGTCGGCGGCGGCCGCGCCGTGCCGGTGCTCCTCAGGCGCCGCGATCACCGAGCGGCCTGCGTCGTCTGCGTGGCGCGGACTCGCCACCATGGGTAATGCTCCTCAGCACCCTCTTTTCTCGCAACAAAAAAAAAGTGTTGTTCGACGGTAAAAATAAAAATTCAGGGTGAAACCAAGTGTCTCTTTTCAGTTTGAGCAATGGCTACAAAGTTTATAACTGATTATGTTTTCTTTCTTTCTTTTAAAGTTCCTTAATTTGCTGGCTCACCTCCTCAGCCAGCTTGTAATCCCTTTTTTGTTTCTTTCTGTAACTTCATTCTACTTGCTGTTTAATAAATTTCTGCAGGAGCCTCGGCTCCTTCAGTTTCTTCAAAAAAAAAAAAAAAAAAAAATAAAAAGTAAATAAAGCGCTAGTACCATTTTTTTTTCGATTTGAGAGGTGCACGGTGTTGTTCATCATGCGCATCGTTCGCTGTTTTCTTTCTCTCTATATATGTGAGAAGGAGAAGAGTTGTCATACATTCTGGTTTGTATTTTGGGTAGTTCGGAGATTTGAAGTTGTATTAGGTGACCGATCAAGTAGTTCCAAGCAGCCAGATGTCGCTGATCATCTCACCTGTTTGTAAAACGGGAATCTTTTTCCTATTCCTGCATTTTTCTTATGAAATTGAACTCATTCTTGGGAAGTTCCTATGTTTCAAACAGTCCCTAATAAATTGTAGATCTCTATGGTTTTGAATTCCTAATGGTTGTTGCTTGTCGTTTCATTACCACTCTTTAATACTGGTCTCTGTATGTGACCTTACTGCAGCTGATGGTAATAGCCGCTTTGGGCACGTCCTGACAAGCCTTCCAAAGCCAGGTGGTGGAGAGTACGGGAAGTACTACAGCTTACCAGCCCTGAATGATCCTAGGATAGGTAAGCTCTTCTTAGCTGAGAAAATGCGGCGGTGTTTATACACCACAATATGAAGATCCCCAAGAAGATATGACATACCAAGCCTTACAATTTGTAATTCATTTATGCATTCCGTTTTCAGAAAGGTTGCCATACTCTATCCGGTATCTACTGGAGTCAGCCATCCGCAATTGTGACGGTTTTCAGATTACAGAGAAGGATGTCGAAAATATCATTGACTGGGAGAATACCGCTCCCAAGCTAGTGGAGATACCGTTCAAGCCTGCCCGTGTGCTTCTCCAGGTGTGCAAGTGACCTGACTTCATCCTTCGCTTCATGCATGTGGTGTAAAATAACTATTCATTTTTCTCTGTTTGAAGGATTTCACTGGTGTTCCAGCTATAGTTGATCTTGCAAGCATGCGTGATGCTATGGCCCAACTGGGTGATGATCCTGGCAAGATTGATCCCCTGGTAGGTAGCACTCAATATACCAATACATTAGAATCATCATGTAAAAATGGTCACACGACTGGTCATCTTCTAATACTTCTCAATTTCTCGCCTTTTTGCTATTCGCTTACAGATTCCAGTGGACCTAGTCATTGATCATTCGGTACAAGCTGATGTGGTAAAATCAGAGAATGCCCTCCAAGCTAATATGCAGCGTGAATTCGACAGGAACAAGGAGCGTTTCGCCTTCCTTCGGTGGGGCTCTATGGCATTCAATAATATGCTTATTGTTCCACCAGGTTCAGGAATTGTTCACCAGGTGCAGTTTGTTTTTCTGTAGGCTGAACAGTTCGAGTTGCCAAATTTTTGGGGACCTTAATTTGCATTATGCTTCTTGAGTTTATTTCCCTCTAATTTTTTCAGGTGAATCTTGAATATCTTGGACGAGTTGTTTTCAATACCGATGGCATTTTATATCTTGACAGCGTGCTGGGAACGGATTCTCACACTACTATGATTGATGGAATGGGGGTTGCTGGCTGGGGTGTTGGGGAATTGAAGCAGAAGCTACAATGCTTGGCCAGGTAATAAAACAGAGATCTTCAGTCTCTAAAAAATGTTCATTAAGATATTCTATTTGCATGTCTGAAAAACGCCAAGAACGGGTGGTCTCAAAAAAAAAAAAAAAAAAAAATTGCATGTCGACCTCTATTTTGATTTTGTCTGATGCAGTACTTTTCTGAATGTACAGCCAATGAGCATGGTCTTGCCCAGTGTAGTTGGATTTAAACTGTCAGGGAAATTGCGTGATGGTGTTACTGCAACCGACCTAGTACTGACAGTGACACATATTCTTAGGAAGCATGGTGTTGTTGGCAAATTTGTTGAGTTTTATGGTAAAACTTTACTTCTGTCAATTTTTATACAACTTCAATTTTTAATATTATCATAACAGGAGGGTTTTGCGTGTAGGTGAGGGGATGAGTGAGTTAGCAGTTGCTAACAGGGCAACAATTGCTAACATGTCACCAGAATACGGTGCAACAATGGGCTTCTTCCCTGTTGATCATGTGACCCTTGGATACCTGAAGCTGACAGGGAGAAGTGATGAAAAGGTGTGCTTCCATTTCTCACCTAAGTTGACTATTGTTCTCAGTAAACATTTCGACGGATCCATTCTATTGTAGTCTGGACATTCCTTTTTGGTCCAATAGTTTCTTATGTTTTGATGTCCTTGCAAATAGGTTGAGATGGTGGAGGCATATCTTCGAGCTAACAACATGTTTGTTGATTACAACGAGGTTAGCATCATTGGTGATACTATCTCAGATACCAAAGGAAACATATGTCTAATACAGAACTGTATTTTCAGACTCAAACAGAAAGAGTTTACTCGTCTTACCTAGAGTTAGATTTAGCAGATGTTGAACCATGTGTTTCAGGCCCGAAAAGGTAACTTCCTTTGCTACCTAGTTTTTTTTTTCCTCTCTGAAGACGATTGCACCTTATCATTGTTATGTATAAAATAGACCTCATGACCGCGTTGCTCTGAAAGATATGAAAGCAGACTGGCGTGCCTGCCTCGGTAATAAAATTGGTTTTAAGGTAAGAGTACTAAACTAACTTCAATGTTGCCTGCATCCATGATAGTAAAATTGCCTATCCTTACACAATTTCTGTTGTGCCCACCAACAGAACAGTAATATATTTGTTGTCTACAATTTTTGTTTGGGTTACTACAGGGCTTTGGCATTCCTAAAGAGCAACAGGATAAATTTGTCAAGTTCACCTTCCATGGACAACCTGCAGAGATTAGACATGGTAGCATTGTGATTGCTGCCATAACAAGTTGCACAAATACCTCAAATCCAAGTGTCATGCTTGGTGCTGGCCTTGTTGCAAAGAAGGCGTGTGAGCTTGGCCTTCAGGTGAGTCTTCACTGCCAAATTACTTCTCAACACAGCATGCTTTGCTAACTTTGGTCTATTGACAGGTTAATCCATGGATTAAAACTAGTCTTGCGCCAGGATCCGGGGCAGTGACCAAATATCTGCTGAAAAGGTAGTATTTCCGTCCCTCCCTAGTAGTTTTAAACCTGAAATTTTGTTTATCTTCAAATCCTGACTTATGTCGCAAAAATCAGTGGCTTGCAAAAGTATTTAGATCATCTAGGCTTCAACTTAATTGGATATGGCTGCACAACATGCATTGGTAACTCTGGGGAGCTTGATGAAGATGTTGCTAAGGCAGTTACTGACAACGGTAACTTCATACATATTAACTAATCAAATTTTCCTGATTTTTTTTCATGCTCGATTATACTTCAGAAAATGAAATCCCATATTATTTGGCATGCTTTTGTCAGATATCGTTGCGGCTGCAGTACTCTCTGGTAACAGGAACTTCGAAGGGCGAATTCATGCATTGGTTCAGGCCAATTATCTTGCATCCCCTCCTCTGGTTGTGGCCTATGCCCTTGCTGGCACAGTAAGCACTGGGTTTGCCCTTCACTGATTCTTGTTTTTCTGGTGTCGACACCATGGATAAATTCTTGTATGTTGTCCGTATGTATACATTTACATTAGGTTGATATTGATTTTGAGACGGAACCAATTGGGAAAGGAAAAGATGGAAAAGATGTGTACTTCAAGGACATATGGCCATCAAATGAAGAAATTGCAGAGGTAAATTGCCGTATTCTTCCAAATTGCTCAGTATGCATTTATCATATTGGAATGCACTTATCATGCCTTAAGGTTGATTATAACATTTACCAGGTTGAGCAATCGAAAGTGTGCTACCTGACATGTTCCGAGCACCTATGAAGCAATCACGCAGGGCAACCCAATGTGGAACCAGCTGCCAGTTCCCAAGGCAAAGCGCTTCCCATGGGACCCCAGTTCCACCTACATTCATGATCCTCCGTTCTTCAAGGATATAACACCTACTCCGCCAGGTCCACGCAGCATAGAGAATGCCTATTGCCTGTTGAAGTTCGGTGACAGCATCACGACTGACCACATCTCACCAGCTGGGAGCATCCCCAGAGACAGCCCTGCTGGCAAAGTACCTGCTTGAGCGAGGTGTGCAGCCAAAGGATTTCAATTCTTATGGAAGCCGTCGGGGCAACGACGAAGTGATGGCACGAGGAACCTTTGCAAATATCAGAATTGTGAATAGGCTGTTAAATGGAGAAGTTGGACCAAAGACAATTCATGTCCCTACAAGTGAGAAGCTTTTCGTGTTTGATGCTGCAATGGTCAGTTCTTCTTACCCAAGCTACGTTCTGTCGAGATAGTGTTCAGCATTATATTAAGAACAAATAGGCACTTGATTCGCCTTTGTCGGCCAACTGAGCTAGGCTCAGTTCATTGAATTAATTATGAATGAAACATAGTGTCCTTTTTTACTTCATACTAACTAGACCTTTGAACAAATAACCTTAGATGGTAGCCAAAGGTGAGTACACCATGTTACCAGAGTATATGACCTGTTTTATAGCCAACTTAACTTTCAAAATGCATCTGACTTCAGAGATACAAAGCTGATGGGCATCAAACCATAGTGTTGGCTGGAGAGGAATACGGCAGTGGAAGTTCTCGGGATTGGGCTGCCAAGGGACCAATGTTACTGGTATATGCATATCATATAACTGCCATTTCTTTGCTGGCTACCGGAAACTAGGAACATTTCTTTGACAGAACTATGTTATCAGGGGATCAAAGCAGTGATCGCCAAGAGTTTCGAGAGGATCCACCGCAGCAACCTCGTGGGAATGGGAGTGTTACCACTGTGCTTCAAGCCTGGTGAGGATGCTGATTCTCTGGGGCTCACCGGTCATGAGCGTTACACGATAAGGCTCCCTACCAATGTGAGTGAGATACAGCCGGGCCAAGATGTCCAAGTGGTCATTGACACTGGGAAGTCATTCACCTGCAAGCTCCGGATTGATACCATGGTAAGTTCTCGGGTAAAAAGGATGCGAAACTGAATACCGAAATAAAGTTTCTGGGCATTCATTTCAAGCACATAGACCACTTAGGCTCATCCTGTGAGATGAAACAGTGCCTTTTCAAATACTAACCTACAAGCTTAGCAGTTAGCGCCAATCAAATTGTATTGATTTTTCTTTTGAAAGAAAAATTGTATTGATTTTAAAGTAGTATGAATTGTGTAACGAATAACAGAGAAAACTTTTTTTTTGCAGGTGGAGCTGGCTTACTTTGATCATGGCGGGATTCTTCACTACGTTCTGAGGAATCTTGTGAAGCAGCAACAGCAGCAGTAAAACTCTAATAATATATGAAGATCTGTGAATATCTGCCTTTTCCTTCAAAAAAAAAAACATTTCCTTCTGTGAATATCTGCCTATCTGTTGTGTTTCGAAAAAAGGCCATGTGAGACGAATAAAATTACTCATGCAGTTTGTAAAGTGAAGCCGATGTAAATGTTCATGAGCTGAGCTGTGGTAATAAAGGTGTTATTGCTATGTTGGCATATATCACCTGAAGGATGAAGTTTCTTTCTCCCATGAACACTAGTGCCCATGAAGATGCGGCGCGGCAGCTGCACTGCGACAGCTGTGATATATCTACATTGCTTGAATTTTTTTTTTTGTTTGTTAGTCAGATTTTTTTTTGCTCCTTTATTTGTTGTGAGAAACACCAATGTTTGGTGTTACAGTGTAGGTTGGTGAATTTACCGACCAAGATTTGAACCTTGGTGCACATATTTAAGATGATAAAATGGTTTGTAGTATATAGAAAATAAGGGGGAGAGGAAAAGGCAAGAGTGATTAAATTGGGTTCATCCATTTTCTTTATGTATCTCGACATATTATTAAATTTAGGTGCGCAATCGGTCGCGATTTATAATTTAGAACGGAGAGAGTATGGATCTTGTTAACCGGAGAGCCTGGCCTGTTTGGGTATAGTTTCGGCTCCTGCTCTATGTCAACTGCTCTAGAGGAGCAAAAGCAGTATGAGAAATTATTTGGTAAATTGGCTGCCTACTCATATATACATGAAAAATAGATTGTACCGAATTACCAATACCTAAATACATTTTTTTTTTCATGTAATCCTTTCATGAAAACAAAACAGAGATAAGAGATCAGACTACTGCAAAATCATTGAACCACACTGCGCGAGAGAACGAGACAATGTTAACACTTCCTGTGACTTGTACCATAAGCCGCACGATCCTGATCCAACGGTTTAACGGTTGTCCTGTAAATTTCGCTAGTTCTCCTCTCCTCGCCTGAAAACGGGCACGGCAGAGCGCCCCCTCCTCCGCCTTCTACCCCGCCCAGCGCCCATCTCCTGCCGCCGCCGCCGCCAGGGCGGGCACCGGAACTACTCCCGGACCCACCACCGCCGGATGCTCCTCCGCCGCGCCCGCCGCCGCCGCAGCAGCGAAGCTCTCCACCTTTCTAACCTCCGCGCGAGCCTTCCGGCACGTGGGCGCCGCCGGCCGCGGCCGCGGCCACGCCACCACCTCGTCCTCGAACCCACGCCGCCGCAGCCACCGACGCGCCCCGACGGCTGAGTCCGAGCCCCTCACGTCCACTGGCGCGCTCCGTCCGTTCCCGGACTACCACCCTCCCAGGCCTGACTCGCCGGACGACGACGCCCTCGCGCGCCGCCTCGCCGCCGCGGTGAACGCCTCGCCTCACCCTACCTCCCTTCCTCCGCTCCCCTTCCTGCCCCTCCTCCGCCCAATCCACCTCCTTCTCGGGCTCCCGCTCCTCGCCTCCCACCCGCACCTCGCCGCCCTCCTTCTCCCGCTCCTCCTCCTCTTCCCCTCCCGGCCCCAGCAGCACCCGCACCCGCACCTGCTCCGCTGCTTCGCCGTCGCTGCTCACCTCGCCGTAGTACGCGGCGGCGGCGCCGCGCGCGCCATCCTCGTCCGCGCAGTCCGCTTCCCTTCCCCTCATAGGCATTTCGTCGAGCACTACATATCCACCTACAAGGCATTCTCCTCGGACCCCGCCTCCTTCGACCTCCTCCTCTTGTGCCTTCCCTCCGCTCCCCTACTGCGCCGCCTCCGCCAGTACGGCATCTCCCCGTCTCCGGAGGCCTGCAACGCCGTGCTCTCCCGCCTCTCACTTGATGAAGCCATCGAGTTGTTTCAAGAACTCCCGGAAAAGAACGTTTGCTCCTATAATATACTACTCAAGGCGCTCTGTGGTGCTGGCCGCGTGAAGCATGCACGCCAGCTGTTCGATGAAATGCCTTCACTGCCTGATGTTGTCACGTATGGGATTCTGATCCATGGATACTGTGCTCTTGATGAGGTGGAGAATGCGGTGAAGCTGTTGGATGAAATGGTGGCAAGAGGGGTGGAGCCAAATGCAACTGTGTATACTAGTGTTGTTGCATTATTGTGTGACAAAGGGTGGCTTTCAGATGCTTTGAGAGTTGTGGAGGATATGGTCCAGCATAAGGTGGTATTGGATGAGGCTGTGTATACGACTGTCTTGAGTGGTTTTTGTAATAAAGGGGATTTGGCACCTGCAAGAAGGTGGTTTGATGAGATGCAAAGAAAAGGCTTGGCAACTGATGGGGTGACATACACAACGCTGATAAATGGGCTTTGCCGGGCTGGTGAGCTGAAAGAGGCAGAGAAAGTGCTTCAGGAAATGTTGGCCAGACGGTTGGATGTTGATGAAGTAACATACACAGTGCTTGTTGATGGGTATTGCAAGAGAGGGAAGATGGCGGAGGCCTTTCAGGTGCATAATGCAATGGTTCAGAGAGGATTGACACCAAATGTAGTGACATATACAGCTTTGTCAGATGGACTATGCAAGCAAGGGGATGTTCAGGCCGCTAATGAGCTATTGCATGAGATGTCTAACAAGGGGCTTGAGCTGAATGCTTGCACATACAACTCCCCTGATCAATGGTCTATGCAAGGCAGGCTATCTGGAGCAGGCCATGAGGACTATGGCAGACATGGATACAGCGGGTCTTAAACCGGATGTTTACACATATACAACTCTTATTGATGCACTCTGCAAGTCAGGGGAGCTTGACAGGGGCTTACGACCTCTTGCAAGAGATGTTAGATAAAGGAATTAAGCCTACTATTGTGACTTACAATGTTTTGATGAATGGCTTTTGCATGTCAGGCAGGGTGGAAGGAGGAAAGAAGCTGCTTGAGTGGATGCTGGAGAAGAACATCCATCCAAATGCTGCAACTTACAATTCTCTTATGAAGCAGTACTGCATTGGCAATAACATGAAATCTACCACCGAGATCTATAAGGGGATGTGTTCTCAGAATGTGGAGCCAAATGAGAATACATACAATATATTGGTCAAGGGGCACTGCAAGGCAAGGAATATGAAAGAGGCACTATATTTCCACAAAGAAATGATAGAGAAGGGTTTCAGACTTACTGCAACCTCATACAGTGCTCTTATAAGATTGCTGAATAAAAAGAAGAAATTTGTTGAGGCAAGAAAACTATTTGATGATATGAGGAAGGAAGGTTTGACAGCTGAACCAGATGTATACAATTTTTATATTGATTTTGATTTTAATGAGGACAATTTGGAGTCAACCCTTGCTCTTTGTGATGAACTGGTGGAAACCAGTATTGTGAAATTGAAAGGTTGAATGGATCAAGATGTTGTAAAGGAACATAGACACTAGGAACATGATTTTGGCTGGTTATTTTATGCTAAGCTTCTTCAGGATTGTGTTTACATACAATGGTGAATACAAGACCAGAGACAGTGCTGTCCTTTTCACCATGTTAAAACTGGCAGTTGAGGTAAAAACAGTTCTTCTAAGTATTTAAATTGGTTACAGATAATGGTTGTGTATTCCCTGGCATTTTCTGATGGTTGATGATATTATCCTTTGATTACAGCCTTCAACGGGTCGATCCAGAAGATGTTCAGACATCTATATAGAATGCACATTGTGGTGTTGATGTGATTTGCAAGGTAGAGGACAATATGCATTGTGAACTCATTGCTTTTCTTTCCAAGTATTATGTCTGGTCCTTTTTCCTGTGTTTTTCTACATCAAGTTTAACAATTTATCCAATTGTTTGGCACTTGCAGAATAAATATGAATCACCTAGAGCATTGCTAGATGTGTGTATTTATTGTCCTACTCATATCCTGCATCTGACTTTCCACTCATGCTTCTTGTGTTGCAACTGACACTGTGTTGAAGTTAGAGGGGTTTTGCTCTTTCATTGCTTAGATCCAGTGCTTCTCAGAGCAACTCTTGTTCCAGTGATATTTTCTGTAATGATATATAAGCTAGATCTAGTTTGCTTGGATTTAGTCCTTCTCCCCTAGATTAAGGGCTACTCTAAGATTCACTTTTAGCTATATTTTTTTTTGGAGTTGCAATGAACTCATGTTGACCTTTTAATCTGCTGACGTGCAGGACAAGAAGTTTTTTGGTTAATAAATTGTCAGGCTGTGAACTACTAGTGAATTAGTCATCTTTACAAGGAGTAATAAGGGCCTAAGCTGCTGCATGTGATGCCGATGAGTACATAGCTACATATAGGAGGAACATGGCGAAACCACTGGTGAAACAGGACAGAACTGTGAAACAATACATTGTTCAAGAAACAGGAGAGAACTAAAGAGACAATGAGGCTTATGCTTTTGAATGGAAGGAATAACTAGAAAGATTTTGTGAACAACAGTGGAAGGTAGCATTGATTAAGAACTGATGCTTGGTCTTCATTCGGAATTTTGAGGAAAATATATGGTATGCTCTGTTTGCAGACATCATTCCGACCTCAATGTTACAGCACTCAGATCAGCTTCATGGTTCACTAACTTGGACCTTCGGTTGTACATAGGGGAAATAGATCAACTGTGGTGTACCAGAGAACTCAGCTTCTTGGAGATTCATAAAGTGCGGCACCAGATTTGGTTAGCTGTTAGAATTACGCATCACAACGCACCATATATGGGAAACATACAACTTCTAACGAACATATATTGATATAGACAGAGGATACAACTGTACTGTAGTCTGTAGGAATGAATTCTGATGAGAAATAATATGCAAAGTTTGAACCTCATTTTTTTTTCTCAGTGGATGCAACATGCATTCATTGTTTTCTTGCAATTAAATTTATTTCATGGGGATTGAAGAACTTGGATTACAATGTTGTGGCACGACACAGTTGATGCGTCATTCTGCATTGTATTGGCAACGGTGTGCTGTAATTATATTGGCCGAAATAGATCACTGCACTCTGCAGTGCACCCGAGGGGGCGTTCTAGACGTTACCGGTCTGACTTTTGGGCAATCTTTTTTCCTAATATTTCTTGTAAATTTTGTGAAGAGTTTCTAGCGTTCCAAACTGGTTCATAATACAGTCAAAGCATTTGACTACGAGCATTTGTCTTGTATTGAAATAAATATCCCATGTGAAATTTGGCCGGCCGAGACGTTTTGGCAGGGAGAAATGGGCTCCCATATGATGAAAGGCCCAATCTCCGCTTCACGCCTGCACCTAAACCTCGCAAAAGCCCAACCCAAACCCTAGCACCTCGCGAAATCTCCCCGCGAAAGACAGCCTCCCGGTCACATGGATTTCGGTCGCCGGAAGGCGGCGGCGCTGGCTGCGCTCTCCTCGCCGACGCCGGACAAGTCCCCGAAGGGCGGCGTCGACGCCCCCATCGCGCCGCTCCTCGACGCTCTCAACTCCCATCCGGACCTCTTCACCACCTCCTCCTGCTCCGGCCGCGTCTCCGTCCTCGCGCAGCCTCCACCGCATGAGGGCCAGGGCGATGGCGCCCCCAAGCCGAAGAAGAAGGCGCGGGGCGGCGGGTGGGTATACGTATCGCACGACCCGGCCGATGCGGACGCCGTGGTGGAGCAGCTGTTCGGCGGGGAGCGGGACGGGAGCGGCTGGGGACGAGCTGGTGTTCAGGTTCGAGCCGATGATCGTGGCGGTGGAGTGCAGGGACGCCGCCGCAGCTGCGGCGCTCGTCGCGGCCGCGATCAGTGCGGGGTTCCGGGAATCAGGTGAGCTTGTGTGTGTTCAACCCTGTGTTTAGAGTTTTGTTGAGGTGCTGGGCAAGACTTCGATTTACATGAACAACTCAAGTATATTCTTACCATCAGTGTTATTGTACTGTATTTCAATACATGGAGATGTTGTGGAACGATTTGTGAATCCTTCTATCATTGATCACAGGCTCAGGGTTCATTGTAGTCAGTTTTGCATATATGGTTTTAGAAGTTTTAGAAAAGTATGATTTCTGGTTCACGCTTTTGGCTGAAATGATGAATTGACTCACAAGTGAAGATTTGCACGATGAGAGATGGATTCGTTAGATTGTAATGTATATTGCTCAGTATTCATATGATGTTTCTTGTACTTCTTTGTAGGAATATCAGATTAGGTTTGTTTAAAATTGATTAATCTGGTTTTCAGGTATCACAAGCTTGCAGAAACGTGCGATGGTAGCAATAAGATGCTCAATTCGCATGGAAGTGCCACTGGGGCAGATTGATGAACTTGTTGTTTCTCGAGTATGTCCGATACCTTGTTAGAATTGCCAACAGTAAAATGGAGGCAAATAAAAGGCGAATGGATGGATTTCTGGATCTCTTGCAGAATAAGGTATTGAGCTATGCTTGTCTTAATGTATTCCAATTTTTTTTGGTAGTGTGCACGGCACACATGTTTGGAAACTTTGGATATATATATCATGTAAGTCAAAAATGTTTCTGCTGAATGTTCATTAAGCTGGGGTGAAACTAAGTACTTCTTTTAAAAATAATATAATATAATAATCTGTAGTACGTTTCTGTTTATAGAACTACTTAATGAGCTGAGCAAGATTTTTCAAGCAGCAGATGGCGATAGCTACTTCTTGATTTATTACCACTTGTCAGATAGACACCACCGTGATCTTTTTCAAATGATACTGGTAGTTCAAAACTGATCTAGCCAGCTTCATTTTAAAAAGATCAAAGGGTGTAAATTTATCTTCATCTGTCCATATCCTGAACATTTGTGTGTTATCAAAAAATATACTTTGACCACCAATTATTGCAAATATGTTTGTGCATTCTACAAGATTTAGTGCCACAATGACCTTTATTATTATTGTTTTCTCTCTTTTATTGCATTTTAACATGTTGGTTCCAATCAAATTGCCAGGGTTTGTCATACTCATCGGGGTTGTCAAACAACTGTAACGGAAGTGGTAGTCAGTCTGTTGATTATGAGGCTTCTGTGGGTCCTGAAGTTAAGATACCATTAGATAAATGTGCCAAAACAAATGATGAGTACCTAGTCACAAAAAGCAGCAACGGTGGACGTAGTTGTGATGATGATACAGGTTCAATAGAAGCTAGGTATTTTGGAAATCAAGACTCTGCATGGAGTGAGGGTTTCAAGCATGGTTTTGGTAATGCTGCTAAACGGCATGTTCTCTTCTCTTTTGTCTCATCTTGTTCCTTCTTTTCATTTGTTTTAGATTAGCATGTAAATTTATTGGTTTGTGGACCCTGAAATGGATATTTGGTATCATTTGGTTGCTTCAAAGAGGTGCATCACAGTACATGGTAGTTTGGCATGTTGGACCCACTGACTTAATTGTTAATTGTCCATGTTGTTTACATATGTAAATTTCATAAGCAGTGTTTCCGTAAATGCTTAAAAGGTTGTCAGCTTTATTTAGCCTTGTTGGACTACGCATCCAATTAATCAGATTACATGTCCGTTTAAGCTAACACATGTTTTAAGAAAATTTTTTGTTGAACATTAGCTGAACTAAATGAGAAACTAAATTCCATCTGGTTTTGATTAAAAATGTTTTTCTTTTTCTTTGTAGCAGATGGGTGATTGTTTTGTGTTACTAAACCATGATTTTCCCTTAATTATTTAATGAATTGATGGTCCTGCTCCTATTTAGGTGTCTAATCTGTTATTCTATAATTCTGATAATGATAGTGTACTTTTAGTCTTGTTACAAAGTGACAATCAAGTAGCTCGGAGCCTTCGATTGAACCCTTTTCATCTTTTCTGTTGTATATTGTATGTAGATTATTAACGCAGGAGAAGTTGTCAGAAAACAGAAATCATCTCTCTACCACAACATTGAAGATTAGTGGTGAACCAATTGAGAAGCTGTTCTTATGGGGCCAAGCCTCTTGTGTGTTTACTGTTCGAGATGAGCAGCAGGTCCTAACTTTTGGTGGTTTCGGAGGACCAGGAAGACATGCAAGGAGAAACTATTCCCTTCTGCTCGATCACAAATCTGGTTTGTTGACAGAAATGATCTTCAAAGCATCTCCTTCACCAAGGATGGGGCATACTGTTACTGCAGTTGGTAATAGCACTTATCTAATTGGAGGTAGAGGTGGCCCTTCAGAAATTCTTGATGATGTCTGGGTTTTGCTAAGCACTGGTAATACGTGGTCAAAAGTGGATTGCTGTGGAGATCTGTTCCAACCAAGGTACTGTTTAGATGAAATTATTATCCCTCTTTGCTAGTTTTCAATTTTTTTATGGACGTTCTGTCTCTCTTTATGCAGGCACCGACATGCAGCTGCTGCAGTAGCTTCAAAAATTTATGTATTTGGCGGACTCAGTAATGAAGGCATATATTCTTGTATGAATGTATTTGACACAAAAAAGTATGCAATGGAGTGTACTTGCTGCTTCAGGCGAATGGCCATGTGCTCGACATTCACATTCTATGGTGTCGTATGGTACAAATCTATTCATCTTCGAGGTCATGATGGCCAACGGGCACTGAAGGACTTCTACAGTTTTGATACAACAACACTTAGGTGGAACAAGGAAAACACAAAATGGGGATCTCCATCACCTAGGTTTTCACACTGCATGTTCATCTACAAAAATTATCTTGGGATACTTGGTGGCTGTCCTATTACAGAAAACAACCAAGAAGTTACATTGCTGAACTTAAAGCATAGAGTTTGGTTTCGTGTTTCCATTCCGTTGCTGAGCCAGTCCCTCTGTGTCCGTAGTTCATCGCTTGTAATTAAGGATGATCTTGTTATTTTAGGTGGTGGTGCATCTTGTTATGCATTTGGAACCAAATTCAGTCAACCAATAATGCTTAATCTGCATTCAGTGGAGTCTATGTTTAAATATGTTAGAAACAAAGATGGCACAGTTCAAAGTCGTGATGCACTATCTGCTGTTGACTCGCCAAGAGATGAGCAAAATGGCATCTTTGATCATGATACAAAATCACAAGATGCTTGTTCTGATGGTTTGACGGATTCAAGCCCTCTGGTTCTTCAACTGGAAAAGACGTATGCCAAATTAGCAAAGGACATTCTGAAAAAGTTTGGATGGTTGGATCTTTCTAGAAAAGTTCGAGTGAGTCATGATAATAGCCATGTTCTTTTTCCTATTAATGAAGCTTTCCGTTCCCTAAATGCTGAAGAGCATATCAAGATGACACATGATGACTCATGCACCTTTGGGGAATCATTAGTGTTTACTGAAAAGAAACTTGTAGGAGACAACCTATCCCTTCAGGATGCATTAAAAGTTTTGTCATCTTGCAATGGTTCCTTTTATGAAAGATGAACTAGCCATCAGCCGAAAGCCTTCCAAGTCTCCTCAAACCATCATGAAAGAACTTCTATCTTCTCTACTGGAAAATAAAGGGATGCCCTCTCAGTTGTTGGAGCAGCTTCCAACTAGGTATGTTTCTCTGATGAAAATATCTATTGTTATTACAACTATAGTTGCTCTTCCTTGCTTAAATCTCATTCTGATGTCTGTAGGTGGGAGACACTTGGTGATATTGTCATACTTCCGAAGACATGTTTTAAGAATCCATTGTGGGAATCAGTTAGCGAGGAACTTTGGCCACTAGTTGCCAAGTCACTTGGTGCACAACGTCTTGCACGCCAAGTAAGTATTGGATGGACTCTTTATTAGTGAAGCTAGAACATCTTTATGGGCTGCTATCATTCTTGGAGTCAATACCGTGTATGTTCATGTGGTCTCCCGTCCTCAACTGAATTTCCATATATTATTAAGTATTTTTATTCTTATACTTTATGACTTGACTTGTGGCATGCATTTGGTTACCCTACCAAGCATTTATTTCTGTTGGGGATGCCCTTTTCAATATGATTCATTCAATCTGTCCTTTTTTGGCAGGGTAAAATCATGCCAAATGGTACAAGAGATAGTACACTGGAACTTCTTCTGGGTGATAATGGATGGGTTACGCATTATGAAAACGGCATCTGCTATTCACTTGATGTGACAAAATGCATGTTTTCTTCTGGTAATCGTTCAGAGAAACTTCGCATGGGACAGCTAAACTGTAGAGATGAGGTGGTCGTGGATTTGTTTGCTGGAATTGGATACTTTGCTCTTCCGTTTCTTGTGAAGTACATTCTCTGATAGCCCTTGGTCGAACACAGAGATTCTGATTTTATACCCCCCAAAAAAATATTGTTCTTAATCTTACTCTTGCAGGGCTAATGCCAAGCTAGTTTATGCGTGCGAATGGAATCCACATGCTCTGGAGGCTCTTCGGCGCACTGTTAATAACAACAGTGTGGGTGATCGATGTATTATACTTGAAGGAGATAACCGTGTGACTGCACCCAAAGTATGTACTCGACAAATTTCATCTTTTGGTCTAACACATGAATTGCAATTGCTGATCTTTAATTTCTTCCTGGACTTGAGTTAGGGTGTTGCTGATCGAGTCTGTCTTGGATTGTTACCCTCAAGTGAATGTAGCTGGGTCACTGCTGTTGAAGCTTTAAGGTGATCTATCTGCATCACCACCTGTTTCATTCTAGGTTTCTTGTAGTGTTCAAAGAATATTTATATAGAGAAGTCTGATTGCTTAGGTAAGCTTTGTCTTGGCCTCCTCTAGTTGGACCTGCTGAGGTTCTTGTTTCTGTTGCACAAGTAGCTGCATCCTTCAGTAATTTAGTTGATTTATTAGTATTGTTTGAGTCGGTTTTACTAAGGCTTGTTGTGTTAGGGAGTTAGTTGGGAATGTGCCTGTCTTTTGAAAGTCGTGCTCAAATCTTTTAGGGTTGGTTAGTTCATAATAATGGGCTAGGTTGGATTCCACACGCATGCACACACATAATGGCATTGTACCCTGTTACAGCTAAGCATTATAATTGTTATTCGCAACCCTTCTAATTTCTCTATTCCCTGACTACGGTTAAGCATTGTAATTGTTATTCTCAACCCTTCTAATTTCTCTCTTCTAAGCCTGCTTTCCTTCTCTAATCACCATACACCTCTAGGGTTTCATTCATATCCCTACAACCTTAATCACAAAGGTGTACACGTCAGCAGCAAAATGCTGTTTCAGAATAAACTCTGCTTATCAACATATTGATCTTAGTAGTGCTAGTCTGACATATCCCCAAGGCATCCTGCCAATTCTTTTTTAGAGAAAAGGTTTTCCCCACTTTATTGAACCAAAAGAGCGCAATTGAGTTTACATTTAGCAGAGCGTATTCAAGGCACGCTCGGCAAAATCTGGGATGCTTAAGGTTCCCTGATTGAAGTTCATTTCATGTGGAAAGATCATTTTATTGCTATCGTCCTCTGACTCATCCTGAAGTATCGTGTCTCCTGATATGGCCAAACTGGAGTTGCTGGATACCGCTGTCCCAATCTTTCTATTTACATGCTGCTAAATTTGGTTGTCTGACACATTGAAAATGCCTGCGTGGTGGTTCTTTCATCAGTGTGTAGGGCATGGAATACCTTGGGCTGCTTGATGGAATGTGTGGTCCCACTTGGAAACAAGTTCTCTATAATGTTTGAATGTGATATTGGAATTTTGTCAATTTTCTGGATCCATAACAAACCTCTGATGTTAACATTTACTATCATTATATGTGTAGGGTTGGCGGGGGCGTATTGCATATACACGGGAATGTCAACGACTCTGATGAGACACGCTGGTTGGACAATGTTGTTGAATCCATCAGTAGTATTGCCAAAAACCATGGTAGAAATGGTGCATTTATGCTTTGATCTGTTGCGATGCATTTTTGCTCTCCAAGGGTTCAAATTCCATTCTTATGCAATTTTGTGTCACAGGACTATCTTGGAACGTGTCAGTGGAGCATGTTGAACGTGTGAAATGGTACGGGCCGCATATTCGCCACCTTGTAGTTGATGTTAGATGCCAGCAAATCTAGCAAAGCAGATGCCTTCAGAGAATACTTGTGCACTGCCAGGCCTGGGATTCTTGGATAGTTGTAATGTTGGGTGCACATTTCATTGCAGAATGTAATGCTCAATAGTTTGCTTCGGTTGTGTTTTAGTCCCAATTGTATTCCATTACTCCCTAATCATAGAGGCTTTTTTGTGACCTTGAAAACATTTTCAGGTCCTTAACAACAATTCGCAACTGCATAGCTACAGTAAATCTGTGTTCTTGTACCGAGTATTTTATGTATCTTTTCTCTTATATAAGATAATTTATTACGTTTGAACACTTTATTACCAGTTTTTGCATTGGCTGGTAGCACTGCACGCTAGGCATTGCATTGATTCGTTGATTACGGTGAAGCAGTAGAGTCGTTGGTCAAAAAAATTGTAAAGCTAGGCCCATTTTGTTTTATGGAAAACATGTACTCCATTCCTGAATAAATCAAATCCTAGTTCATGCTGATCAAACTTTTTAAAGTTTGATAAACTTTATAGGAAAAAATAACAATATTTATGATAGAAAATGAGCACCTTATGAATATTTTCTATGATAAGTCTAATGATACTAATTTGATAATATAAATCTTAAGGTTTTTTCTAAAACTTCGGTTGAAGTTCAAAAATGACTTGACAATTCTAGAAATATATTCTTTCAAGGAAAGTATTTGGTAATGTATTGACCCAATATCTAGTCGCATTATAAGAATTAACAGAACGTATTTAGCGACCACATTCCGCGGTGATAAATCCATTGTAAAACAATGCTAAGTAATATATTTTGTGGTAATGTAGTCCAGTTTCTTCTTTGAATGGAGTGAGTATCGTGGGAAAGAAACTTTAGTAGCGGAATTAGTAAGGAATCTTGGTTACGAAATTGAAAATAGACCTTTTTTTTCCCTATTACTAAAGCCAGATTTTAACTGTGAAAGTGAGGCAAAATTCACTTGTTATTAGATACTTGCATAAACAAACTTACAAAAAGGAAGGGATGTTCATGATACTACAATGCAAAAAAAACACGAGCAAAAAAAGAAAAGATATACACAATCATCTCTCAACAATGCAAAAGCAACGCCCATGTAAGCTTTATCCGGCTACCAAGTACAAAACATGAGGAAAAAAAAGAGTGAAGAACAGTAACTAATGGACGCCATTTCTACTAAGGGAACAGGCTACTTGAGCCTCATCGGTTGCTGCATCCCCCCTCCTCTCATCATTGCACAAAACTCCTCATAGTTAATCCTCCCATCCTGTGGCAGGCAAATGACCAACATCAAGAAGATGAAAGCAATAAACAATACACAGCTGAGAAGACAATTGCCTGAATAGCTTACATTGTCCGTGTCAACTTCTGATATGATCTCCTTTATTGTACTCGTGTCGCCCATCTCATGCTCGATCAAAGCAGATTCCAGTTCATCTCTTGTGATGAAGCTGCAAAAAATCAATGTAATCTCCATGTTAAACAAAACAGATTCTGCTTTTGAGAAAACAAAAACAATTTATGCATGAGACATACTTTGGAAGAAAGTCAGTGCCAATAAATGTGAACCTAGAATCCAAGATACTTTTTTTCATGTGAAAAGAGGTCTTTCCCCCAGAGGGGAGTTTGTTTTTACATAATCGATAGTGTCGACATGTTTTGATGGGATAAAAAGTGTGGCATGTTATGTTAGCATTTGAGATATCAATTTGAAGTACTCACCCACTGTTATCTTTGTCAAAGTACTGGAATGCCTTAAACAAATGCTCGTCTCTTTCAAGCTTGTGTCTATGCATTGTGGCAGTGATGAACTCAACATAGTCAATGGATCCATTCCCATCAACATCAGCCTGGAATAGGTCAAAAGGTAAGCATGTCAGATAAGAACATGATTCTAATAATGGTATTGTAATATAGATAGATTATTGATTAGAACATACAGCTTCCATCAGCTGCTTTACTTCAGCTTCTGACAGCTTTGATCCAAGTTTGGCTAATCCAGCTTTGAGTTCTTCATATGTGATTGTGCCACTATTGTCTGTGTCCATGTTCATGAACATTTGCTTTAGCCCCTTGATCTCTTCCTCGTTAAGGTTTGAAGCAATTACCTGAACATATATTTGTTAAAATCATTAGATAAAGAAAAACTAGTCAAGTAAGCATTAACATGAAGGCAATAACCTTTAGGGCCATCTTTTTCAGCTTATTCATTGCTCTGAACTGCTTCATTCTAGAAAGAACAGCACTGTCAATAGGTTTATCAGATGCGTCCCCCACCTTCTCTGAGCCATGGATGTTCTGATCCAGCATTTAATACACTATTATTATTATTTTAAAAAAAAAAAGGTTCTAAAGTTTGGAGTTATTAATTCCTGAGAAGCTTACGAAGAACTTGAGCTGAAGTCAGTCTTTTCTTTGGATCTCGTGTCAACATCTTTCTAACCAAGTCTTTAGCACTCTCAGAAATTGATGGCCAAGGTTGACTTTCAAAGTCAATCTCCTCATGCAGAATAGCATCAAATATCCCCTTTTCAGTTTCTACACAAGCGAAAACAGAGGATAAACAACAAAGTAAAAAAGGACGATGTTGCTGCTTAATAGTATGCATTAATTCAAAAGTTGAAGTAGTTCTTAGAGGTATACCAGCCCAAAATGGAGGCACGCCACTGAGAAGAATGTACAAAATAACACCTGCACTCCAAACATCTATCTCTTTTCCATAGCTGCGCCTAAGGACTTCAGGAGCAACATAATAAGCACTCCCAACAATGTCCCTGTACATCTTTCCTGTTACAGTACAGAGACAATGAGACTCCAGACCTGGAAATTTAGAACCTAATCTAATGGTATCAATCACCAACAAGCTACTACAGTTTCCGACAGCAAGTTCTCTTTGATTAGGAATTATAGAAGAAGAAGAAGAAAAATATTGGGGATGACTGATGAAAATGTACGAGGAAAAAAAACAGAAGAATGGTTTGCCTCCCCCACAATAAGCAATTGTCATATATCTGCAATTGCATTACTATCCACAACAATATTAATACATATCTCAGATATAATAATTTCCACTAAGAGGGCAATAAAATGATATAGCATTTTGTATCTTAATGTGATTGTGACCGGGCTTCAAACCAGTCAAACATAAAAAGCCATTGAGCTACCATTACTAGTGGTTTCCCACTACTAACTGATAGAAACAGCTGCTAATAAATAATAATTAGCTCCTTTGGATCCAAACAGGTCCAGCTAGTAGTCTAGCTAATTGTTAGCTGAATACCCAACTATTAACTATCTCACTAGTTCGGCCAAACCAGCTAATAGTTAGCTAGTTAATATTAGCTATGAGCTATTAGCTAGCTAACTATTAGCAGCTAATGGATCCAAACAGGTCCTAACTGACAGAAACAGCTGTGCAGTTTTCAGTGCTTTCCCCCCTCAAAATGAACATGGCAAAGATCACCAGTTTTTCGCTGATTCTCTATGAAGATAGGCAGGAGCAAAAGCATTTCAAGTTAAAAGTATTATGGCATGTTATAGAGTGTACACTTTGCAGGGACAAAAAAAATGCCTGAACATGTCCAAAGTGGTGTGAATTATCCACAGATTCAAGGTTCCCCAATTGCTTGGATTAAGAAGCACCATACGTTACCATAACCACAAAATGAGATTATTATATGAAATACTAGCCTTAGCAGGGTCATTCAGAAATATGGTAAAAAATAATTTGAAAACTACAACCAACCATGAACCTAAATATATCAAAGTTATTATTAAGAAATACATGTCTAACTATACTTATATTCAGCTAACAGTGCAATACCAAGTGTCCACAAAGCATAATATTCACATTACCTTCTTCAATGAAGACGGAAAGCCCAAAATCAGTGGCCTTGAGCATTGCATTCTCCTCCTTGGTCGCAAAGCAAGAAGTTCTCAGGTTTCAGATCACGATGCATCACACCCATGAAGTGGCAAATGTTGACAACATTCACAACTGCTCTGCAGATTGTAGCGGCTGCACGTTCTGTGTAGTGCCCCTTTGCAATGATGCGATCGAAGAGCTCCCCACCCGCGCAGAGCTCCATCACCACATGGACATTGCTCTTGTCCTCGTATGCTCCCCGGAACTCGACAATGTTTGGCTGTCCAGACAGGTGCTGCATGATCTGGATCTCCCTTCGAATGTCCTCCCTGTCTGCCTTGCTGGTGAGCTTGCGCTTGGAGATGGACTTGCAGGCGTACTGCCTACCAGAGGCAATCTCTGTGCAGAGGTATGTCACCCCGAACTGACCCCGGCCAAGCTCCTTCCCGAGCGAGTAGACAGAGCGCACGTCCTCATACTGCTTGCCAAGAATCGCGTCCGCCGTGGGCTTGGGTGGCACGGCCACAGGAGGGACTACCGGAGCATTCATCGCCGGCGGCGTGTACCTCACCTCGGTCGGCTGCTGAGGAGTGGTGTAACTCGGAGGTGCTTGCGCTGGCTTTGCCTGGTTGGAATAGCCATAACCATTGGTGCCTACTCCCCGTCCAGAGTCGGGGGCCGTAGCTCTGCTGCAACACTGCCCCATTTCTCTACTCAAATGATTCCTTCCAGTTCTAAGCCTGCAACCCGACGAGACAAATCAAGAACAAGAACTAAACCTGCAAGAGGAAGTAGAACACTTGTGTCAAAACAAAACAAGCCAAGCAGGAGCGTTTACATATTAGAAAATTAACAAGCTCATGATTCAAGACACGGTATCCAAAACTGGATCTGCAAGCAAAACCGAAACAACAGGACGAAAGAAACAACGCTAATCCCCAAACAGAGGCCAAATCATAACATGCCTCTGGATCCAGGAAGGAAGAGACGATGTATAGTGAAAGAAGGAAAAGTTTCCAACCTCAGAGCCCGCAAAGCAACCGCCTCTCTACCGATCTAGAGCTGAAGAACTCGAGGAGTTTCCTTTTCAGCAAGAAGCGCTGCGGCGGCGGCTCAGGAATCGGGTGTGAAACAAATCTTGGAGACAGGACAGAGCAAGAACAGCTCGGCGAGGCGACCGCGGTGAGTGGATTGGAGGTGGTGGCCACCGCAATTAGCGCCCGGCCTCGATCGTGACAGCGACTAATCCACACCGCCGGAGCTAAAGATCTCGCGGGCCGAATTTTTTCTTAAAGAAAAAAAAGGTTGACAGGGGGAAGAAACGGCGACGGCGCGTTTTTTTTTGAGAAAAAGCCTCAAGCTTGCTTTGCTTTGCTGTCAGCTCGTTTTAGTTGCAATGCTTTACCGGAAGATGAGGCCAAATGGAGCTACACTTTTGCAAAACAACCCTCTTCTTTCTCTATATTAATTAGAGAACTACACGTTGATTACGCAGTTACAAATTTTATAGTTTAAACAGGCAATTGCCTAAAAGGTTCTGATGTGCAACACGTGTTTTCAAGGAAAATATGTCCATTTTGTTTTCCCCTTCAAATTGTTTCATTAAGCAAAACATATGTGGATCACACTTATCCCTATAATTGATGGCATATAAACTCACCTATATGAGCATATCCAAAATTGAAAAGACTAAGATGGCATATCTTGAGACTTGTGATTGAGAAAATAACCATATAAACTTCGTTGTCAATGAGCATATCATCATTACTAAAATATTAATGTTGTTAAATCCTAAGATAAATCTAAAAATCATGAAAACCTGCATTAAATATACAATAAGCAGATGATCTTTTATGCTGGTTGTACGTAGTAGAACATTCTTGGAGCCAGTCTCATTTTAATTTGTTCCCGCATTGTTTTTCTAGGCACTTTCAGAATCTAACTGTCGTTGTACCGGGCGTAAACTATACTCTGACAGCTGTGCGATTAAGGATAAATAAATATAGTATAATCAATTACATGGGCATCTTGTTTACGATTAGTAGACTGTAAGCTTGATAATTTAAATTAACTGTGTTAGTTGACTAGGTGCGATCGAGGATATTGACTTATACTTGATCACGCAGAGATTCTTGATGGCCAATGTGTTTTTGCTTGTGGGCACGAGGCAACAGATCGTGGCATCGTGCAAAGCAGCAGGAAATCCCTCTCTTTTAAAAATGATGACGAAGATAATCTATGTTTCTGTTTTCTTTTTTTTTTTTCAAAAATATGGGTATCCCGTGTGAAAAATATATAGTCAACCAGTAAGAGCTAAGAGTCTTGAGCTACACCTTCCGTAAACCAGCTAGCATGCATTCCAAATATCACATCATGAGCAACACCTTCAGATTTTTAAATAATCATGAAAAATTATGTATTAAATTTACATATTGATAAATACTTATATGTATTAAACTATTTATATACACTTTATTGGTTTTTATGATAAAAATAAATTTTAAAATAAGTTTTGGACTTTGGTACCAAAATTTATCAAAAATTGTTCAATTTGGGTTATTTCTCTATCCAAGTTCATTCGAAAAATCAATTCTTTTGAATTTTAAGATATAAGAACTTCAAATAGAATGTCAGGACCATAAATGATTTTTAAAAAAAAATAGACATAAACTACAAAGTCATAGAGATCTATAAGTTTTGTTTTGGTTATTTCTTTATCCGAGTTTGCTTCGACATTTTAACAAAACAAAATATGATAACTTCAAAAGAAAGTTTGGGATCGTAAATGGTTTTAAATGGAAAAGTCATCACCTACAAAGTTGTATATCTCACTGATATATATACAATTTTGGTTTTGTTCATTCCACCTGAGTTTGTTCAAACAATTTGAAAATTTTGAATTTCAAACATAATTTTGGGTCCCCAAATAATTTTAAATGGAATAATTGTCAATTACAAAGTTGTATATCACATCAAGATTTACAAGTTTTGTTTTGGTCATTTCTCCCTCAGAGCTCATTCGAATAATTAAAGATATTAAAGTATGAGAACTTCAAACGTAATTTGAGATCGCGAATGATATCAAATAAAGAAGTCATCAACTAAAAAGTTGTATATCTTATCGACTACTTTTGTTTTTGTTATTTCTTCATCCAAATTCATTCAAAAAATACAAAAATTTGAATTTGAAAATATAAGAACTTCGGACATATGTATTATATATATTTAAATAAAAAATCAAATATATCAAAACTTAAAAAGTGTAGATAATTTTTTTCATAAATATCTGAAAACAAAAATACTTGATTAAGTCATTTTTTTCGTCCCTCAACTCTTGCCTTTGTCTAACTTTAGCACCTCATATATCAGGGACCATTAAATTTTGATTCCCGAGGCGGTTTTGAGATGGCTTTGGGGGTAATGTTTTTGATAGTTTTTTTTTTTGAATTTTCACCGGGGAGGCGCTCCCCACCTGAATTATATTCAAGTGCCCAAAATGGTGATAACCTCGTTTTTAGGGAAAACAAGGCCAAACCCTCGTCGTCCCGCTTAATTATGAAAAACCGGACTAAAACCAGTACAACAACCTCGGCCCGAGGCTAGGGTGTGGCAAGTCCACAAAAAGAAACAACAACAACAAGCTCTCCGGCAGATGGGAGAGGGGGTGGCTATATGCACGATACACAAAAGAAAGAGAAAACTTAGCCCAAACGAGAGAACTCTAGACAAGGCCGCAAGACGCCCACCGAGCGCCGATCTGCGCCCCCGCCGAGCAGCATACTCGCCGCTTTCACCATGGCCAAAGTGCCCTCCACCACTTCTCGTAGCTACGCCGCTCCACAGGGGTGGAAAGGGGACTAAGAGTGACGGCTAGCACGCCAGCGTTGGATCAGCGGACACGACGACCTCCCTTCAAACTGGTGGTGACATCCTCCAGCACATCCGGGCCCACATACCACCATCCAACGCCGCCCACGGGGAGGAATCCGTGGAGGGGAATGGCGGCAGCGGTGGAAACACCACCCGGCATTTAATATTCTGGCACCACCAGGGAGACCGCCGACGGAGCAGAGACGCCAACAGAGGACACTTGTCGACGGCGGCGACGCCCAGCAACCATGGCCAGACCTACTCAAGAGAGGCCACAACAACACAGGGAGAGGCACATGGAAGAACACAAGACCACGACACGAAGCCGACTCTCGCTCTTCCACCTGTAGTGCCCTCAAGAGGGTCACGACGTCAACGACGTCGCCACCACCGGCTCTAGGTAACTAGAGCTAGGCTTTCGCTAGGAGGAGATCGACAGAACATCGGTCAAAAGTTGGGGAAATATCGACGCCCCCAAGGAGGTGAACGGCGCCAATGGCGGCGTCGTCAATCGCAAGACAGGTCTTGCACGGCTTTCGCCAAGGCTCCCAAACTCGGACCATAGTTCGTCAATTTAGAGACCCGGAGACCAAACCTCGCAAACATACCCCAACATCGAAGGGGGCCGCCCACGGACGCCGACGACGGAGGAGGAAGCCGAAGAAGCCGAGGACGAGAGGGTAGTAGAGACGCGCCGCCCCATCGCCGTCAAGCCCGCGGTCAAACTGCACGCGCTCACGCGGCCTGGAGAAGGAATTGGGCACGCCTGCCCCGCGCCGAAGATGCCCGGCCGCCAAACGGCAAGGCCCGTCTCCTTCACCGCTGCCACCATCCGGAGCGAAGAATCGCGCGGTCGAGGTGGGGGTCGGTGCCGGCATGCGTAGGAGACCGAGGTCGCCGCCGGCAGCCAAGCTTAGGCCGCCATGCCCGACCGCCACCGCGTGGCGCCCGCTCCAAAGCGCGCAGATCCGGGCGTGCGGGGGTCGGCTAGTCGCAGAGGTGCGTGGAGACCCGAGCCGCCCGCCATGGAAGGCATATCCACCTCCAGGGGGCCGGACCGCCCCAAAGGGCGCGCCAGGGCCGCCCGAGCACAGGGAGGAGAGGGGACTCCGCCGGAGCACGCCGTCGGAGGTCGCCCAAACCGGCGCGGGCGACGTCTTCCACCAGCTCGGAGGACGGATCCAGGGGGCATAGAGCGCCGGATTCGGACCCGGCGACGGATCCGGCCCCCAAGGCCCTCTTCCACTTGGCCGGCCGACCATGGAGCCGAGATGGGGTGGGGGTGGGGAAACAGCTGCAGGGCGACGGATGGAGAGGAGCCCCGCCGCCGCCATCACGGAGGGCCACCCGCGGGCCCTCCCGGCCAGCCGCTCTCAGGCGGCGGCAAGGGGCGGGCGGAGGAGGGGGAGGGAGTTCGGCGGCGGTGGTGGCGGTTCCGCCCGTGTCGCCCGAGAGGAGCGACGCCGGGGGGACGAGAGCTTTCATCTGTTCATTTCAATGTTTTTGATAGTTGAGGTGCTAATGCTAAAGTTCGATGATTTATATAGTAGGTGGAAGTAAAAGATCCTATTATTACTATCGTTGGAGGCACATCAAAATAGATGAAGAACACCCCCAAAATATCCACATACTCAGCAACAAAAAGAATGTCGTTCACAGATATGCTAGTACTGCACAACTGGCTAGGATCCATGGGTCACTTTCAAGTGATGAAGGAGCACCAAGTAAATAAGAAATCACATCTCTTCAAATATTTTGATAGTTTTCTTTATTTCATGAATAGTTGCATTTTTACCATTTGTACCTTTATATTACTCGTTAGTAGTGTAAAGTTTTTATATATATTTGTTTTTTGACCGAACCTCTTTTCCTTTTCCTAGAAAAAAAAAAACAGAATATCCAAATAATTTCTAGCTCGGCCATAGCTTTTCTACGTACTACTCGGTCAACAAAGGATGCAATTCCCACAGTTTGAGGAGTCAAACGATTTGAAATTTAACCATATTTATATATAAAAATACTAACATTTATGATGCAAAAATAAATATCATTAAACTAGTTATGGGACATTTTTTATAGCATAAACCTAGCTGGAGACATACACATAGATGCTTAATTCCAATGTTGAGAGGGTGCGCGGTCACTAAACCTAAAGTTGTTAGAATGGCCACGTCCGAGCGTGGAACCAGACCAGACCATAGCTGTTCCTAGTAGTGGGAGTAGAGACAAAGTGCCCTGGAAAACAAAGTTGTTAGGGACTTGTTTAGGTGGGAGGGGCGTTGGGAAGTGGCGCTGACGCGACAAAAGACCCGCGATTTGGACGTTGGTGTGGTGACGCGCACATGCCGGATGATGTTGTTTACTCGGCGGCCACGACGAAGACGGATCGGAGGGACGGATAATATCTTCTCCAACCAACTCCAAACCGGCGGTGGAACTTGATGATTAGTCCAAGTGCCGCTAGGCCGACCATCAATGCGCGCATTGAGGGTGGCACAAATGGTCAATGGATCTGTTTCTATATTTGTCATATCCTGGGATGATATTAGAGCATCTCCAACAGTGTTGCATATGGGTTTGACATTTGCATGTTTTGCCAAAAGTCTAGAAAAACAATGCTTTCCAACAGTTTTGCAAAATCCTTTGCATTTTAGTGAGTTTGGCAAAAATCGGGTCCTCCTTTGGCATTTTTGTCAAACTTGGGAGCTTTGACATTTCTTTGCGTCTGCGTCTCTTGCATGCCCGACGCATGGCGACTTCTTAACGAGATCCGACGAGGAACCAACAACCGCTCTCCCCGGCCCCACTTTTGAAAGGAAGCTTTTTTTGGCTTGGCATTTGGAATGAGGAGTTGGCAAACAAGTCAAATGTCAAATCAAAAATACCAAAACTGTTGGAGATGCTCTTAGTATGTGATTTTTAATATATCTTCAAACGTACTCCTATCGTAAGTTATTCTCAAAATATTGAAGAGTCAAAGTATCTCGACTAAATTTATATGATAAGATAATAACATTTAAGATGTTAGCTAAGTAGTATCATTGAGTCCTTCGTTAACTATATTTTCATATTATACTATTAGATGTCACAAATCTTTCTCCGTGTGTTTGGTTGGAGGTGCGGAGCGAACCCGGCTGGAGCCAATCCAGTTTTGGTCTGTTTGGATGAGAGGCTGAGGAAGCGGAGCGGCTCCAGAAGGGAATATTCGACCAATATGCGGGTTGGCTTCGCCCCTCGAATTTCGAGGGACGGAGCGAACCCGTCCAGGTTCCGTCCGCGTCCGTCTCCACGTCTTCGTCGTCTGCGCACGGCATCCAGTCCGGGTTCCATCTTCGTCATGTCCTCGCCCGCGGCGGCGCCTTTTTTTTTTATCTTGTAGCGGCGGCACTCCATGTACGAAGGAAGAAGAAGAAGAAGAAGAAGAAGAAGAAGAAGAAGAAGAAATTTTAATTTTGTTTCTCTTGCAGGGTTCTGATGTAAAAACACCAAAGAAATTTTTTTGCTGATATAGCCTTCGCTAATTTCTAAATAGTTGAGGGGTCCTGATGCAAAAATGCCTCACTAACGGTGTTATGTAGCCATCCAACCCGAATTCTCGATTCCTTCGACCAAACATGGGATGGGTTGACTCCATCCCTAAAACCAGAGCTGCAACCAAACACCGAGATGGGTTCAACCCAACCCACCCAACCCTCAAGCAAACACACGGGATAATTCTCTTTATATTTATAGTTAAATTTAAAATATTTTGACTCTTCAAGATTTTTGGAATGACTTATAATTTAGAATTGAGGGAGTACATATCTTTCAATGCAAAAGTAATAGGGCCTATCCGAATTACTAATGTATTAGGCCATCCTCAGTAGGGATTTTATGGCTCAATTTCTAACACACTTATATTTTGGAAACAGTGCAGTATAGTTTCATCCCTACGAAACTCCCTCTACTCCCATGAAATTCGCAACTCTCTTCATTAACACAGTGCTATGTTAGCATATTTAATGCCCACAAAACTCTATAAAACTTGCATTGAGACTAGTCTTAGTAGTATCATTTTGTGTCTCGTTCCACTAAAACCTATACTACAACTGATACGTGTGAACGCTGGATAAGAAGTGAATGGAAGAAACACACTATTTTAGTACTACCAATGTTACTGTGCAACGTATCTGGTCACACGGTCAATGTGTGTTTCTAGCTTGGGTTATATTCTATCCTATCTCATTGTACGATCGTCCAGTTATCACCTTTAGATAATGGTTTTGTTTACTGGTTGTCATCAACAAGCGACGTGCAGCGCATGAGGTTGTGGCGCAATCAGGTGCGAGGGTCTGGATTCCAATTAGAGCAGCTCCAATGCACCAACGTGGCTAGTAGGCCCAACCTTCATCGTGTTTGTACTTGCAATGGAAGAGAGGTGCTGCCTCAAAAGAGAGCGCATGTGCTTGCTGCCATCGTTCACATTGTTTACTAGTTGGCATTGTAATAAATTGATTCGACCACTCGAACAATGCAACACACAACAACATGCCAAACAGTGAGCCTTCCCTCTCCCCTAATTGATGCCAAACAGTGACACTTTCACCCACACGCACACATTAAGCTATAACATTTGGCAACACCGTCTCATCCCATTACTGTAGGTAACCTCAGAGAAATAATAAAGCAGTGAGCAAGGACAACCACCCCCCATCCAATACGTTCTCTGCAAGCGATTGAAAGCCACGAGGGACAACACAACACAGACAAGCAAATCTTCACGGCGTCCCAATAAATTGATTCGACCACGCGCGACCAATGCAACAACCAGCAACATGCCAAACAGTGACCCTTCCCCTCCCCTAATCGATGCCAAATAATGACCCTTTCACCCACATGCACACGGTAAGCTATGACATTTGACAACACCATCACACATGGAAGTGATTTGGACTGATTACTAGTTGGCATCGCAATGAACTGATTCGACCACTCAAGCAGTGCAACACCCAACATCATGCCAAATAGTGGCCCTTTCACCCACATGCACACCCAACATCATGCCAAATAGTGGCCCTTTCACCCACATGCACACGATAAGCTATGACATTTGGCAGCACCATCTTGTCCTGTCCCATCGGCTCAGGCCGTCGCCCCCGAGTTGAGCGGATGGGACGGGATGGTGCTGCCAAATGTTATAGCTTACTATGTGCATGTGGGTGAAAGGGTCACCGTTTGGCATGGATTAGGGAGGGGCGAGGGTCACTGTTTGACATAGCTGCCTGGTGCTGCACTGCTCGAGTGGTCGAATCAATCCATTGCGACGCCAACTAGTAATCAGTGCGACCCTCTGGCTCCTTATCCACAACTACCCTACTTGGCAACTAGCAATCAGTGCGACCCTCCGGCTCCTTATCCACAACTACCCTACTTGGCAGTTCCACTCCCGACCACCGTGTCCTCCTGTGCACGAGCTACGAACCTCCGGCATGCTTGGTTCAATATCATGCCTTGATTACGTATATCGTAGTAACTCCAACCCTGACGTTGATGATGACATTGACATGCTCTTCACAATACTACAACTCCACCGACTAAAGTTAGAACACAAAATAATTAACACCACATTGTCTAGGTAAAAAATCTTTAGCATGCGACCTTCAAGATCGATTTATCATTGTAGTACCTCAGTCGATCAACAACCACACCATTGCGACACCAACAGACCAGACCAAAATCAAGCGTCGACATCATAACCTGAGCGGCTGTCGTCAACATAGTACGCAAATTGTCAATTGTCATGTGGCATGCATCCAAGCTGAATTTCCATCTCACTCACATTGTGCCAATACAGACACCTCTAGATTCAAGAATACAGGAAGGAAAACCATGTCAGCAGAAAAAATAATCACCAACAAATGGGGGCATAGGTGTCATGTGGCGACCATAGTCAAACATCTTGGAATCCAAACACAAACCATAGGACATTTTTTCCAAATCCTCATTTAGAGGATGCAAACATTGAAAAGCTAATATGTAGATTATTTAACTACTAACATAATCCTCAAGTAGCAACAGCATCGCAAAGCTTGAGTCTCCCGGAATCGGTCCATGCCATCAGTGGGCGCGAGACGAAGGTGAAGAAGAGAACTGACAGCTCACGTACAGGCACGTATCACATTTCATGTGTAGAGGTTGCAGACACTAAAAGGTACCACTAAGTCCCTCTTATCTGCAGCAGGGCCCTGAAACAAGCTAAGGTGTGACGTTACATCTTATTCTTGCAATAACTGTCAGCAAGGAAGTGCATTATTTATTACTCTTACTCCTAGTACAGCATCAAAAGCCAGGTTCGGGTGAACTTTGACATGTACCGAGTATGTCATACCGTCATACCGATAATTACTTTTTCCTGAGTGATAACATCTGTGCAAGTTGAAGCAATGAGATTCCCCTCCAACAATGATGTGCAGAGCCCCACAAGGAGCCCCTCCAACAATGAGATTCACCATGCAGGTGCCTTTGACTTCTCCACAAGGATGATCCTCCCATTCCACTCAGTCTCGTCACAAGCACGGATTGCTGCATCGGCATCCTCATCCTTCTCCAAGGATAAGAATCCAAAGCCACGGGAATCTCCAGTTCTATAAAGAATGGAAACAGTACTGAGTAACTTCATTCGATCAAAGTGATGTATCTGAGTACAAAGTCAACATGATAGGTTCAAAAAAGTTACTGCATGCTGGGAACTAATTAGATAAGGTAGGGGAAAACAGTGATTCCCTAACACAATGCTGAAAGTATACCTAAGTGCTAAAAAATGCAGTAGTAGCTTTCTTATAGTTAATCTGTAAAGAGTATAAGCCAGGCAATCCAATGACTGATTGCTTCTGGTTTGCTACTGATCTGACAGGATAAATTTAGCTAATCAAGGTTTTGCAATACAATGAGTAGTTTGAAGAATTCCCATTTGCCAGGCTAACTCCACTTTTCATTTTAATTGCTTTGAGTTATGTATAACAAGACTCTTCAGTTGCAATTTGCTCTGACGTATTGACTTAAGAGCCCAGTACTTTGTATAATTTCACCAAAAAAGAAGAATCTGCGGTTTCTTTTCAGTTATACTTTTAGCCAAGAAAAAAATTGTTCCCATCAAGATTCTGTTATTTAGGAGACAACATGCCAAACTTACGTGCAATGAACTATCTCACATCAGCTTGCCTACCAAAATGTACAAGCATCTTATTCTAGACTTGTTAGAAGAATGTAGTTTAAATAACTAAACTATTTAATAGATTAATTCTGCAAGAGCTTCACAAAACAACCAAAAAGAATTCTATTCGAATTTGCAAAAGACCAAAAAAAAAAAAATCATAACTGTTTAAAGAAAAAACATAAACAAAAGATGAGCATGAGTTGCACAAAGGTCTCGTCCAATGATGACACTGCACTATGAAAGCAAGTATACTAGAAGTGCTGGGAGATACAAATAACATAATGTGGAAGTAATTACCGTTTATCACGAACAACACGTGCACTTGTTACACGTCCAAACTTGCCAAATTTCTTCTCCAAATCTCGCTCAGTGGTGGCATAGCTAAATCCTGCAATAAAGAGATTCTTTCCAGGCTTACCCAATCCAGTCTTCCTGTTGGCAGGTGGTGACCAATGTCTCCTTGGTGAATGATGGCGATGACTGGTTGGGGGTGATCTGCGCCTTGGTGAATGCCTTCTACAATACCAAAATAAATAGAAGTGAATAAAATAGCAGGCAGGAAAAATGATGATGCAGACACCAAATATAAATAGTACTATAAAACAGAATTAAACATGATACAAGAACGACCTATTCAAGGATGCATGTCCAGACAGTATCTAATCATAAATCCAGTATGTTCAGAAACATGAACCTGGCGTGACCATTTAAAGGACATAATTTCAGCAGCCTTACTGCCTTAATAGTTACTAATGGCAAGGAATCACCTTGGAGATCGCCTGTGATGATCCCTTGAGTGGGGAGACCTGGACCGAGATCTATCATGTTCTTTTCTATGTCTAGAGGAATCATGTTTTCTTGAAGGTGACCTTGATTTTGACCTATCCCTCCTCCTTGGGGAGTCCCTCCTCCTCTTTGGTGAATCTCTCCTCCTTGGTGAATCTCTTCCTCCTTGGTGAATCTCTCCTCCTTGGTGAATCTTTCTTCCTTGGTGAATCTCTCTTTCTTGGTGAATCTCTCTTCCTTGGTGACTCCCTCCTCCTAGGTGAGTGCCTCCTCCTAGGCGAGTCTCCCCTTCTTGGTGATTCCCTCCTCTTGTGTGAGGATCTTCTAGGGGATATAGATCTTTTTCGAGGGGTTATAGATCTTCTTCGAGGGGGTGTAGATCTTCTTCTGGGAGATGCAGATCTTTGTTGAGGTGACCCATCACCATGTCGAGACTCTCTCCTTCTTTTCCTTTCTACAGGAGAAATATGCCGCGCATGTGGAGACAACTCTCTTGAAGAGGCTCTTTTGCGGCTGGGGTCATGCTTTTCAGAAGATCGGGACCGATGTCTTACTGGTGGGCTTTCAGAATGAGCTAACTCACGCACATCTTTGGCACGATATTGTGACTCCATCTTCTCAGAATGATGGGCATGTGAACTTTCAACTGGAGGAGATATCCTCCCATCTGGAGATGGGTTATCCCTTTCCAGTCTTGCAAACCTTTCAGGGGATGCTCTCCCATCTGGAGATGGTGTGTCCCTTTCCAGTCTTGCAAACCTATCCGGAGGAGAATCAAATTGATTGTCTGGAGTTGAGCTTCCATTTCTAGTACCAGGATTTTTCTGCTCTGTCTGTTCCCAAGAGGGAGGCACAGCTGAAGTGTTAAACTTCTCATTGTCTTGACCATTCATGGGGCAAGGTTTCCTACCAATCATCTGATCATCCTCTGACCCACTGTTTTCATTGTGAGAAGTCTCATGTAGATTTTCCATCTCCTCATTTTCCATCTGAAGTGCAGGAGAGTTTGGAATATCATCATCAGGAGCACCACTATTGTTAAGCTGGTAACCGTTACTACTATTTTCAGTTAACAAAGAGTCACCATGGTAGGAATCAGAATATGAAGCTTCTGGTTGAAAGTTTGACATATCATTACCACTGCTTTCAGGAAGCTTTGGAGGCAACACTGCACCAATCACTTCTGTGTTCTGATGTACATCATAACCAAGAGAAGTGATCTGCTCTTCAGAGTTACTATTGTGAACATTTTGTTCAGCAGCATCATTCTGTACATCAGATTCTATATTAAGAGGTTCTTGAGGTTGTTTCATCAAAGATTCTGGACTAGTTGAAGCAGATTTCATAACATTGCTAGTGATTTGATCATTCATGAAGGGCGGAGAATCTGTAGATAAATACGGGATTGCATCAGCCGGGTCAACCAAAAGTCCATGATCCAGTGTTGGAGACTCATGTTGTGGAATTCCTCCTTGATAACCCAAGTGGTCCAACAGGCTGCCACCTTGGTCTCCAAATAATGGCCCAGGATCTCCACAAGCCCCCTCCAGATTTCTCTCAGGGGATATGTACTCCATCTGAATGAGCAAATTTGAATAGCATAAGTATACATAGGTTGCTCAATATAGCTATACAGGTCCAAATATCTCATTGCACCCTAAATTCGAATGGAAAAAAAATAGATACAAACTAATATGACTGAAGCAGCAGAATTATATCACCTTCTTGGTATGATGCATGCAGGATTACCTCTAGGAAATAATATGAACAACAGGCATCTTTGCATTTCAAAGTGCTGATTTGCATTTTGCATTAAGGCCGTATTCCTTCACAAGTGTGTCAACAAAAGAATACTACAGTGGAAAGTCTGACTTTGACTAACTCAGATCAGGTGTAGCAAAGTGTGTTCGTGAACCAAAAATAGCAACAATCATGACTCAATTTTAGGTCTATGTTTCATAAATGGTGATACAGGGTAGATATTCCAATTGTAAAGCCATGTCAGTTCTACAATCAGAACAATACAACTCCAACAATGATGCCTAAAATAAAAAAGGCTTGTTTGGTTTGTGCCCAGCCAGCCTTGTTGCGAATTTGCGATATGTCTAGTAGACACAGAATTTAGCAATTATCAGATGCCATCGGAATTTTTTGCCAGCCAAATTTTGGTAACACATATTAGGCCACAAACCAACAAGCCTTCCAATGATTCTCACAGTGATTGCAATAAGATCCTACAGATTATAAGGGGTCAAATACACATGCACATTAAAAAAACATTCACGAAATTCCACGAGTAAGTTCCTAACTTCAATAGTTGTAAACTATAGTTCCACTTTCAAGACACAAGTTTATTTGAAGAGAAACAACATAAACCATTTTGGGCACTGTGTACATACATGGTAACAGGTTCGTTTATGGTGATTCTGCAGCTTTTATTTGAGAAGGACAACAACTATTGTAATACTCCCAGAACATTAATAGCGTTCCCACGCTTCCACATGACAATGCCTATGAAGTAGCACCCTAGGCCATATAGCATCTTCCCAGAAACAGCAGCTAAACAAAAAATCAACTGCACAGAGTACCAGAGATTTCAGTGAGCAGAATTTGGAACACCAGCAGCAGCGCCAAATCGGTAAATCCGACACCGGTTCCTCACGCAGATCCTCACTCCCCTCAGTGACACACACGAACCAAGCGCAAACAACAATGAGACCCAATCGCAGCGATTCTCTACGGCCGCAACCACACAACAGACCAACCACGGCGTCTGATCCGAGCGCCAACTAATCCAGCGCGAAATCCGCGCAACCCGGATCGAACCAGCTACCGCATCTAGCGGCCCCTATCCGCGGATCCGAAACCCAATTCCGAGGCCGGTCGTGGGGAAGCGGAGCGCTCACCTCGGACGGTCCCGGCGCGCGCCACCTCTACCGGCCGCTGCTCCTCCGGCGATCCCTCTCGCGCCTCCCTCGCGCCGCGCGAGGTTTTCTTCTGCCTGCCCCCTCTTCTCTCCTCTTCGTTAGGAGAGAGAAGAGAGAAGAGAGAGAGAGACCGGGTTGAGATTTTTGGGGAGGCCGTACGAAACGGAGGAAATATGCCTGCCGCTGCGCTGCGGTGCGCGTGACGTGAGTGAGGTGATATGGGCGCGGTGGGACCAGGCCTCCTCGGGGCCCACCGGGCAGCGGGTCGTGTAGGAAGCCGGTGACCGGTGGGTGACCAACTGCGCGGTGACTGTTTGTAACCGATCGTTCAACTTGCAAGGGGGGAAGCGTGCTGCACCGGGCACCACCTACCTGCACTGCACGTGGCGTTGTTTCTGGGCCGGGGAAGCGAGACTTCCATGGGCCAGTAGGGCCCAGCGGATCTCGGGCAGGAGGCCCGCGAGGGCCGGCCCATCCTCCGTGTCAGTCCGTCTCGTCGGCGCCTCGGGGGTGAGTGAAAGTCAAAGTCCAAGAGGCTCCGCTCCTCTAGTGCTCTGCAGCTGCGAGTTCGTTTTTGGTTGGAATAGAAAATGACGAGAGCACGCAGTGATGTCTTGAAGCTAGCCTCCGGTCGCCGCCGCCGCGGCAGGGGAACCAGATGCGTTCAGGATATATCTCTCCTTGAGCTCTCCTCGCCACCGCGCTACGACCAGCCTTTCGGCCCTTGCACGCCGCACGCTGTTTCGCCGGTGGCTAGTAAGTTCTTGCAGACCACCCCTGATCCCGATCGGTGTTTCGAATAACCTTGGTTCCTGATAGTTCTCAACCATATCTGCCGTCATTTTTATGATCTTTCTCCTGCCTTTCTTGACGTCTGTTTCGCTGGGAAAAGTTGATGAGTAGCTTCCAAGGGCGAGAAAGTAATCTCACCAAGAAAAGCAATTTCATAGTGCCCTGGGCCCTGGCTTGTTTTCAGAAGTACAAATCTGGATGTAATTGCAAATAGCTGTATCTGCAGTCTGCTGCATATGTTTTGCTAACTAAGATTGATCAATGAAAGTTATTGTCTAGATTCTAGAAGCTTTGTTGCTTGTAATATCCATTACAGAACCTTTCATCTACATGAGTTGGACTGTACTCTGAATATATGAGCTCATTACAACTGTTACTATTATATATTTTCCAAGTAGCACTGAATGATAATGGTTTGTGGTGTATGCTGCAGGTAGCGATGCCCACCACCATCTGCAGTTTGAGCAAGCAGCACAAATGGAAGATAGCAGCCTCTGTGATGCTGTTCTCCATACTCCTTGTAGCTTTCGATTCACCATTCAGGGCTTTTTTCAGCAAGTACCTCAGCTCTATTGTACCACCATCTGGATCATCACGTGACACTACATTGACCCAGGAGTAAGAATGAACTAGCGGCGCCCCTTTGTAGCCTTATTAGGAGAGATTAAGTAGTACTATTAAGATCAAATTTTGCTACCTTGAAACAGGAACCGAAATTTATCCTCGGAGCATGCCATGGACCTGAGTAACAGCAAGGCAGGGAAACGGATCAAACATGGCATGTACGACATGAACACCAGCTCCATAAATGCAGCTTCCAGTTGGAGCATTGTGAAGGAGGAGTTCACATTTCAAGCAGCTGGTCGCCCTTTCAATAATTGTCATGCTTCTACCATTGTAGAGGTATGTCCTTTTCTTTAAGGAAAAGGTAATGTCAGGAAAGATGACTGTGATTTCTTATATGTGACTGTTATTGTAGATTGAGAAAGACAATTTTTTGGTCTCATATTTCGGTGGATCCATAGAGGGGGCTCCTGATGTCAAAATCTGGACACAGAGATATAGTGTAGGTTCACGACTCCAAGCAATGAACAGTGTTTGAATCTTGATCCTCGTTACTAGTTGTTAACACTTCATTTTTCTCTAGGATGGCTACTGGCATCCTCCAGTAGTAGCTGATGAAGAAAATGCGACGGCAATGTGGAATCCTGTTTTATTTCAGCTCCCCTCTCGTGAGTTGCTTCTCTTCTACAAGATTGGTGAACACCCTCAAAAGTAAGAACTTCATGTGTTCTGTCCCTCAAATGTTTCAAAACATTTTTAAAAATGAACAGAAATATTTTAAGGAACAGGAAATTCAACAAAAGGTTGTGATGATATCTGCTATAATCTTGAAATAACTTGTTCAGCTGGAGTGGTGCCATGAAAAGATCTCTCAATGGTGGCATGTCCTGGTTAGAGAGAGAGCAATTACCACCTGGTATTCTTGGCCCTATTAAGAATAAGGTATGTATAAACTTGTCAGCTGTCCCTAAAATAAGATCACAATGTACTCCATCTGCTTCCAAATGCAAATCATTTTATTAGAGTTATAATCGGTCAAACCTCTTTATCTTGGCCCATCAATATAGTTGATGTTACTAGATTCACAACATATATAACTTTCTCTATTTGAAATATTTTATACTTTTTTTAAAAAAAAGTGCAATTCAAAAGTGTCATATTGAAGACCATGTCAATGTCCTAAATGACTTACATATTTACATTTGGAATCAAAGAGATTACTCCATCCGAATTTGAATATGGCATGTCAGGACAACTTAAAACCGAAGGGAGTATTAACTATTAAGTAATCACAAACTTTGGGATTGGGTAGAAGCTTGTACAAATTGAGGGTCGCGTAAGCAAAGCTATCTTTAAGGTTGAGGAAGGCTTTCATATCTGACAAGAAACCCATTGTCAGAGAAACAGCACTCCACTTTATAACCATTTTATCAACTTAATATTCTATGCATCCTACAAGTTATTGATTAAACTGTTATCTGTGCAGCCCTTTTTGCTTGATGATGGGCGCTTACTATGTGGGTCATCTGTTGAAAGTTGGAGCTCTTGGGGTGCATGGCTTGAGGTAGCAACAGAATGTCTTAAAAGGGTGAAAAGTAGTATTTTCTTGTGATCATGTATCATGGTCCTAAGTTTGTGTGAACAATGTAGGTAACAGAAGATGCTGGTCGGACATGGAGCAAATATGGTCCTATATTCGTCCAAGGTGAGACACTTGGGGTGATTCAACCAGTCCCTTACCGTACCACAAATGGGACTATACGTATGTTGCTGAGGTCTTACCAAACAATCGGTCGGGTATGCGTGGCTGATTCCTATGATGGAGGGTTAAGATGGAGTTTTGCACGCAAGACTGAGCTTCCAAACCCAAATTCCGGTATTCAAGTTTCCTCTGAAATTGAATTGACTTCCGGATATATTGTTTCATATATATACACTCCTCATTTAATCTGAACAATGTTTGATATGACAAAACTCCGATCCACCATGGAAGGCATTGACGGAATCAAGATGAAGGATGGAAGGGTGGCGCTTGCTTACAACACCGTCTCCAGAGGCACACTCAAAGTGGCCGTCTCCGCGGATGACGGCCTCTCATGGCAAGAGGTGCTGACGCTGGAGAACACGGAAGGTTGGGAGTTCTCTTATCCAGCAGTGATCCAGACCATGGACGAGCTCGTGCATGTCACCTACACATACAACCGGACGCAGATCAAGGTAGCTTTGCTTGTTCTTCCCCATTCCGATGAGCAACTGCGTGATTTTGGTTTAGAGATTGCCTTCTTTAGGGGCCTGACTCAACGCCTTGTGATTTTGCAGCATGTGGTTCTTCGGCCCAGTTGAATGAGGTCTTGAGCTTGCAGCTGGACCTGGACGGCGACTGTGGCGACTGTTGGAGCCTGGAGGATTCACAAGTGTGTAGTATGTGTCTGCTTCTGCTCCTGTAGGAGGGAGGACCTCAGCTTGTAAAGCATTGTGCTTATTAACGATTTTCTATCTTCCTGGCACCGACAATGTACAATGAAGGAAACTATACATACACAATACAGTGTGCTTGCTGTCATCTTTTTTAGTTTTGGTCCGTGTTGGGCGCAATGGAACTTCACTGTATTTCTCGTGTCGCACTCGCACAAAATGCCCAAAATCAACGTACTGGTGTGGTGGTGTTCGTCGGCGCTTTAATTTCGTTGTGACGAGGTCTGAAATGAATTCAAATCCAGCCCTTGAACAGTAAACTCATTCAGCCCTTTGAACAGTTTGAGCTGAACTCTTGGCTTTATTAGTTTAGGGATCCCATTAGTTTATAGTTGTACAAGTTTGGCAAAAGTCCGGTTTCAGCGTTCTAAAAAGCTTACTGGACTATAGTTTATTTAGGGGATGCTTGGCAAGGCTCTGTAGCTGAACACTAGCCAAAGACTCTTAACTTTGTAGAGTTGAGGTGCTCTTAGTCCCGTGAAATTGTATTTGGTTTCATGGGATTAGGAGCTCTGAGAAAAATTTTAGTCAAATTTAGTGTCAGAGACTATAAGAGGGATTGGTAGTCTCTAATTCACTAGCTCTTGAAGATATGCTAATTGATATTAATGGACCAACCTTACGGCCCATGCTCCTCAATTTGTTGGTCCCCACTCTTCCTTGTTCTTTTATTCTTGTTTTAGAGTATTCTCTTCCACATAATACTATTGAATCAGCCAAAATTAATAAATACTCCCATTGTATTACTATTAGAAGACGTTTAGGATAGTGACACGGTCTCCAAAGCACAATTTTAACTTCTTTTTTCTATAAAAAAAATTATTAGAAAGTTATATATGTATATTTTTGTGAAAGTATTTTTCAAGACCTTTCTAAACTTAACGATTTAAAAGTTATTCATGATTTATGTTTCTAATGTTTAACCTAAATCTTTTCCAAAACCTATTCTATTAGTGATATGAAGGGAGTAGATCTTTATTCTATACTTTACTTTTTTTCAGTACCTAGAACAAATATGTTATTAGTGTCTAGTCTAGGCTCTAGACCCATAGCTAAACATATCTATACCTACTAATAAAGAGATAAAATTTCTTGTCCACCTTTTTTTTTGTCTGCCACCGTACGTCAATAGGCCTAAAAGAGTCCTAGGATAATACGGGAGACCGGTTTCCCTCTGGCCTATTGCTACTGCTCAAATTGGCAAGCACGCCCGGACTTGATGGACCACGGGCACACCTCAACATGGTCATTGGCTCATGGCATGGGCTCAGCGGGGATCTCCGGGCACGTGCACACCAGGATCTATGACGACGCCGACTGAGACACCGAGAGGCGTAGTGGCACCTGGCCGACAACTGGACGACGTACCTGTCCGTGCAGGCAACGGAACCTGATGGAGCGTGGGGGTGGTGTTTACGAGCAGTGTAAAGGTTGCAAGTCCGCTCGCCGCATCGTCCGTTGTTCATTACCATTCACGTATTTTTTACGAATATATATATACTGCACTAGATATTAGAATTACATATTTTATGAGTTCTCAATATAATAAATAAATTATAGACTTGGGATTTTATAAAAATGATAAAGCATAAATACATATGTATTATTTCTCTCATTTGTTTTCCATTGATATGTATAGATTTTCTCTAGTTGCAGACGCGACGGGCAAATTTGCCGCAAGAAAACTAATTTACAACGTTAAACCGCAGCGAGTTGCAATCGTGCCCGCCCGTGAGCGTGTGGACATAAGCGAGCGACCGCCTAGCCCGGCCCCAAAAAAGCCACTCCATGACGATGGCCGCTAGGTGCTCCGACGAGGCGCATCCACGACCGCGGGAGAGCGCCACGTGTCGCGCGCCGCCGCCGCTTAAGGCCAGAAGCCTAGCAGGCTACCACGAAGTCACGGGAAGAACACGCTGATGAATGATGATGGTGAACTCAGCGCGACACCTCTCGATCGGTATAAATAACCAGGAGACGGTGAGGGTAATCCTCTGTACCTGAGGTTACTAGTTCCCGTCAGTGATAGTACGTACGTGAAGAGAAGTTGATAGAGCTCGATCAAACTGAGCAGCCACGACATGGCCTCCCCTGCGGCAACACAAGGTGAGATTCCTGTCTTCGCCGGGCGGGGGATCCGGCACGTTTCGTGTAAATAATAATAACTTGTGTGGGTTCTGGTATTATTGTTCGGCCGGAGAGGAGGAGGAGAGCGGCGGCGACCATGGCCATGCGGTCGCGGACGAGGCGGTGTGTGGGACAGGGAAAGGCAAGAGCAAGACGGCGCCGGGGCGCCGGAAGGTGACCTACGGGTTCCACCTGGTGGAGGGCCGGATGCCGCACGGAATGGAGGACCGACACGTGGCCGAGTTCCGGCAGCTGGACGAAGGCAACGAGGTCGGCCTCTTCGCGGTCTTCGACGGCCACTCCGGCGCCGACGTCGCCACCTACCTCCGCGAGCACCTCTTCGACAACATCCTCAACCAAGTAAAGTTGTAAACATGCTCATTTCTTTAGCAGTTCAGGCCGATCGATGTTCTTTTGCTGACGCGTGCTAGCTCCTCGGTAGCCGGGCTTCGATTTCTGGACGGACCCGATGGAGGCGATCCGGCACGCGTACCACCGCACGGACCGGAAGGTGCTGAAGAAGACGAAGGCGGACGGCGACAACGACGGCGAGGGGAGCACGCGGCGGCGCGGTGGTTCGACGGCGGTGACGGCGATCCTGGTGAACGGCGAGGAGCTGGTGGTGGCCAACGTGGGCGACTCCCGCGCCGTGCTGTGCGACGCGGGCGGCACGGCCAGGCAGCTGTCCGTGGACCACGAGCCGCTCCGTGAGCGCCGCGCCATCGAGGCCCGCGGCGGCTTCGTCACCGAGATCCACGGTCAGTAGTAACGCCTCACGGAACGGGGCTCGATCGATTGCATTATTATTGCACGAAGAAAACGACACGACGATCCATTGTTGTTTGTTAACGACGACGATGCGTACGTGCAGGAGACGTCCCTCGCGTGGACGCGCAGCTGGCCATGGCGCGCGCGTTCGGGGACCGGTCGCTCAAGGAGCACATCAGCTCGGACCCGGACGTGGTCATCGAGGACGTCGGCGACGGCGCCGAGCTGCTCGTGCTTGCCAGCGACGGCCTGTGGAATGTGATGTCGAACCAGGAGGCGGTGGACGAGGCTCGGGGCCATCGAGGACGCCCGCGAGGCGGCGGTCAGGCTCGTCGACGAGGCCGTGCGGCGGGGCAGCAAGGACGACATCTCCTGCATCGTCGTGCGACTGCACTAGTGAACATCTGCATGCTGCTCCTGCGAATGTGTCTACTGTACTGTAGAAATCTCAGCAAGCAACTAAAATCTGAACTCCACTGTGCAAATTTCGGTACGAATGCAATTTCTTGCATTTGAACGAAGTGTCTCTTCCCTGGCCCAGCCCAGGAACAGTTTAGGCCCAACACTTACTACGTTTCAAAAGCCTCTCGAAAGCGGAATAGGCCCAGGAACAAATCCGCCGCGCTGGTCAGTCGTCACTACTGCTACTAGTACAGCAGCCCAAGCATTTTTCACGCGAGCGATCGCACTCGCACCCACCCACCCACCTCCCCGAGTCCCGACGCCGTCGCCCGTGCTCGGCAACTGGTAGGGTTCTAGCCATGGCGTGGAGCGCCGCCGCCGTCTCCAGGTTCGCCGCCACCTCCCCGGCCGCGGCGCCCATCTCCGTCAGGCTCGGAGCCGCCGCCTCCTCCCGCTCCTCCTTATCCTTCTCCAGGGGCGCCGCTGCCCTGTCGCCGCGTCCCTCTCGACCTCCGCCACCGGTACGCCTCCCGCTCCCCTTCCGCTTACAGACGCGCGGGTTGCTTGTTAGTGGTTTACTTGCACTTACTGTTTATCTCAGTCGTATCGTGGGAAATATGTATTGTTTGTAATGCGAAGCTGCGAATTTAGCCATCCTTTCTTCATTTTTGGAACGGAGGACTGATTGCTGCAGCGATTCGATTGTAGGGGCAGCCAATCCATGGCAATAATTAGCTACGTATGTGAAATGCTGAATTTTCCGGTTGACACTTTCTGTCTTGATGAAAAGGTGATAAAGTTTGCATTATGCAGTGTGAAGTGCAAGCTTACTAATCGTTAACCAATAATAAATTAAAAAAAAGGTTTAGATTGCTGAGCTGGATGGTGGTCACTCGTTCAGTGCGTATGACACCAGCAAGGTCCAATATAAGCATAAATAATGATTTAATTTTCGACAGGAAAGCAAAGCAATGAGGATTACTTTATGATACCAAGAGGATTAGTGGATTGCTGAATGTGTTAAGTTTATGGTGTTCATATAGGTTGGGAACCTGGGATAGTGGGATACACATGGTTCTATGTAAGAAACTACTCTCACAAGTGCTGAATGATCACTAGTATTCCGTAGTGACAGTTTGCTAGAAGAGTCCTATACCTCTTTTAAAGTGCTATTAAAAAGCGTATATTATGCAGCTGAAAATTTTCGCAATCCCTTGTATGTCATTGAGAATCGCGAAATTAAATTTCAGTGGCATAGAGAGATTCACGCAAGCAACTGGAGCACAGTGTGAAAATACAGTTGAGCCAAACAACAATTGCTCACCTGACCTGATGTTTTCATGGGAACAACATACCCAAAAACATAATTAACATGGTTTATGAGTTGCGAGTTAATGTTGTTCAACAACTAAACAACCTGGTTCTTTCTTGAGGTGGAAGTCTAAAATAGAGTTTGAACATCTCGGACCATTTCATATGCTATAATGACAATTTTGGGCAATTATGTTTAGGTTTAAAGGAGGCTGTTCAGACAGAGAAGGCACCGGCCGCACTAGGCCCTTATTCTCAGGCCATCAAAGCAAACAATCTTGTGTTTGTTTCTGGAGTTCTTGGATTGAATCCTGAGGTTTGCTTTTGGACTGTTGTTCTACCATTTTGTTGGTTTTTCTACATCACTTTTATCAGCTAGTTTGCTAGTTGTAGGTAATGACACAACTAATGCACCTTTCTGTTTTCAGACCGGGAAGTTTGTCTCTGAAAATGTTGAGGAGCAAACAGAGCAGGTGAAAACTGATTCCCAGATGTGAATATGTATCATTTGTGACTCAGTTTCTCAGTTGTTCAGTGTTCACAGTATCTATTGATCTGGCATAAAAATATGCATTTCAGACATCTCTGTTAAAACATAAGTTCAGAACTTTGATAATGAATCCGCATCTGCTAAATGGAGAAATGGAATATCCTGTATGACATTCTGCAGGAACATAAGTTGTCTTTTTGCAAGTTTGAGTTGAGAAAAGTAGCCTGGTGTCTGCTGTAATGTACTCTCTTTGTCACAGGTTATGAAGAACATGGGTGAGATATTGAAAGCAAGTGGTGCTAGCTATTCTTCAGTTGTGAAGACTACAATCATGTAAGCACATGTTCCTTACATCGGTCAAGGCTGTTTTGCTCAAGATATTTTGATCTCTCCAGGCGTGATTCAGTGATTTTATTCTTGTACCCGCAGGTTGGCTGATCTGCAGGATTTCAAGAAAGTGAACGAGGTCTATGGCAAATGTACGTTTGGGCTGTGTTACCCTTCCTGTTCCTAGTGATGTCATTCCTTTCTTTAACCACGGAGCTGTGAAAGTGTTTAGTTCAGATTACCATAATCAGATTCTCGATGTCATATCCTTAACCGTTGTTTTTGCTTTTATCTGAAGATATTTGCGTTCCTGTTGCAGATTTCCCGGCACCTGCACCTGCACGTTCAACCTACCAAGTGGCAGCGCTGCCGCTGAATGCTAGGATTGAGATCGAGTGCATCGCCGCTCTCTAATCAGATCATTCAACCACTCATCAAATCATCAATAAGCATTCCCACCGTGTCTATGTAGTTCACTATCCTGAAACCCCAACGAATTTGTGGTAGAAGCACTTTTAGTGTCAATCCAAATGAGATCTTGTACCACAGTTGAGGTCCTGAAAACTATGGATAATAAATCTTGGTGCCCAGGATAAGTGATGTGTGTGAACAGTGCATCTGGTAGGAGAATTGTTGGGTGGATCGTTACTCGGATTCTTGGCTCTTTAGATAAGAAGAGTACCATCTACCATGGCATCAGCATCATTAGCCTTTTGTTTTGTTCACTGGAATGAATTGGTCTTCTTAGTTGTATAATGCGAGCAATATCTAAGTTACAGAGACACTCAGAAGAGGGAATACTGTAGCAGCACCCAGATAGAGACAATGCCAGCAGGAAGACGCGTGTGAGGCGCGTGATTTTTGCCTTGACGCAGAGAAGGGCAGCGGGGAAGCTCAGACCTCAGTCAGACCTCAGATAACGTCTGGCATCGCACAGATGGGATTGCTGTAAACCTCTCTTTGCGTCACTTTTTAGAGAAAATTCTTAGGTTACTTATCAGTCAAAAAATAAGTTTTTGCAGATTCTAAGTTTTTTTCTCGATCACGCAAAAGGTTTGCGCGTCTCCATATTAAGAAGAAGAAGATGGAGGAAATGTTTCTCTCTTACACAATTATAATTAATAAAATCAAATAAAAATAACTTATTCTTGCTTTCCGAGAAACGACTTTCACAAAAAAATATATATTAAAAATATTAATATTTGTGATATAAAATTAGTATCATTGAAATATATTTGAATTTAATTTTCTAATAAATTTATTTGAAGATATAAATATTGCATGTGTTTCCTACGAGTGTCAATATTTTTTTTGAATTTAGTTTTCTAATAAATTTATTTGAAGATATAAATATTGCATGTGTTTCCTATGAGTGTCAAACTTGTGTCATGGAAACCAAAAAAAAAAAAAAAAAGGATAAAGGGAGTAGGTAAAAGCTAAAAAAACAGTATTCAAATCCCTCGCTATAATCATTTCCTATCTACTCTCCAGTATTTTTTTTAGTACTACCTGCTCTCAGGAACCCCACACTAGCGCCGCCGCGGAATCACCAAGTCACCGTTGCCACCGAGCCGCCGCTCCCGATCCCGCTCGACTGCTCTGGTCAGAAGGTGCTCTCCCTCTCCCTCTCATCCCGTCCTTTTTTACAGCACTGGGTTGAGCATTTTGGTTTTTTTGGTCCGATGCCGTATGGTATCCAGTGCGCGCGGTTCTATCGGCTGCAGATTTTGGTGCCTACGCAGGCTGTCGTGCAGATCTTAACGGTTCCGTTAGGTGCGTGGTTCTATCAGTAGCATGTCCTACGAACTGCTGTTGATCGAATTTTGCAAGTTAATCAGTTTAATTTACTTACAGTTGGCTACGCTACATACAAATTGTTTAAAAATTCGCACCATTTACAGGTTCTTTGTGTAGTTTTTTCTCTCTTCCTTTTGGCATGCCATATGAGTGAGTTACAAAATTGGGTCCATTAAAGTTACAAATTATTATATGCTGCAGGACGTCCGACAGATAGTGTCTCTCCTGTACTGATACGGATCTTTTATACAGAAGCATGTGATAATTGTTCTTTGTATGGATTATGGGTTGGTTCAGATGAGTGATTACTCAAGCACGAAAGTGAATTTTTCTTCTTTAGTATGATTGCAGTGGAATGCCTAAGAACAAAAAAAAGTTTGCCACTCTACTTCCTTGAAGTAAAATTCTAATTTTGTAATGGTTCTACATTTGGTGTATGGATATCTTGCTTTGTAATTTCTGTTGTGTACAAGTTTATTCAATTTTGTAGGTTCTGTGGGACTGTACCTATAAACTTGCTGATCTTCAAAATTAAAACAATGCAACTTTGTAGGAACAGAACCTGTGTAAGGCAATGCTTACCACTCACAGTACCAGCAAGCTACAGCTAGTATGGAACGCTATATCGTGCGTACTGCTCTTCTACGCTTTCGTCACTTTTGATTCACCTCATAAGATCTGCCAAACCAAGAGACCTTTCAACTTCACAGCATTGGTCACTAGGTCATTGCATGAGATCCACGCCAATTCGAGACTTGTTAACGAGTATGTACTGTTCTGATTTTTCTTTCAACAGCCTGAGTCAGCTTTGTACTATCTATTTCCTGTTTTGATTTTTGATTTTGATTATGTTTTAGTAGGCTTCAGATTTGAACCAATGTGCTTGTGGCTAACCTGAATTACAGAAACGTCGTCATTGGACAGAGGTTGGCAGAAAACACCCAAAACATTACTAACGTTACTACAGTTGCGACATCTGGATGGAGCATCGTGAAGAAAGAGTTCACATTTCCTGCTAGGAGTGCCCCTTTCAATAGTTGTCATGCTTCCACTATTGTACAGGTACATGGCCTCTGGATATGTTATCATTTTAAAGAAGACATGAAAATCACTCACATATGAAGGTTGCCCGAGCAGATTGATGAAGGGAATTTTTTGGTGGCATATTTTGGTGGATCTATGGAAGGTGCTCCGGATGTCAAAATATGGTTGCAGAGATATAGTGTGGGTTCAATTCATCATAGTATCATACATACTTCAGATTTTTTTTACACCTATAAGATTAGGATTTGGTTTTTACTAACAAGCTTACATTTTTTTTAGGATGGCCACTGGCATCCTCCAGTAGTGGCCGATGAACAATTGGGGGTGCCTATGTGGAACCCTGTTCTGTTTCAGCTTCCCTCTCGTGAACTGCTTCTCTTCTACAAGATTGGCCAAGAAGTCCAGAAGTATGGCCTTTGTTTATGATCTCGGCCCCCTTATCTCTGATAGACCAGGCTGAGCCAAAGACATACATGAATTTGACGACCTGAGGCTAACTATAACTCATTCAGGTGGAGTGGTGCCATGAAAAGGTCCCTGGATGGCGGCCTAACCTGGTTACCAAGAGAGCAGCTGCCACCTGGTATCCTTGGTCCAATTAAGAACAAGGCATGTCAAAATTTGTTTCCTTTTGCTCTGTGTCACATCATAGCATAGCAGTTTTGGATGCTATGTTTTCTGCAAAACTAATTAAATTCTAAATGCAGCCATTCTTGCTTGAAGATGGTCGCCTACTATGTGGATCATCAGTTGAGAGTTGGAACTCTTGGGGTGCATGGCTTGAGGTATCCGGATGGCCCTCTGTTCTTTCTTTGAGAAATCATTTTTTTAAAGAATTTTTTATAAATCATTTAGAAGCTAATCTGTTCAAACTTGTCTTTTTGACCATGTTTATAAAAAATAATTTCATTATCAACATATATTCTGTAGTGTAATAAAACCTTGGTTAAAACTCGAGTAGCTTGACTTAGGACAAAGCTAAAACGACTTAGGAAGTAACAGCTAGTGTTTCTTGCATAATGGCTCTGTCTTCTGACAAATCCTTAGTAGCAAAGGTTACGCAAAATGCCGGACGTACATGGAAAAAGTATGGCCCTATATATATAGAAGGACAGCCACTTGGGGTGATTCAGCCAGTTCCCTACCGAACTGCAAATGGGATTATTCGAGTGCTGTTGAGATCATTTCAGACAATAGGCCGGGTCTGTATGGCTGATTCCTTTGATGGAGGTGTGACATGGAGTTTTGTGCGAGGGACTGCGCCCAAACCCGAATTCCGTGAAGTTCCCTAAAGCCTTCAAGGCATCCATACGAATTTGCGGAAAAATGTTTGCTACCTCTCTATTTACAATTCCAGACTTGAAACCTGAAGGTATTGATGGAGTTAAGATGAAGGATGGAAGGGTGGTGCTTGCTTACAACACCTTCTCCAGAGGAACGCTCAAGCTTGCAGTCTCCTTAAATGATGGTGATTCTTGGAACGAAGTGATGACACTTGAGGATACCAGTGGTATGGAGTTTTCATATCCTGCAGTAATCCAGACCATGGATAAGCTCATACATGTGACATACACATACAACCGGACTCAGATTAAGGTGATTTCCCTGATTCATGCATAATAACACAGTAATCTTCACAGCAATCGTGTTTTTCTGTCAATACTGAATTTTCTAAAGAGTTTTCTTGAATGCCTTGTAGCATGTCGTTATTAAACCTGGTGCCACGATGAAGTGAATCCGCAACTATGGGAAGATCATGGTTTGCAACTTTGAGCTTGGAGGCACTTAAACTTTCTACACCGGCTTTGTATGACCTTTACACAGTACAGGCTAGATTACCTGATTTTATTCTGCTTCTTGGTTGTTGCTGAAGAAACGTTTGCAACTAAGTACATTTTAACATACGCTGCATCTGTCCCAAAAAAGATTGGCACCCTAGCATTCAAAATATATCCCACAAAGAGTTCCATTTTACCCTCTAGGTCATGTGGAGAGTGCAACCAAATGAGTTGTTAGCAAGGTTATTAGTATCCGAATCTGTATCCTTACGGGACTGTCAAATTTTATATCAACTGGAAAAGATGTTGATCATATATCATGTATCAAAATTTATAGTATATTGTATGATTGTAGATAAAAAATTTATTATATCACGATAATATGATCTATCAATTAACTAAATAGATGGATGAATAAAAAACGTTAAAGTGACTGATAATTTGGAATGGAGGGAGTACCATACAATAATTGAGATTAATGACCTTTTAAATTGATTTAGTTCTAGTAAAATACTATTTAAAGTAGGGTGTTGGAAATAGTACTAATAATACTAAAAAAATTTTAAAAGTAAAATTTAATTGATACCCCATTCTATGATGCCTTCAATCTATATAACATAATAAAAAAAAATCTTACATAAACATAAAATTTGTAAAATTCCATAGTACCCCATAGTATGATGCCATTCTACATTTCAAAACTAAAATAAAATCCAAACAACGTTGACCGCTAATGAGTTTGTAACCGTAACTGATCTTCAGCCTTTTTCTACGATTGAAGTACTCATATGTTATTATCGACTTATTGTCAACAGAGAATGCTCCGTGTCAGCGAGTTTGTATCTGTCGCCACGCGCTCGTCTATGTGGTGGAGGCCCAGGTGGTGCTGGACCCCTTCACCTCCACGCATGGTTCAGCTCACCTTCGAGGATGCTATGGCGTCTGAGGTCGGTGAGGTCGGTGGCGGTGGCTTGGCCCGCCAAGGTCCTCGAACGTGACTATCGCCGAAAGCAGATTCGAAACGTGTGTGCATCCCGCGTTGGACTCCCCGCTGATCAAGGGCGGGCGAAGCGCGCATCACAAGACACCGCAACACTCGTCCGTCGGAGCTCCCGCCTGCCGCCAAACCCCGCGCTGCAAATGCGACGCTTCAAAGCGCAAAACGGTGTTGCCGCATAAGATGGGCATTGCAACGCATCCCAGCCGGCCTACTTGATGCCGCCGCCAGTGTTCCGGAGGCCTTTTCGTCCACCGACGCCAACCAAGGAAGAGGCTATGCGGGTGCTCTTCGGTGATGGCTTTGGCCCAAAGGCCCGAATCTGAATTTGGTCGGCCCGAAAGAGGAGGGGCAAAGTGAGGCATTCCTCATTTCCTCTTAGCATGTCGCCTAGTTTTCCCCTCAGAATCACAATCCCATGTTGCCTCGGGGCGCTGCTCAAGAATCCTTAGATTACCGATGTTTTTTTTTTTTTCGGTTTGTGTTTATGGCTGTGTGCGTGTTGTAGCTTAAAACTCTCTTTTCGTGAAATCCGCGGCAATGCACGCTCGATGAAAAAAAAAATACTCGGTGTCCGATCAAGCTTCTGAGGCATGACACCCAACCTGTTCCTCTACTTCCAATCCAAACAATACGGCCTGCTTTGGAACAAAGGAATGCAAAATGGAGAAAAAAAAAAAAAATGGAGGAATAGGTAGAGCGAAAAAGCGAATACTACGAGATTCCAAAACATAGGAATTCGACTTTGAGCTGTTTGGATCGCAGGAATATGGAAAGATCTTGACACGTCTCTAAATAACAAATTAGTCATCGCCACTATATGCTAAAGTGGTTTAGGAGCATGAAGCCGCTTGGCATATTATATGTTATTTAATTAAATTCATCAACTGCTCCCTCCGTCCACAACTACAACATCTTTTACTATCTACCGTGCATGGTGAGCAGTGGAGAGAGGAAAGAAAACATGCAAGCCAGAGCGCACACCGGAGGCAGAGAGCACCCCGCACGCTGGCCAGATTTCCATTGACTCTCGGTGGATGTTTTTTCCTCCAAAATGCACACAAACTCACTTCCTTTCCTACGGAAGGGAATTTGATTTTCCTTTGTTCCAAAAAGCACCATCATAGGTTTTTTCCCATAAGAATGAAAAACCTTCAAAATTCAAAAAAACTGTTCCAAACGGGCCTTTGCGTGCTAAAAACTAAGGTAACCTATTTATTTAGCAACTAGTAACATGTAAGTTCATGTCCCTAAAAAAGCAAAAGTATACTGAGCCTATGAGTGCTTCTCACGACTATACGTGCTATATAAATTCCAATTATAAATCTTAATCTTAACTTTAAACCCTAAACACTAAATACTAAACATAAAAACAAGGTAAACTATTTATTTACCCTAAACCATAAACAAAGCCTAAAGCTAAATTTCCTGCTCGTTATTTTTATTTAAATTTTTGCACTATATTAAAATAAAAAGTGTTACCCAGTCACTGTCCTGCTCTTGAAAACGTATATTTTGAGACGGAGGGAGTCGTCTCCGCTCTGCAGTTTTCTCTACCATCATCATTCATTCCTGTGTCCGCGGCTTGACCCACAGACGCGACTAGAGAGCTGTCACCGCGGCGTAGCTGCCCGCGTCTTGCCCCGAACCATAGCCGTCAACGCCGCCCCGAACCGCAGCGACCGACGCAACCCCATTCGGAGCCGGAGCCGGAGCCGGCGAAGCGACCGCCTCGCTTCCACAACTTGCTGCAGCTGCAGCTGCAGCCGCGTAAGCCGCCCCGACCAACGCTCGAGCCCTCAGCCGTCTGGGTCCTAAGGCCGCCGATTTGTCGTTTTGGGGCTCTGAGCTTTGGTGATCCCTCTGACCCTCCTCATATCGTTTCTGTTGGTCCTGAGTGATGTTAGGCCTAAATGGCTAAGTGGGTGCGATTATTTCGGGGAGGGTCTTCGCCTAAATGTAGGTGGAGCCTTGAGGGAGGGTCGTCGGGTCGATATCTGTCTCCCCTGTTGAAATCTTCGATTCTTTCCTCTTTGAGATGATGAGAACGACATTCTTGGTGCTCAATCAAAGTGATTTAGTGCAGTGCCACACTGCATGTGAAGCAGTGAGTGTGATTTCCGCTGCCAGTAATGCATAATGTTCGTTCATTTCCTAGAACATGAATGCTTTTTCTTATGCCAGTTCTAATTAGTTGTAATGTGATGGGAGAATCCACTTGTAGGATATACAGTAGTTGTTTTTTTTCCCCTGTTACGGTAGGGCCTGAGATCCTAAGAAAAGAAATTGTTGGCAGTCTGCAGTCTTCTGTTCCTTAAAGCAATTCTGAAAACTAGTCTAGTGGTCCAGTGGACATGTTGTACATGGTATTGCAAAGGCATCTTATATGGCTTACTTATCTTTAACTTTACTCTGTTTCAGCCTTGTATTTGAACACACTTGGATGAGTTTACAATACGTGTGGAGCGCCATACCCTTCATCCTGCTATTTTCTGTGCTCCTCTTTTTATTTCCATCTCAATACATAAAAATCTTCTCAACAACAAACCTTTCAGCTTCACCATAGCGTCTGCTAGGTCGTTGCTTGAGATCGGCCCCAATTCAGCACTTGTTCAGGAGTAAGTTCTAGTTTGCTTCTTACAGCTTCATGAAACTAGATTTTACATTTTAATGTTCAATAGGCTTAGTCATTCATCTTTGGACTTCATCGCTGACCTGATTGACAGCAAGGTAAAAGTTGGACAAAATTTGGAAGAGGACACCCAAAGCATTATCAACATGACTACAAATGTGACGCCTAGGTGGTGCGCTGTGAAAGAAGAACTCACATTTCCTTCTGGAGGTGCCCTTTCAGTAGCTGCCATGCTTCTACTATTGTACAGGTCAGGTGTATGTCCTTCAGATGTAGGCATTTTGAAGACAGTTGGAATTGCTCTCATGTGAATTTTTACTTTTCAGATTGACAAAGAAAACTTTTTGGTAGCATATTTTGGTGGATCCAGGGAAGGTGCTTCGGATGTCAAAAATCTGGTTACAGAGATATAGTGTGCGTTCAACCCATCCAATATACTTTTGTTTTCTGTACCTAGAAGATCAGTTCTTACTTGGAATACTACATTTGTATAGGATGGTCACTGGCATCCTCCCGTGGTGGCTGATGAACAAGATGGGGTGCCCATGTGGAATCCTGTTTTGTTTCAACTTCCTCTCGTGAGCTGCTTCTATTCTACAAGATTGGTCAAGAAGTTCAGAAGTAAGACTTTTTATTTGTGACTATCAACTCCTCTGATTGAAGGAATGTAATGATCGGATAATGAACATTACTTGTTCAGGTGGAGCGGTGCCATGAAAAGATCGTTAGATGGCGTGTAACCTGGTCACAGAGAGAGCAGTTACCTCCGGGTATACTTGGTCCTATTAAGAATAAGGCATGTATAAATGTGGTGTTTTTCTTTTTACTTCACATCTTAGAACAAGTTTCCATTAGTTTTCTATCCCTTCCATTATGATGTATATTTTCTCATAGTAAGATGGAACCTGATGACAACTTCTCCAATGCAGCCTTTCTTGCTTGAAGATGGGCGCCTACTGTGTGGATCATCAGTTGAAAGTTGGAATTCTTGGGGTGCATGGCTTGAGGTAGTCACATGTTTCATTTCTTTCAGAAATTCATATGTAGCATTGTGCAACATGGCTCTATGTTCTAACAACTTTTTATCAACTAAGGTAACGAAAGATGCTGGGCGGACATGGAGGAAGTATGGCCCTATATGTGTTGAAGGTCAACCGCTTGGGGTGATTCAGCCAGTTCCCTACCGGACAGACAAATGGAACTATTCGAGTGTTGCTGCGATCATTTGATACAATAGGGCGTGTTTGTATGGCTGATTCTGTTGATGAAGGTGTGACATGGAGTTATGTCCATGAGACTGAGCTTCCAAACCCAAATTCTGGTGAGCCTAATAAGCTTTCTGCATGATTCAATAACCTTGTAACAGTAATAATATTTAAAGGGTTTGTTGAAGACCACAAAAGCATCATCAGTGTGGTGGTGGAGTTGTGGGTGCATGACTCCACCCACCAGGAAATCCTGGTGGGCACTTATTTAGATGCTTGTGGAGTTTAATTGAATGCGTCCCTCGTTGTTGAGGAGGCCAGAAGATAAACTTCCTTCATCTAGAAAGGCCCTGTAGCGACCATCAATTGATGGTTTGGTGTTTCAGAAAGTTCTAAGACATGCTTATGAGTTTTCAAAGAATATTTGCTATCTTTCACTTTTTAACCTCTGGACGGCACACCTGTAGGAATCGATGGAGTTAAGATGAAGGATGGAAGAGTATTGCTTGCCTACAACACCTTCTCCAGAGGAACACTCAAAATTGCAGTCTCCTCAAACGACGGTGATTCATGGGATGAAGTAATGACACTAGAGGATACCAAAGGTATGGAATTTTCGTATCCTGCCGTGATCCAGTCTATGGATGGGCTCATACATGTTACCTACACATACAATCGGACACAGGTCAAGGTAACATCTCTTATGCATACACTTATTTTCTAGCCACAATAATCTTTTTGTTAGTGCATTTCTTAAAGGGTATTTATTCTTGAATTCTTTGTAGCATGTTGTTCTTCAACCTAATGCAATGATGAAGTTGTGAGCCTGCTATTGATGATGGTCTATGACTGGCAGCCTCAGCTTCACACTCAAATTGATCCCAAATATTTACTGTGGCCATTGCATGGTATTGGCAAGATTGTGCTTAGTTGATGTCAAATAAATGCTTTCAGGTACTACTTAATGGACCTTTTCTGAGGTTCATCTAATAAAAAGAGTATACAATTTAAAATTCTTCTCTTGGTGCGTTGATCAAATACACTTTTCCTTTGCTTGGCATTCTTACACCAAGTTAACTTTCCATATATAAAGTGAGTGTAACTGTATTTTTCAGAGGAAAGGCTAAAATTGCTCCCCTCTCGGCCCTTAACCAAACGAACTTGCAGGCCAGCCCGGGAAGGTTTCCTGGCTGGATTACCCCTGTGGGTTGGGCCGGGACGACCCCTGCTTGTCGTTGTCGAGCCTGTTTATTTAACTGTTTACGATGAAACATTACGGTAATCTAAGGTTATCAGGCGAGTCAGTCCTTTTCTAGCCGCCTAGTAGGTATAGATAAAACAATAATTTTACAGCCATTGTTGATGAGATGTTCAAACTGAGCTGAACCTGAGCTTCAGCCGCCTTATCACTAGTCAATTAATTTTGTGGCCGCTTCATGCCCACGATTACCATATGCAAAGTTACAGTACGTATAAAATATTACTGCGTACAAAAGTTGCTACTGACTGAAGCTAATGAGCTTGCATGCCGGCTAATGAGTATTTATTTATAAGCTTCGTTGCCGGCTAATAAGCTTATTTATTTATCACTAGTATACTGTTACTAGTTATTACGGAGTAAAGCACTTTGCTTTTGCCAGTGTGGTTCTTACCCCCTGACCGCCCCTAGGCACCCAATTAAGGTGTGTAGTGAGCACGTGACCCAGTTCGATTGGGAAGCTAGCGCGAAACTTCTTCCTGTGTTACGTGTACGTGCAACAAGGGGTCCCCTAGCCTAGCAACAAGGACACGGCTGCTGTGAACGCACGAAGTGACAAAACAGTGACACGTTGACAGACACAATGGTATAATGTAATGTCGACATCGTAGTGACATTTACTGTTCACTCCGTTGCAGTATCTCTAGTACTGTGTAGATGCTCGTCAATGGAACACTTATGACAACCCATCAAAGTCGCAACAAAAAAAATAATACCTGGCTAGAAAAAAACAGTAATAAAGGCATAAACTAAAGCAACTAATCTATATTATCTATATATACTCTTGGAATGATGTATATGACCAACTAGTCCATAAGAAATGGGCGATGTCACTATCCATAACCATGAATTTTGCTACAATGTGGAGTCCATAGGAGTGGGCCTGTTAGATTAAAAAATCAATCGTTCCTTCTCTCCAACCGCAGCTTCTCGCCTGCGTGGCCTTCCTTTCCGGCCGGCGGCGGTGGGGATGGCGGGCTTCATGCATCGCCCGCTCCTTCGCCCGTGCGGAGGCGCAGTGGATCACCAGCGCCCGTGCGTGGTGGCTTAGTGGATCTGCGCCCTGTTCGCCGGACGGGGGTTGGGCTGCGCGGATCGCCTTCGCATGGCGCTGGCGCGTGTAGACTCGGTGGCGCGGCGGCAGCGGTAGTTCATGGAGGCTTCCGGCGCGGCGTGCGAGCTCGGTGCATGGATCTCGGCGGCGGCATCTCTTGCCAAGTGCTCATCCGCACCAAATTACGCCCGCCCGGTGGGCGTAGCCAGATTTCTTTGCTCCCAGGCAACATCATCGGTACCGGAGCGAAGGAGATGAGAGAAGAAAATATATTTTTATTCTTATGGCCGTGCCATAGCGCCATGGGCAACCGAAGCTATGGATCGGCCTATGGACCGTCTTCACAATGTATCGTTCCACCGATAGAGAATTTTATTTTATTCCTATAACACATTGTTTTCAACACAATGTGGTTGCTCTTACACTTGTCCCAATAGAGGTCACACTTGTATAACAATAGAGCAGTACACATTCAGGTACACGCATTCATGGAACAGTAACAGGATCACATGAACAGTACACACCTGTTATGAACAGAAACGGATCACGCGAACAGTACATACCCGTTTACAAACAGTAAACCCTTTGTGAACAGTACAGACCCGTTTACAACAGTAAAACCCGTTACGAACCATAGAAACCCATTAACCATAATAGTACAAACCCGTTATTAAACCCGCTTTGCAACCCGTAACCCGCGATTTTGCACGGGCCCACCTGCTAGTTAACTATTAGTTCTCTCATCTCTTTATTATGTGGTTCTGGTATTTATATGTAAGCTTGTTCTGTTGTTCATGACAGGTATTTTTCTTCAAAACAATAAGAAAGGGTGTAGCTAGAGTAATAATTAAAGATGTATTTTGGTTGTGATGAAGCCATGCCTGTTTGTTTCAATTCTAGTATTGTTTTAGAGTCGCCTTAGATCTTTTTGCATTGGCGAACCATGTGCCAGACCTCCTTTCAACAAAAAACAATTAGCTCGTAGTCGTGCATGTTTCTCCTTTTGATCAGCGTGGCAGATTAACAATTGGCGTTCGATATGTTTACAGTTCCAACTTGCATTTTCTTAGTTCCGGCCAGTGTTGACTTTGTATTCATCAGAACTATAGTAAGTATATATATACAGCGGAATAACATGTGCAGGAATCATACTCTTTTACGAATAAATAAGCGGATGAGATGAAAAGGTGAACACACACACATATATATATATATACTACGTGCAGTAGTATGTATATGCGCATATACCGTGAACAAAACTAACAGGAAGGGGAAGATTCCTACCTGTAGCATGTAAAAGCATGAGCACGATCGAGATGTTGGTTGTACAAAAGCGAAGCAGACCTGTTTCTATCCAAAAGGATCCAGATAAATACCACCAACATATCTTGCTTTTGCAGATCCGATGAGATCGCCTTTTACACATGCACATGCCTGTAATTGAAGCATCAAGCTTGAGCTTGAGAGAACAAGCGCGCTGTGATGCCAGCAGAGACACAACTTACTCCCGAAAGAAAGACAAAAACACCTTGTTGACTACCGGCAGAAATATATCAAAAGAACAGTGTTAAGTGGAGTGCATTTCCATGGAAAAAATAATAATAAAGGCACTGCAAAAGCCGAGGGATTAACATCTTATATCATTACCTTTCCATGCATGCTATATAGGTGCCAGTGTATTGTCGTCATGAAACAAAGTTTATTAGTTTAGTGAGTAGTGACACAACTTAGTCCTAAATTAAAATATATAAGGACAATAAGCACCTTGACTAGACGAAGAATATCAAACCCTAGCAAGTTGCTAGCAACCTAGCTGGATCCATGTATGATTCATAAGCTAAAGAAAAGCGCAAAAGTTCTCTATAGCCAATAAAGGACACTTTTTTCAGCTTATTATTCTAGCCACACTTATTTCCACCAGCCTCATTTGTAATAAAAATAAGAAGCTGGGTTAGATCTGTTTATATTGACCATGTGTGTGTTTTTTCCTCTTTTGTGCGGCTTAATTTCCTAGAAAACATTTTCCCCAAAGAAATCATATATATATATATAGGCTAACTAACTTCATTTGAAGCCAAATTTGCTTAGAAAAATATTTGTGCCTCTGCGGGTTTTTCAAAGGCGTAAAAGCTTTTGCCGATTCTGGCGGGTTCAAATAATTATATATACACCAAACTAAGATATGCCTCATAAATATTTTAATAAAAACTAATCTGATGTTATGGGTGTTGATGCATTTTTCTATAAATTAGAAATTTGATTTGAAACAAAGATAGATCTAGTAACCTAATTTGAATGGAGTGCATGACTTTCCATTCATGTGCAATATATATAAGCTCCGGTGAGTACGTATTCCTCCTGTGTTTTGTCAAGAAACGTACGACCACTCTCGTCAGTGGCAGTTCAACAAAGAGGAGATGATGACTCAGATGAGCATTATTGTGCCTCCATTATGGCTATCAAGTTTCATCTATCCATATCAGAGACGAGAAAAGGGAGGGTGCATGCGTCACACATCATAATATTAGTGTTGCAACCAGGAATGTAAAACCGTCTACATGCTTGGTGTAACATCATGAGATAATTTGTTGTCAACGTCTAGTTTTCTTAGACTGATTAGACAAGTATTGGGTGCTAAAAGCACTGCAATATAATACTCCTTCAATCTCAAGTTATAAATTATTCTAGTTTTTCTATATACATTCATTAATTATTGTTACTATGTATATCTAGGTACATAGTAAAAGCTAGGTATCTAGAAAAGCTATATCGAATGAAGGAAGTAATTATTATATTTATGGTTTCCTTTGCAACTACAAAGTTTACTATTGAGTGTGTGTGTGTGTACGTGTCTCATATTACACGACTATAGATAAACCACTATGGCTCACACTTGTGCGCGCGCGCTTCATATTCAAAAAAATTGAAACTTAATGGGTGACCGCACCTTCGTGTCTCCACCATAGTGCTAAGAGGAAGGATCCAATTAAGCACCGATAAGGGTTCTCCTTAATTTATTTGTTGATATCAATATATATTTGTTTTCTTGAAAAACAACACAACAATGACATTGGCAAAAAAAATCACACTTGATATATATTATCGATAAGGATTCTCCTTTTCTATATCCATTCATTAATTATAAATTACTATATATGTATAATGACATATGCACATAATTTAGACATAATTGTAATGGTTACTTTGCATAATTTTTCATAACGGTATATGTGTAATTTAGATTAAATATATAGGGACATTTGAAATTATATTTCATAGACAAAAGATAAGTAGGTGAGTTACTCCTTCAATTTTTATAGCTTTCTTAAATCAAACTATAATTAAGTTTGACTAACTTTATAAAGAAGGTACCAACATCATCTATAACTACACATAAGTACACAATGAAACTTAACATATGTTGCTAGCTTTCTTAAATCAAACTATAATTAAGTTTGACTAATTTTAAGAATAGTTTTCAATTAGTTGCTAGCTAGTAATTAATTAGATGGCTAACAAAGACAATTTAGGGCTGTTTTGGTTCCCATGGGACTTAGGACTAATTTTTAAATTCCATTTAAAAGATGTTTAGTTCAAAGGACTAATGAGGGACTTTAAATTTGATAACCGATTAGTGTATGCAAAGTGCACAAATGAGTTGGACGACCCGACAAGAAGATGTACTCATCCCACTTGGGACTCTCAAGAGGGCTAATGGACTTAGGACTACGTTTACTAAAAATTAGTCTATTAGTTTTGTTGTTGGATAAATTAGAAATAATTGAGGTAAAATTAGTCCCTGGCCCCGTAGGAACCAAACAGGGCCTTAGACTAATTTTCTAGCTCCAAGATCCAAACATGCTTAATCTTCTTCCAATCTCCAAGTCAAAGCAAAGCTCTAGGCGGCTGCTATAGTAGTTGTTAGCTAAGCACATGGCACGCACGTACGCACCAGTGCACACCAATAAACACTGAACACACCTACTCAAGGAAACTTTTTCCTCCCACTTTTTCAAAAAAGAAAGGGCAACTTTCCCACTGTCAGCGTCGCCAAAACCAAATCACATCATCTCTAGCGACGGAAGGCGGAAAACTAGCACAGTATACTACATGAAACCTCTACCCGCAGGCAGGCGCATACACATGTCACGGACGGGCACACAGAAGTACTAGAGTACCATATAAAATTGCCCGTGATCCACATACATACGGCGTGCAGGAAGCCGCTGAACGGCTTTAATTTATGCCCGCTAGCTGGTCTCATGTCACGAGCCACGGCACCGGAGAGAGAGAGGTCGTCGCTCGTCGGCGTCCGGACCGGGCCGCCCGCCGGGGACCCTGTGTGGGCATCGGAGGACATCGGAGGAAAGGAACAAATCCACGCGTGCGCGCGCCTTTGGAGAACGGAGGGCAGGTGCATGCATCAGCACGGCTGGGCTGCACGGGTGCTGGGGCGTCGGGGCGAGTGTGTCCTCTCGATGGGGCGCCCCGCGGTCATTGGACGTCGCTCTCGGCCAGTGAGGCCACCTTTGGCTGTGGGACAGTGTCGTGGCAGTTTCATGGCTTCTTCTCAAACAAAAGACAAGAGAAGCAAAGTGTTAGTACGGTACTTGGTGTCGCGCGCAAAGTCTTCAGGAACGTTTAGAGTTAACAGTGAGCTGTTAAAAACTAGTTTAACCGATTAGACAGATGTTTTGTTGTTGCTTTTACCAAAGAATCTAGCTACGAGTAAAAATTTACAGTAAATAGCTATTAACCGGCTGCCTTTACCAAACTAACTAGAGATGTTAAAACTAACTAGAGCTGTTAATTTACTTTAACACATCAACAGTTGACTGTAGATCAATCAAACGCACATAAAAAAAAGCAAAATGTTCCTGGTACGGTTGGCCTTTTTAGCTGCATCAGTGAAGCTGAGGCACCATGAGCTATCCCTGAACCCAACCCCTGGTAAAACAAGAGCTAGCGAAATCGAACGAGATTTTGCGAAATCCGCTCGACCAATTCCGCGGGGCGGGCGGGTCCAGCTCCAGCCGCAGCCGGAGCTAGCTAGCAACCGGAGGCGAGGGGCCATGTCACTGTTCCTCAATCGCTTGGCCCAGATCCCACGACGAGCAAGCCGCCAAGAAACGCTCGCTATGCTCTGTCTCCGAGCGAGGGCGGCAACAACGGCAGAGAGCGCGCAGATCGGACGACGGCGCAGCACACGAGTCACGACGCCAGATCGACGGCAGACGCCACAGTGGAGCTAGCGACGGTTCCGGTGGGTTCACGCACCGCGCGATCGAGCGCCATGCCATGGCATGGCATGGCAGCCAGGACACGAACGAGATGACGTACGTACGAGATCGACGAGACGTCGTTGTCCCCGAAAAGCAGGAGGGCCCGGCGGACCCCGGCCGGAGACGGACTCTTGTGCTGCGGGGCTGCGGCCTGCTGCGGGCTGCGGGGCGGGCAACGTGTGTACCGGCGGGCTCCACGCCGGAGGTCCCTGGCTTTGGTGGTCTGCCTCCTTCGGCCTGTCGCGTGTCCGCCGATCGTCGTCGTCGTCGCCTTCCCGCCCGCGCGCGATGCGATGCCTCGCTACGTCTCCTCTCTGGATTGGATGGACTACAGACCTACAGTTGTCATGCTTTTTGTCTGAATCTGGAAATATTTTTTGTCGATTCGAATTATTTATACTACCATCCAAACTCTCAACTATTTAGCCCGGACCACACACAGTAACGACGCTGGATTATTACACCGTAGCAATAGCCAGGTGAAACTCCAAGACAATTTATTCAATTCAACCTCTATCGGCCCCTAGTTTAATTGATTTGTTGCAAACGATCGACTTCACTAGCTTCATGCTGGAGATAGACATTGACATTTCTTTTCAACTTAGCCTCAATCAAAACAACGGGCACATATAGTAGCTAATTATTTTTTAAAAATATATACATGACAACTGAAGTTTTATAATCATTCTAATTAGTGAGAGGCAAGATGATGGTCTTTGCCGAGCTCGTTAATTTTACTATTTGTATGAAAATCGTTTGAACCTCTTAAATTGGAGGGACAGAGGGAGTGGTCATTTGAAACATCGGGACTAGTCGTACGTTTCCTGTTGTGGATAAGTAGATACTCCCGTTAAATCAGCATATGCAGTGCGGCAAGCTTTAGATGACTTTGGGCACATCCCATCTGTCTCTCCTTTATTTTTTCAGCGGATCTTTATCTCTAGCACTATCGACTAATCGTGGTGGACAAACTGCATAAAGCAACTACGTAACGTACTAGAGTATATTATATTATATTCTGAACCGCCGCACATTCGTGGAAGCAGGTAGGATAGCCCAAGGGAATGTTCTTGGCAGCTCCTCCTACCCTCTATATCCCATCCCCTCCTACCTGTGCGAAGTGTGAAAATAGCAATTTTTATCCGAATCGAGCTTGGTCCACATGCTGGAATTGCAGCATGACACTATTTTAATCATCAAGGCAAGTCGTGTCCGCTTTTGGCGGCGAACGCGCGTTTCCGTGGCCATCTCTCGCCGTAAGATAATGAGGAATGATTTCTTTGGCTTGAATGCACGGTGACGCGCTGACGGCGATCCGCGCTCTCAGCTCGCTGTAGCTGCAGTAGAGTACAAAATACACTCACGTCCCGGTCCCTTCCTTCGTCAAGCTCAAGCCAAAAGGCAGCCGCCAGGCGGCGATGGGATTGCTCCCCTCCCTTCTTCTATACTGTACATGACGGCGATTTCCGCTGGCGGGCGGAACTCGCCGCCCGCCCGGAGGAGAACGACCAACGCACGTCTCACTATTTCATTTGATAGCCAAGTCGGCATCGCCCAACTCATCATCGTCATGGTTTCGATTTTTCAGTCTGCTGATCATCATCTTGCTTCACTATTATTAAACAGTGCTCGGAATCTTCAGAAATAGGAGAAAAAAATTAGTTGGACAAGTCCATGCACATCAGCAGCAGGAGAGAAACACATATATAAATTTCAGCTTTGGATCACAACACATGGCCCCTCCCCTTGTATTGTACTAGAAAATTAGAGAAAGAGTATCCAAGAGAATCAGCAGGAGGGTTCCATTCCAACGAATTCGAGTTGGAGCCAACCACAGGCCCCAGCTGCCCAATCAGCAACCAGATTATTATTCATCAACCAATCGATCAATGTACCTGCTGAGCTAGCATACTCTTTTGATACTAGGAGGAGCAGTACACATGGCACACCACACACATTATATTCCTTTGGCAGCAGCTGAGCTTATTGATTAGCTCCTTTTTTTTTTTGCCATTGATTTGATTTTTGCTACTAAAATCGCCGATGGATCGGAGGCCAAAACAAGCACATCGGCCGGCCTTACTTGTTACAAAAATTTTCACTCCATCCAAAAAAACAAAAAGAGAGAGGAAAGAGAGGAATCTGATCACTGAGAGGCAATGAAGAAGAGGAGGGAGGAAGAAGAAGCGAAAGCAGATCAAAATCTGGACGTCCACAGGCTCGCATCAGCTCGCTCGCTTGCTGATTCATTAATCATTATCCGTCGAAGCCCGTCCGGCTCCAGACGGCGTCGCGCACCCGCGACATGTCGCGGCCCTTGAGCGTCCGGCCGGCGCCTTCCACCACGGACGCCCGCGCCTGCCGCCGCGCCAGGTACACGTGCGGTGGCACCCACCCCAGCGCCGGCGGCGCCCCGCTTGCCGTCCTCGTCGTCGTCGTCGTCCCCATCTCCATCTCGAACAGCAGCGCCGGCTCCGTGTCCGGGACGGCGAAGCGGGCGGCCACGCGGGCACCTCGACGGGCGCCGACGCCGCCATCTGACGCCCGTCCCCGAACGCCTGGCTCAGGCCGCCCTGCACGCCGCGGCGGGCCCGCGTTCCCGACGCCGCTGCTCCTGGCCTCAGCCTCCCCACCTGGCGGGACGCCGCGGGTGCAGGGCTATCCGGATCTCCGGCGGCCGAGTACCAGACGTCGGCCTCGGCGAGGTCCGGCAGGTCGTCGTCGACGAAGGCGCTGGCGGGCGCCGGCGCCACGGCCCCGGCGACGGCCCGCCGCGAGGAAGCCGAGGAACCGCTCTGCGGCGGCGAACGGCGACCTGCGCGCCTTGGCTATATCAGCGACGGGCGACCGACCGCGTGCCTGCGTGCAGAGGAAAGCCGGGCGCGCGAGAGACCTCCTCTCCTCCAAGGGTCGTGATTAGAGAGACGAGGTGGAAGCGAGGGAGGGGATTTTGGTTAAGGTTTGGCGCTCGGTGCAACCTGCCGCGCATTTATAGGCCGCGGGGCGGGGCGGCGGGTGGGGCCCAGCAGCCCAAGCCCGGTGGTGTTTTTGGTTTGTCGACGGGGCTCCTGCGCGAAAACGGATTCACGTTACTACTCCCAGCTTACGTGTCCGTTACGTACTGTGGTTACGGCTTACGGCTGGCAGTGGGGCCCACTCTTCTGGTCTAATTGTACGGAGTAGTTTCTTGTTTCCTCAGTTCAGTTTGGTTGGTTGGCAAGTGGGAAGGAAGGCGGGATGTGTCATGTGTGTGTGCATGGTGTCGTTGGTTTATCCTCATTGTTGTACACTGGGTCACGGAACCTGCGTGGTAGGACGCGTTTTTATGTTCTTTTCCTAATAAAAAATGTGTATCTCCTCTATTTCAAATTGTAAATGTTGACTCTTTTCAGATTAATAGTTTTAGTATACACTTAGATTAAGATACACCATGTATAGATATATGAAAAAACATTGTATCTAATCCAAAAGACAAAATGTCTTATAATTTGAATTATGAGAGTATGAGACTAACATGGACATTATCCTACTATATAAATATTCCCTCCATAACAAAATTAAGACATGTTACCTTTTCTATTACAATGTTTCTATTTGCATAAGACATAGTGTACATGTTCAATAGGTTTTCAAAAAAAAAATAGTGTATGTCTAATTGTGTAAAAACTTATGTATCTAAAACGCCAAACACCTCGTAATTGAAAAAACATCTCGTCTGTATTTTAAGATCCTTACAAGTCGATTATATTTTAAGATGCCAAAATTACCGCACATCTTCTTCGTTCATGAATAATGCTTCAAAACACGGACAAATGGCTAAAAATACTGAAAAATTTTACCGCGTCTATATGCGCAGCCAATCGGATCCAAATCATGGACAACGGTACTACCATTAAACGAACTTGTTCAAATAATATACTATTTAAGGTAGGTGACATGGCGGGATGATGCTAGGCCTAACTATCTTATCTGTTTTTCGCACCGACGAATACGAGGTTAGCGTAGTGGCACACAACAAATCAAATCCAGCGTCCGGGGTGTGTCAGTGGTGTGACCTCATCATCTGGATGCATTGCACACCGCACCTCGCGCGAAGATTCCTGCCGCAGCTCCATTCCCTGCCCGGACGGACTTTTGTTTACTGTGCAACATGCCTTCACGCGCGGCGCATAGTAGTAGTATGCACTGCCTGTACTATTCTATCCACAGGCACGAAAGGCCCGTGCATGTGCATTCGAGAGTCTACAAAGACCAGGTCCACCTGCACGCCTGGATAGGCATGAGGACGAGGCGACTCACTCACTGCCGCGCTGGCCTGACGCCTTGCCCCCGGGCCACGTGGTGGGGATCTGTGGGTGGCATCTTCGATCAGATGTGTGGTGCAGTGGTTAGACGGGAGGACGTAGGTGATGACGTCATCCATTGCCAAATGGCATGCCTTCACCTCTCGCCCCCCACGGTCACGGGCAGGGAGGGAGGAATTAAGGAGGTTTAGCTGGCAATCCGGATAATGACGCCACGTATGGTCCGAGACGGATTGGATTAGCGTATAGTAAGTATGTGTACGTACGTATTACATTACACGTTCACAGGCAGTGCCGTACAGGAATAGGCAACGGGATACGGTCCTCGCTCGCTCTACGGCCAACCGGCTGGTTTACGTACCAAGCCTACCGGTTGCGTGTACCTGGACCGGTTTTGGTTTCACGCGATCCGCGAGGTACGTGGTCGGTGGTCAGGTGCGCGCGTGAGCGGTGGGTGATGACGAGCGAGCCCCAGCAAAGCAATTCCTGCGGCGGCCCGCCTGTGACTGAAGCTGTGAACTTTCCACGGCAACCGAGATTTCTTTTGACCTCCACGGCATCTGCGTGTGCATATACTGTTTATTTCATTCCTTCTGGGCAGAACACACGCGCGATGATAATGCGGAATTGCAGATGAAGTAATCTGTATAATCCGGGCGGATGAAGGGCAGGAGCCTGGGACTCGGAGCGTTACGGAAACAGGTCCAGATTCAACGAACTTTCTGACGGCGGCCGTGAGTCTGTGACATCTGACGATGCAGCTCTGCGCGCATGCGTGCAGAAAGGCACCACCAGGCTGCAAATCAATGCGGTGCCGGGCAGAGAGCCATGTAGACTTGGCCGCCAAGTTTTTGCAGCTGGCCGCCTGGAGTTAAAAAAAAGGTCTCATCGTCAGCCATCACGTGCGAGCCGTGACCACGCCAGGTGACCGTAGAGTCAGGAGAGATGCACCCCGGCATACGGAGAACGCCCATGAAGATTTAACGGTGTTCCTGTTCCTGAAGGAGGAGTACACTGTTGATTTGGGGTACCGATCGACTACCAACCGTTGCTTTTGCTTGGACACATATGGATCGAATATGCATGCGAACAAATGTCCGGATCGAAGTACGTGTTGGTTAATCTTGGTGCTGCATACCCGATCCGCCGTACAATAATGTGCACGTGCGTCAGGAAAGTGAGAATATGCTTATTATTAGCAAAGCTAATTTGGCATGCATGAGACATATTCCTTCGCAAAATTCAGAGCTAACGGTAGCTAGCGTGTTCACTATGACTGCATGTTCTACATCCTTTCATGGTTTGCAAAATCCAATGCCAAAACGAATCGTTGGTTTATTTTTTTTAAAAAACGCAATAGAGAGCAAAGACAGAGGCTGCCTAAAACGCCTTAAGCTTCCAGTCTACGGTCCACCCGTTTAACGAGCCCGTCGTAGTGAATCTGAAACTGATGATGACCCAACGAAAATTTCTCGCCAGGCCCAGACCCGTCGTCGTGTGATCAGCTCTCGGCCAATTGGGCTTTTCTGCCAGTTCCAATGCGTCCGTCCATCAAGAAAGGCCGATTGCCGGGGCCTTTTGTACTGCCAGTTCAACTTGGGCCAGGCCACCTCCAACTCCAAGATGAATTTTCCTGTAGCAGAATGCAGAATTTGCTCCCCAAAAACCTCCAAAAAAAAAAAAAAGACCAACAAAGTCACAAGCACATGATCTTTTTCATTAAAAAAAAAAAAAGAAAAAATTTGGCTCAAAAAAAAAAAAAAAAAAAAAAAACAGAACCAACACCACAAGCACATGACATGCTTTGCGCCAGGAATCTCGCAAAAGAATGAGAATCCGAGCATTCTGTGACAAACCAAAAGAAAAAAAAATAAAAAATTTGTGTACACATACCGTCCTAACAATAATGCCTGCGTTCTTGGTTCTTCTTATGTAAACTATCTTAGCGTTCTTTTTTTAATAAAAAGGAACCTAATATTCCACCACGAAACAGTTTCCCAGCCTTGTCACGTACCGAGAATGCACACTTCCTGTAAGGCACTGAAGCTCTGCACGTGCATAAACGACGACGGAACTTTGTTGAGATAGCTGCAAAGCACAGTTCCGTTTCTGTTACCACGTCGGCGTCGGCGTTAGCGTCCCAATCAGAATCAATT
>JADLZK010010477.1:0-237826 GCA_015847255.1 Hyparrhenia diplandra | reverse complement strand
AACCGTGCAGGCGTTTGGCAACGCGCCTGCACACTCCTCCGCCGTCGAATTATCATCCACGGCCAGGGTTGCTTTTGTCGATTTCCACCCAAACAGCGGCCTGTTCTCCACTACGGCTTGGTCCACGAGTGCCATTCCAGTTCCCCTCGTCTCCAACCTTCATTTCTCAGTGTGCTCTCTCTCTCTCTCTAGGGTTTCTCTTTCTTCCTCCCCTTAGTGATTTCTCTGCATCTCGTTGGCGTTTCCAGTGCCTTGATGAGCTCCGGCACAAGCCCTTCCTCACCGAGCTTCGGATCGACGCGCTGTGGAGGTCGCGCATCCGGCCTCGATCCAGCTAAGGGGTCATGCGGCCATGGGCGACGCAGAGGAGGCTGCCCGGCCTCGATCTGGCCCTAGGCGGCATGGAGGAAGACCGTCCTCCTGCGATCTGGATCTGCGTCCCCCGAATCTGCATGGCCGGTGCCTCCGCATCCCGTGCCGCTCGGCGGTCTCTTCTAGCCGCCACTCGCCCGCTGCCCCGTCCCAGGTGCGTTTTGCCCAAATTCGTGCTGCTCCCCTTCCCCTCCCTCTTGGATGCGGATTCGTGCTGTCGGAGTAGGGGATTGGGCTCGCCGGAGCCGGAATGAGGGCTGTTTAGCGAGGTAGATGTGTTTCGGCTCCTATCGTAGCGGAGTTTGGACGAGATTTGGTTAGGGGGGTGGACACGAATTTGTTAGCTGTTGATGTAGCATCGAAATTGCTAGGATTCTGGTGGGTGTGGATTTGGCAGCAAGCTACGGTGCCTGGCTGATACTACACGTAGCAGCAAATTCGAGTTAGGAAACTGCCAAGGTTCATGGTCATGGATTAGAGTCACTGGAATGGGTGGGTGGTGTTCTTTCAGTTCTGAGCTGGAATGTAGTTTGCTTGCTCTCTAGTGACTTCCCATCCCATCAAGTTGGATTCGGCCTCTTCGGTCGGTTCCAACAGATTCTATCTCTTTCATTCATGCTGGTTCTGAGGAATTATTATCCATTGTTCATGTGACACTGATAAACTGAACATCAGAATCAACTTGTATTAAATCTGATGCGCTTAGGAACCATGTATCCTTTCTTTTGCACTGAAATTTGGTGTGATGTGGTTGGCAGGCAAGCAATGGAGGGGTGGGGTGCTGATGTTTTCTGCTACTTCAAAACCTGAAAGGAGCTTCTTACAATGGCACCAGGAAGCAGCATTGTGACTGTAGTCCCCGAGTCAGACTGCAGAGACGACGATGGGCTTACACTCTGCTCCAATATTGTCTAGAATAATCACATTGCTAAGTTCAGGTGATGTTTCTAGACAATTTTTTCATAAGAATAATTAAACGAGTTGCAAGCTAATTTTGTCTAGAATATTGCTTCGACAATACCTTGCTCTTAGCATACACTCTGCTCCAATATTGTCTCGAGCAACACTACCATGCACACCACCACCTCAACCCAACATTGTCTCGAGCCACCACCAGAAAGCTGGTTAACATAGAAACTTACCAGAAACATCCCTGATATGTGGAGTTAGGCATAAACTTCTGTGTAGGAAAACTATATTATGTGCCATGTCCTTGAATTACAAACAAAATAATTTGCACTAAGCTGAATAGATGATTATTGTGGCTCATCGGAGGACCCATTATTTTGGCAGCAATATGCAACGACACAAACGATTATAGCTTCCTGCAATAATGTAAAGATTGATTTTCCAAAAAAAAAAGTAAAAATTGCGACAAAATAATTGATGCTCACCATATTTAAAAATTTTGCAGGCTCAAACAGTTTATGGAGTGCTTCATGCATGGGAGATAAATAGATGTGAAACCTATGGATAAGCTACAATCCGTCCCATTATGTTTTCAAGAATACAAAACGTCTATTTTGTGATAATGCAAACATTTAGTCTACTGTGCGGTGAAGCTGCCAGGTGCCTTTTCTCTGCCCAGTGTTTCAAGAATGCATTCGCGGGCCTACATAAATGACTGTGGTTTCTCATGCTTTCTGCCTGCGTCTGTACTGTAGGTTATCGCCATTCACCAAGCCCCTGTAGCTGCTCAACCAGGGTAACACCTTTTACCAAGGTACAATGACACATGGATTGATCTACGATGATCATAATTTGGTTGGGTTTTTATATTCAGGTTGCCGCCACTCGTATATCTTAAATTCCTTAGAAGTTTGGTTGGGTATTTATGTCCGTTTTGTGTGATTTGAAGTGCAGAACACGGCGTCAGTGACCTAGGGATTGGGTTGGTCTCTGCCAATGCAAAGTTCGATTGCTCACTGCCCATAGGAGTAGGAGTTTCATTTTACTCGCTAGAGGTTGTCCCTCCCATTCCTACTATCAGGGCAAAACCAAATGCTCGAACATTGAAGGAGAAGCTTAGGATTCGCCCAGCTGGTAATTTCACATCTTGACTGATAATATTTGTATGCTTTTTTCCATTTCAAGTTTCTGTATGCAGTTACAGGCAATTTTGTTACAGTACATAAGTAATAATATGATATAATGTAGGCAATAATTTTCTATGGATTGGGCAAATTACTATTTCAATTAATGAGTCAAAAGCTGTCTTCCAATTTTCTGATTTGTACCTAATGTCCACCTGATATTCTTAAATTTTTTTTGCCTATGCTGCATGTTACACAATACTATTTTTTTAATGGTGCATGACATATGTCTATGCATCTATGTCATCATATTTGTTTTTCATTTTTCTTTTTTTCTGCAGCTCTTTTTGCAATATTATTACTGTACATAAGTAATAATATGATCTAATATAGGCAATAATTTTATATGGATTAGGCAAAATTTCTAAGTGTGTAATTTTATACGCAGTAATTGTTAAATTGGATTTAGGTGCAAGTGTCCTTTTAAATGAATGCCCCCTACCAGGCAATGTGTTTTGGAGCAATTTTCTTTTAAATGCATGCCCCTATTAGGTAATAGGTTTTTGTATGGTGCATCCTCCATCCACTTTGATTAGTCTTGATGCATGGTATGATGTGCTATTTCTGATAGAAAAGCCTTTTTCTCTACATACTTGTTGTAGTACTGCCTTGCTTCATTCACTGATCCAAATGTCATGCCACTGTGGGGCATTTCTGGAGTTGACCACACCTCTCCTTCCTCTTCTGCTTCTTGATTTTCAGCAACATTAACATCTTCTAGCCTGACACCCTCAAGTGAGAGCCTGATCTAAGAAATACTTGGCCGATCCTCTTCTTGAAAATTTTCAGCAGCATCTGTTAAACCAGCCTGAGTAGCTTCATGAATGCTAGGTAAATCTTGTTATTGTTCAACAGGCTGAGAGTTTCCATAATACGGAAGCAATTGAGTGCACGGCACATTATCCAAATCATATAGTGAATAGAAGAAGTCTTCGTCATCGTCCGGTGGCGGCTGGTTTAGATCCATTTTTTTCAGACCTGCACAACAAAATTTATTTTGTAATGGCTAATCCAAATATATACGAATCTGTTAAGTGCAGTAGGAAAATGCATTTCATTTTTCATGATTCATGATTTTTTACCTCATCTATTAGCTGATTATGCAATTTTTAATTTCTTTTTGCAGCTGGCAGATATTGATTGAAGATTTCCAGTGAAGATTTCCTCGACAAGTAATACAAGGTGGCTTTTTAATTCATTGCAGACCATGTATAACATGTATTGCCTATTTTGGAGCACATTGTTGCCGCCCAGTCACTAATAACTTGCGTGGCTAATGGTATTAAATTGTGTTTTAAATGTATGCCTGATGTGATATATCAACCTGATTTGAATGAATGCCTCATAACATACCATGTCATGTTTAGTATTTCTTAGTTGCTTTAGTTTACATAGAAAAGTAGTAATAGATGACAATGCACAACCAATAACTTGTGTCTAGTTTACGTTCTTCCAGATCTCCCTCCCAATCATGGATGTTTTGTCCTAGATAATAATTTGATTGTGTGCATACATATGCGTATTGCCTATTCACATTGCACGCTTTGCAGCATGGCCTACTTATTTTTTTTAGTTAAATGTATGCAACCTGTCAGTTTTTCTGTCTTTTTCTTAAACCTCTCGATCATGGTGATTTTCTTTTTTGGTTGGCCATAGCTTCTGATTTTCTGTTTCTTTGTTTTGCAACAACTAATAGCCATCTGACTTATGATGGCTCAATTTGTCTCTGGACAACATTACTGATGCTTTCAGCTTTTATGATAATATAATATGTGTAGAGAATATCACCTAATCCGTAGTGCATAGCCTCTTTTTGCTATATGAAAGTCTCATAGTCATCACGTTTTTGTTTCACTTTTTATTACTCAAAGTCCCTATGGTTTTTGAAAAATTGAGCAAGCAAGTTAAATCTACTTTTATGCAAAAAAACAACACCTTAGCGGTACCTTTTGCAGTAAGGACATTTTTGTAGCTTCAATAGATGAACATATACATGGCAGATATGGCATATGGTTGTGCAGCCCCAGTTGCTGTTTTCTCCCTAATATACCTCTCTATCATGTGGCATATACACCCCATGATTGAATTTTGTTTATGAAAAATATTTGATTTGCTTACACAATAGAACTGAATGCCTTTTTGTTCTGTTGAAATTTGATTTTCTTTTTTTGTTGTTGCTGATCGTGCATTTCTATATCATTGCAGCTATGGCCATGAACCATCAAGTTGAACTTGCTTCTCAAAATACTTGTAACCAGAAGAGAGGAATATTTGTTGATGTAGGTAGAATTATATGTATTGGGTTTCTGTATTGCAGACCAAGCTAAATAGGAGTGTGCAGATGATGTTAAGTAGGATTTCTGATATGAATTTTGCTTCTCTATTATGTGAATCAAAACAATGGAGTTTGCTTATGTCTTAGGAACAGATCTAGATGGAGATGTTGATGAAAAATTGAATGATGGTGCTTAATATGTTTGCAAGCAGGGCATATCTGATTTGCTCGTGTTTTTGGATCCTCTTTGTGTCTAAATCTGATCGCCGGCCTGATGGTGGCGGCGTTGTGTGTTTCTTTGCGTGTCTGGGAAAGGTAACTTTTGTGTACAGTTTTTTGGGCCTGGACACTGTTAGGCCTTTCTTTGTCCAGGAAGCCCAGCAAGGGATACGGCCAGGAATCTTGAATTGTGTCTGGCGGAATCGGCAGGTGGGGAGGGGGAAACTTGATCGGTTTTTTTTTTTTTTTGTGTGGGCAGGCCATAAGACTAACGTCTGCATGTGCAGGCGTTAGACGCCTCATAGATTATTTAGTCTTAAAAAATTTGTCTCGTGCAATTAATTTAACTAGTCTTACAGGTATATGGAAAAACACACATAAAACATTAGAATTAAATGATTGCCGGCCAGAATTTTTTTTTTTGGAAAAAATATTTTATTTAGTATAATGGTAGAGGTGGGTAATTTTGTACAAAGTTAAATAGATCCAATGGTTGTTGATGGCTAAGTCTTCTGATTTGATGGCCGAATATTTCTGATTAATGTGAGATTTTCTAGTATTTATCTTTTTTTTTAACGCGTTTGGCGAGGATTAATGTGGAGGCTTTGTTGGAGCCTCCAATTAGTAATAGTAAGATAAGGACATCTGCAATAGTTAGCCATTTAGCTAGCTAGATGTGACGTGGCGTAAAAAAGTAGGAGAGAATAATCACTAGCGATGAGTAAATAGTTGATCTATTTCACGTAGCCTAAAAATATGTGAGAGGGAGTGGGTGGGTCCAACAAAGTATAAAATGGTATCTTTTTTTATCTCTCACCTCCACATAAGCAGAACTCACGTAGCTAATACCGGCTATTACCATTATGAACATTCTAAATAGCTCATGTTTAGTTCTCACTAGTAACCAAATGATTTTTGTGTGATATTGCAAAAATATTAACCGCTATGGCACTCTATTTGCCCGTCACGGTTAATGCACCGCCATGTCCGGTTTTATTTTTTAGTGGGAGGCACGTTAAAAAATGCCCGCCACGGTTAATATCTATTTTTTACGTGACGGGCATTCTTAGCGTGCCCGCCACGGTAAATCGATTTCCCATGGCAAACAATCTAATAGGCCCATCACGAGAAAAAAAGGCCAAGCCCAATAAACCCGGACAAGGCCCGATAGGTTAGGGTTTGGGAACTCCCCAAATACTGACTTCTCCTCCACAACACCGCACCCAAAACTCCTCTCCCCCACAGCACCGACGCCCGCGCACCCTCCACTCCTCACGGCCCGCGCCCTTCTCGCAAGGCGGCTCCCTCCCTCTCCTCCCTCCTTCCCACCACGAGGCCCGCGACGGTTAGGCGCCCCCGATCCGCGAACGAGCGGCGACCATGGCCTTCCTCCGGGCGCAAGGAGGTGGCCACCGTCTTGGATCCATGCGGGGGCGGTGAAAGGACGCCGGCAGTCCGCGGATCCAAGGCGGCGTCGACTACGGCGGCCGGTGTTCCTTCCTCCCCTCGGCGGCGGCGGGCCCAAGCGCGAGCACTCCAGGCGGGCGGATCTGCGCCGGCAGATGGCGGCGGTGCTCCTTCCTCGGTGGCGGATCTACACCGTGGTGGTGCAGGCCACGCCATCACATTTTAGGCACGAATATAGCAGCTTTTTCTAAATAAAAAGTCATTCCCTTGTGGTGCCCCCTTAAAGGAACTGATGGCAAATGGACCTGATGTAGTTTCTGTGACTTCCTTGCACAGCGCAAGAGCGGCAGCTTGCGATGTCGGCAAGGGGACCGACCCAACCAACCCTCTCCAGCTAATGCGTGGGACCTCAAACCTTTGTAATGTCCACCTCCTGCTGCGTAAGGGCTGTCCATTCGTTAGATGATGAACTGACTCACCACTGCGGCTGCAGTAACTACGTCCCAAACAATCCTCGGAAAAAAAAAAAAAAAAAAAAGCTACGTCCTAAAACAAGAACACATGGATCAGATAACAAAATGACTTGATTAATTATGAAAGCATCGATCTATACAACATACAATACTCGAAACACGTAATGCAGTAACACGATTTCTCCTCCGTTCTTCTCGCCCACCGTTATATGCGTTTAATTGGCTTCGACTGCTGCGTCCTCCTTGGCTTTTAAATTTTTCAGAGCCACCACGAGACCCTCCAAGCACACGCTGGCATCCCTCTTCTCCGTTCGCATGAGGTACCCGGCAACGTCTGCCGGGGACATGTCAACCTTATCCAGCAGCCGGTGTATCTCACCGAACATCTCGAAAAACTGGCGCTCTGTGATTTCCAGGTAGTTATGGGCTAGCACCTTGAATGCCTCGTAGCGACAGTAGGACATCTCGATGTGCATGTCCATCCTGCCTCGCCGGATGAGAGCCGGGTCCAGCTTGTCCTTGTAGTTGGTGGTGAAGATGATGATGCGCTCTTCGCCGCACGCCGACCATAGCCCGTCAATGAAGTTGAGCACCCCTGAAAGGGTAAGCTTGCTGGCTTCGTCGTCCTTGCCATCCTCCTTCTGTACCATGGTCATCGAGTCGCTCTGGTCATCTGACTTCTTGCGGGCCTTCTTGTCCGTGCGCTTGCCGGTGAGGTCGATGGAGCAGTCAATGTCCTCGATGACGATGATAGATTTTCCCTTGGTCTCGATGAAGAGCTTCCGCAGCTCTGTATTGTTCATCACAGCCGTGAGCTCCAGGTCGTAGATGTCGTAGTCCATGAAGTTGGCCATGGCGGCGATCATCATGGACTTCCCGGTGCCTGGTGGCCCAAACAGCAGATATCCACGCTTCCATGCCTTACCGACCTTATCGTAGTAGCTCTTTCCAACCTTTGAAGGCGTTGAGATCATCCTTGATCTCCTCCTTTTTGGCGGGGTCCATAGCGAGCATGTCAAACTTCGCCGGGTGCCGGAACTCCACGTGGCTCCAGAAGCTCTTTTCTCCGCCGGAGGAGCTCCCGCTGCTTGGGTTGTTGGTGAAAAGGCGGCGCTGGCGGTTCTTGGCGATGATAGCACGACCCTCTTTGATAACATGGGGCAGGTAGGACTCGACGATGGACTTGTAGAATCTTCTATGGAAGGTAACTCGGTAGAAGCGGCGCTTCTCATCTGTAGGTCTGAAGCTGATGACGTTGGACTTTGGGAGCTCTGTGACGGCGTACCACCAGAGCGTGGCGCCGTCGTAGGTGTCGATGATCTCCTGCTCGTCGTCAACGGAGACCTCGGGATTCTTTTGTCGCTGCCGAGCTCGGCCCTTAGCTTGCGCGCCCCATAGGCACACCTTTCCGAGAGGTAGGCTTCGATGGTGACGAAGAAGTCGCTGCGTTGGAAGACGCGGCGCCATACTCAGGGATGGTGATCTGTATGTATGGGCTGAAGTAGATTGCGATCTTGTTGATCAAAAGTTTGATCTTTACGTGGTTGAATGCCACGGTGACGAGGGCGAATAAGAAAGCTAGGGCTGATCCAACCCCAGCCCACAACTCTGACGCCATGGCTTGGCTAAGGTGACGAAGCAAGCTTTGGATTGATAAGCTAGGCGTGGCTCTGCGGCTCTTGGGCTCTTGGTACTCCCGTTACACTACTCAATGGGATATATATAGGCGATGGGAAGAAAATCCCATCGAAATGTTGATAAGACGAGAGTTTTAAAAGTTTTTTTTATTTAATTAAGATAGCTTATACATATCATAGTAATATACTCCATATGATGGGGGATAAGACCTCGTATAAGGCTGAAGGATAAAAAGAAGGAAAAATCCAGTTCAAACAGTTAAGTAAATTAATAAGAATATTCCATAATCAAATTCCAATAAATGAAAAATGCAAGACATTCTAAAACTTATAGCATCTCCTTGAGTACCCAAAATTTTGTTTCTCCAAAACCACTGAGTTTTACAACTTGCCAAAAAGTACCAGAAGCACTCAAGAAAGAATTATTAACAATAGTTTGCAAAAAAAAAAAAAACACTCGTAAAAGATATAGAAGATAATTTTACATTAGAAATCCTAAAGTATATCTAAATTACCCTAACTACTTTGATATTTTATCTCTCTCTAGTACATTTGTATCATGAACCCGCCCTCATCTGCTGCAGCCGCGGCCCACGGTGGTGGCGACCTGTGCACCCGCAACCCGCAACGGCTTGCCCAACCGTGCACAATGGCTTCGCCCGCACACCCTCACTTGCTTGTGCGCCTACGGTGGCAGTGGCCCGCGCGCTGGTGCGACTAACCTGGCGGAAGGAGAGGCACCGGCTTCCACACCTGGGCGCTTGCGTGACACAGGCGCACAGCTGCGTTGGTGGTGGCCCAGATCCGCGTGCCCATGGGCAGCAGCGGCGCTTGGCGAGGCCGGCACGCCCGTAGCCTGCTCAGCCGGGCCGAAAATCAGCGGCGGCCCGGATCTGGGACGTGATACTGTGGTATCCATTTAACTTTGCAGCATATAGAGTGAAGGACCAAGTTTCGGAGAGAGCATCTGTTGAAGCAAAAGTTTCTGGTTGGACTTGCCAGTCGTTTCTGTGCTACCTCGTTTCAGAGAAGCTGTGTACGCCATATGGGTGCTGCAAAGACTACTTTGCTCTGTTCTTTTTCTGTGGTTATATGAAATTTGTTGAGCTGTTATACCCCCTCCGTCAAATTATTATAAAATTGCTTTTTGACTTTTTGGTTCATCATATTATTATAACTAGATGCATAGTAAAATGGATGTATGCAAAAAAAAGCGAAGCATAATTTAGAATGAATAGAGTATATATGTACCTTCTAAAAATAAGTCCATTAGAAACCCACAGATGGTGGTCACATTTCATTTCAGTTTCAGCCTTGACGTCGATTCAGTGTTTCGCTTGTTTGTAGAACCAAAAAGTGTTGGCAATTGGCTGCTGTATGCCTGTATGGTACATCTGGACGCTTTGTCGTGTGTATCCATCCATCTATTTGACTGAATGTTGAGCACGGGCTGCATAGTTCACTTTCTGCGATGTACTGTGTAGCCAGGAGCACGCCGAAATGTTGTTGGTGGCAGTAGTGGGTGTGTGTTTAGCACCCCAACTTTTCCTCCAAATTCCACTATGTAAAAAAGAAGATTCCCCATCACATCAAAACCGCATGTATCGAAAAGTAGTACGAAATATAGGTAAAAAAATAAACTAATTACACAGTTTAGATATGCATTGCGAGGCGATTCTTTTGGCTGAATTTACGCCATACAGAGGATAATATTTACCACTAACAACCGAAACGTCTTTACAATTAGACGATGTGACATACGTCCCAAAATTTTGCACCAAATTTTGGGTGTTAAACACAGTGTTTCCGTTTCCTGCAGAAACACAGGCACGCTCTGTTCTCTGCGCTCGCCGATCCAGGGCAAGCGCGTCGGAACTTGGAAGGCAGAGGCAGTGCGTGGCCGACAGGCGGGCCTGGAGTGTGGAGCTGAGGGGTCCACGTGTCAGTTGTGGAGTGGCGCGTTGGCATGTCCACGCGGCGCCCACAGGAAGTGGAAACGGGCCACCAGGCACCGGGGGTCAGCAGTCCGCATGTGAGAGTGGGGCAGAGGAAGCGGAGTGCGCAGCGCAGCAACAGGCCTCTAGCGGGCCTAAATGCACGCGCGTTGAGGGACGGGCCGGGCCCGATCTGGTTTTGGGCCCGTTGACCAGTAGGATATTTTCCCTCTTCTTTTTATTCTTTTTCTACTCTATTTAATATTTATATATATAAGGTTCAACAAGTATTAGGAGCTGGGTACAATCACAGCTGAGAACCCGCTACGAATGAACGCCGCTTTGGAACTACGAATTGAACAGAAAAATAATTCACTTCCCGCGGTATGCGATTCCAAAATGGACCTACGAGACTGCAATCAGAAGGGACTAGTGCGCAGGGCACTTACGCAGAAATGGACAAGGTCCTCGACGTCGCCGACCAGAGATCCCAGCGCCATTGGCTCTCAGATTGGCCGCCGCCTCCGCGTGGAAGAATCACAACCAGCTCTACATAGGGCGGCAAGGCGTGCGCGGCCCCAAGGATCATGCCACTCTCAACACAGAAGCCGCCAATTGGAGATCGAGGGCAATGGACGCCGCCGCCAGTTGTTGAGGATTTGCGACGGCGAGCACTGGAAAAACCGGCGATGCCCCACGCCTGTGTAGAGGCTGGTGGTGGCCGCTGCCTAGGGGGGTGGGTGGGGGGTGGGAGGGAGTGGGGGGTGGGGGGGCTGGGCCGAATTCATTTCTCCTACACTTCTGCAAGCCAAGTGCACTGACTACCACTGGCGGAGCTACGTTGCGGCCAAACTGGGCCGTGGCCCCCGCTTGGCTCTGTGTCCAAGGAGCCCATGTAGTTTATACATTCAGCCATTCAGCCCAAATCCACCTACACGGAGCGACTGCTTTCTTCGTTGTTCGTCAGTTCGTCCGCCGTCCGCCCGTCCGCGACTCCGCGAGACGCGAGAGGCGAGTCAGCAGCGAGCTGAGAGCCGGTGGCGCTGCGGTGGCAGTGTGCGATGGCCGACGGGTCGACTCCTGGCCTCCTGGGCGCCCAGCACTCCAGCCCCCAGCAGGTAGGAACCGATCAGCTAAGTTGCTAGCCTCTCCCTCTGCGTACAGCACTACAGCAGGCAGGTAGGTTTGATTTCTTATCGATTCTCCTTTTTTTGGTTTAGTATAAAAATCAATGGGCATAAGCTGATTGAGTGATATTTTGTACTCAATTGAGATCTTGTTAGTTTTTTGTTAGAGAATTTTAGATGGCTTGGCTGTTTGATTTGATTTGCCCTAAGCCTGTAAATTGTAATCCCCAAAATTTTGTAGGTACAAATGGGCAAACAAAAACTCATTCATTCATTTTATAAAAAGATGAGTGATGAACCTATTGTGGAGGAGCACCAGCCCCTAGTGTGTGTATATATGTATATATTATATGTATATATCATATATATTAATCCGAGTGTGTATTAATCCGAGTGTGTGTGTATATGTATATATCATATATATGTTGTGGATGAACCTAGTGTGTTAGTATGTGTATATGTATATATCATATATATTAATCCGAGGATGTGATGGTCTTCATGGACAAAATAGACCACACTATCAACTGTATTTTGTTTATGGTGGCTTGATTATATAAGTAGTAACTAGGAAGATTAATTTCTTCACTACTTATATACTTATAGATTTAATTGGTGAATTGACCCCCTATATTCTATTCCTGGCTCCGCCACTGCTGACTACTGACTTCAGCGAAATGCATGCCTGGACACGTGAAGTGAACTGCAAAAGGTGCTTCATGTGTTCTTCTTTTCCTTATTAGTTTCTGTTCCAACTTTGGTCTTTCATTGTGACCTTTGGTGTTTTCAGAATTCCCTTTGTCGACTGCTTATCAAACTTTATGAAGCACCCTCAGTAATGTCATTGTCCTCAGTGTTTATGCTGCATTAGTGTACACCGACGAACTGTCTCTTATCTACCATAATACCCATTAAAGTTGCGGGAGCTACAGTGCCTCTACTCCTCACAGATCACTGTTCCAGCTACAGCCGGCACTGCCCAAACCCGCCGTCCGATCGTCCCGCTATGAACAGCCCAGCACCGTCCCCGGCGGCGCTTGGGTACTGTGCTGGCCGTCGTCTCCTTCCAGTTCAGTTGCCACCAGCACTCTGCTGCGGCGGGCTCACGGGGCGGTCGCCATGTCGCTTCTGCCTGCGCGCCTTCACGCCGGCACTGCACACCGCTGGATCGCAGAGAGACCCTGGAGGAATCAACTGGTTCTCCACGGATCCGACGGGCCAAGGAAGAATCTGCCGGAGGAGCGGTCGGCGTGCTGCAGTTCCAGCTGCCACACTCCCTCGGCAAGAACGGATCAGTGAAAAGCGTCAAGTGTGTGAGCTCGTGTGATGTCCTAGAGAGTAGTAAGTACGTACTGGGGCAGCTGACACGGAATCGCGGACGGAATGGGATCAATCAATCCATCCACGATACCATAAGTCCACGACACAGAGGATGTGCACACTAAAAAAAATGTTGCTAATTGCCAGCAACTGGGAATGCACGGAGGAACAGAGATTGCCAACAAAAACTCCAGTTCATGCAGCGTTTGGTCCATGCTGAATATATGTATAGTACACAAGTCTAGAATACGGTACGAGTAGCAACCAGCCAATCAAGAACATTGTCTTGTACACTACAAACAAGCCAAACAGTATCCTCGCAAAAAAAAAAAAAAAAAAAAAAAAAAACAAGCCAAACAGTACTGAATCAACGACAATGCAGCAAGTCTGAAACAGAAATGGAATGTGACTGCCATCTGCGGGTTCTGATGGACTTATTTTTAGAAGGTACATCAAATAGCTTAACAGATCTCATAATAACCACAGGAGCTTTCTGCTTAATGAAAAACGCGCTTAGGCGTGGTCTCAAAAAAAAAAAATAATAACCACAGGAGCTGAGCAAACGGAGCAAAATAATCTTGGCGACAGTCGTATGGCGTACTCCGGCCTCTGCTTTCAGACGATGTAGCACACAAACGAATGGCAGTCCAACCAGAAACTTTGCTTCAGTAGATGCTGTCCTCCTAAACCTGGTGCTTCAACTCACCCTTGTGCTGCAGAGTTTAAATGGATATATCACTATATCGATCAGGTTTCAATATTCGAATAGAATTACCTTACTAAATTGTAACTGTTACTGGTGAATGGTAAAAGGTCCTTGCTAATAACCGAAAGTAGCTACATACAACATGAGACTAAAAACACAGTAGGGGCCTAATTTCACCCTACTGTTTTCCTCGAAAAATAAAAAAAACACAAGGGAGACCAAGAATTAGCTTTACATGCCTTACTAACAAAACCAAAGGGCCACTTAGACGCCTTTATTTCTTTCTAGAGTTTTAGCCAACAGCCCCAGTTTCAAATTAGATGCTTTAACCATATTTGGTTTGGGAATATTAGAGAAAGAAGCTGCAGCACTGTCACATATATTTCTGCAAAGGAGAGAACATTTGATTTGAGCGTTTTAATCTTATTACTGATTACTAATTGGACACTTTGTGAGGGAGAGTCCACTTTACTCTTGAGGAAGGTGCTTTAGGGTAAACTCAAATTTGAGAAATTCTCACAGAATCGGAAAGACTTTTGCCATCAATTACGTAGACTGTAATCACCATTGCATTTATTTTGTTTTCTAAATAAAAGTTACACATCACCGCCATAATGAAAATCAACAAAAAACGACAACACCTAAATCTGTATCTAAACTGGCCACCTATACCATTACGAAGTATAATCTAATCGAAACCATAAATTTGTACCTAAATTACCCACCATGTCACTATGATGATAGGTAATCTAACCCCTTAAATTTGCATCAACAAAATAACAACTTCCTGAATTAAAGAAACTAAAATACCATATCAAATGTACATATAAATTATTGAAATCTGTTCATCCATTAAAACTTATAAATAGAAAATAAAACTAAAGCTATATTTGTTTCCAAATTACACACTTATATTTATATGATATAAAAAAACTAACTTAAAATAAGTGAAATATTATCGCTTGTCTATATTGATAGTATAGATTCGTACTATCTTACAAATGTATTATACTTCTTATAAAATTTAATACTGTAGGTATAATTTTAATAACATTGAGAGGAAAGAAAAAGTAGCAAACAATAAAATCAAGATCTAAATTTTAAAATTTAGATTTATGACATCATACAATAATTAAGCTAAGGTTTCAACTAAGTGCATATTGAAGACATATAGAGGTACCATGCATGGAGAAAATCTATAGTGAGTGATGGGAAACCATATCAGGACCGAATATATATATTACATAATAGTAACATAGTATATATGCATATTGTTTCAGAAAAAAACAAACAAAAGAATAAATGATTTGTATTAGTTGTAGGTATTGAAAATGAACTTCTAACGGTTATATGTCTTAAGAGTTTAGCCCGGCACGTATTGATAAAGTACGAAAACTAAAGTGCTGAGTTATAGATGAACTGACCAGAATGTTGTCGCTAGCCATGATCAGGACACCATCCTTGAAGAAGATGGCATGTCAATGTCCATGGCACTGCAGAACACGGTGGACGCTGCAGAGGGGTCTTGAACTATTTCTTCCTTCAATGAATGACCGTCTTCTCGTTTTACATGCTTCGAATCAGAAGAACTGGGTTGGTCAACTGAATTTGATTCAACCATTGGGATCCGCCGTTTCCTTGGCATGGTGGAGGAGCCGGTCACAGATCTCTCGGCGGCAACATATTTCACCATAGAACCCGTGTCATTCACATCAACCCTTTTCAGATACAAAACTCTTGGTTTCTTTGGATGGTTCCTAGCTGCATCTTCCCAATCAGTTTTTGTTTCCTGCCCAATATCAGAGTCCAGTGCAATTTCCTGGAGAAATTTGTGCCCTTTGATTTCAATGCCTGATAGCCCATCCAAACCATCATTGAGAATCCGGAGTGACTGGAGATACGGCAAAGCTCCTTCTTCAATCTTGGGGAGGCTTGGACATTGCACAAGGCATAAGCATAGGAGTCCTGGAAAATCCTCACTTGCGATGACGAAGCCTTCAAGACTGACTCCATCCAATCTGAGGGACTCCAGATCACTGCGCTTGCGCAGGTCTGATAGATCTTTTTCTGTCAGATCATTAGTCGAGGAAAGGCACAACTCGCTGAGATTCCACAAGGCTGTGGTAAAGTGGACCAGTCCCCTCAGCTCTCCGTGTAGTTTCAGGGACCTGAGATTACCATATGCTAGAGAACGCAGGATGTTCACTGAAAATTTCTCGACATGTAATGCCAGAGAACGAACACAAATACCTGTGTCCAAGTCAGCCTGCACGAAGTTTTCAATAGCCACCAAAAGGTCATCAAGGCCCTGATCACTTATTGAGTTGCACCATATCTTAACCTTTCTCAACAACTTCATATAAACCATTAACTTTGGAAACCCAGGGTTATTATCTGTGACAAATCCTGCTAGCGTTTGCAGATTGCTTTTTTCAGGCACATAGTTTTGTGGTTTACTTTTGTCCCAGTCCCTCTTACCAAGCTTGTATCTTCCCAACAGATGAGCTAGCTTGGGCAGCTCAATGACTTCAACGGGCAACATGATAATTTCCTTGCTCTTCTTCATGTCGAGGGTCTCTAAGCAATGCAATTTTTCAATTTGCTTCGGCAGTCTACTTATTTTTTCCCCGACACTCAAGTATTTCAGATACCACAGCTTCTGTATGCCATCAAGATGTTTGTCCTCCAAATCCTTACATTCTTCCAAATCCAAGACTCTCAACAGCTGACATTTGGCAAAATACCCAACAGCTTCACCTGCGCTTCCACAGATCGTCAGAGAATGGGCACGGGATTTCTCTTCATCATACCCAGACTTGCTGTTTGATGTATTCTGTATAAAGAGGTGGCGGTAGTCTCTTCTATCTTCATTGTCGAAAGATGTAATGAACTTAGCAGACATGGACATGAACAGCAGGAACTCGTGGAAGATGCACTGAGCTCTGTAAGTCTTCACGTTTGAATTCTTGCTTGTATAAGTTGGCCAAATGGTACTCTGGTCAACTAGTTTCTTGAAGTTATCTTCTGCAACAACTAGAGTGCTGCGTGAATGATCACGATTCACATATCCTTCAGCCGACCATCGCCTTATCAATCTGCTCCTGCTGAAGTGACAACCATTTGGGAACACACAAAGATAGAGTAAGCAGGTCTTGAGATTGACGAAACCTTTTGGAAGGCTTCTGTAGGTACTCAAAAGAACTTTTTTCAGCTCCATGAAGACATCGTCGGTTGCCATACGAAAACCTAGGGTTCTGCAAAGTTGCTCACAGCCTGCTTTTGTGATCCCTTCACTCTGCAAATAATTTGCCATGGTAACAAGAGCATGGGGGTGGCCATCACATTTATTCATGATTGACCTTGAGCTCCAGTCCAGAGCAGGTGAATAATGCCCCTTCAATACAGCTTTCAGCAACTCCTTGGAATGCTTGTTATTTAGAGCTTCCATATTATGCACATAACCGTTCCCATGGCTGCACACTTTAGCTACTCTCTGAATTGTTGTTGTCACAATTATTCTGCCCGTTGCCTTTTCAGGGAAGGCAGATTTGATACCGTTCCACCATGTTTGATTCTTGATGTCATCAAGTACAATGAGGTACCTAGCAGAATGATTGATGAAGTGAAATTTTAGTATACAGTTATCATTCACTGGAATGAGGGGTAAAATTCATAGTTTTAAATCGCCGGCTAAGGCGTTTAGCGGCAGGGTGTCAGTACGGGTTATAGCCGCCATTTAGCGGGATATAGCGGGCTAAATGGCATAGCGCCTGCCCTTCCTAGCAGCTATAGCCGGCTATAGTGTCAGCAGCCCAGCTGTGGAGAATGACGACCCGGCCCAGCCCAGAACGTCGCGGCCCAAGAAGCAGAATACGAAATACGCTGGCCCACAGTGGGTTCGTTAAGCGATAGACGCCTGCACGCGTGCAAGGGGGGGAGTTAAGCAAACCGAGAACGCCGAACACGACATCGATATATTGAACCATTTCGAATCTAAAGACAAAGCGAAGCTGCCCTCTGGCAGTTAGCGTGCTCCTCCTTCCTTCTTCCAGTTCGATCCCCTTCCTCTCTGGATCCCCATTGCTGTGCTTCTCACATATAGCTCCGGCTATAGCCGGCTATTTAAAACCTAAAATTTGAAGGAAGCACACAGTGGCAGATTTAATATTGTCATTCTGTTTATTAGGCACCCTAAAGGCCACTGTCTTATATATCATTGATAATATACATGGGATCTAGACATTGTAAATTATACATGGGATCTAGACATTGTAAATAAATAAAAAATGAAAGGTTACTTCTTTGCTAATATGCTCTTGTTCTTGTTTAACACAGAACAAATGCAGGGTCATTTCATTGCTAAGCCTACATACGCTCCCAAAAAAAAAATTGAATCAAGCTAAATAGAGAATAAATCATCACCTCTTAGTTCCCTTCAGATACTCTGAGATCTTGGTCTGAAGCTGTTCAACGTCTAAGTCAGAGATCTTGTCTCCCTGGCCAAGCTTCTGAAGCAACTCCATGAGGAGCCCCTTGTTATCACCGTTGTGCTTCGAGGCCACAACCCAGGCTCGGTGACGGAATTTGCGGGTGACATCGGGGCAGTCATATACTGCCTTCGCGAGCGTGGACTTTCCAGATCCAGTGAACCCGACGATGGATATCACGCTCAGCTGCTCCGGTTCGCCCTCCAGATCCTTGGTCGCCCACTCGCAAATCTCTTGCTTAGACTCGCCGATGCCCACAGGTTCGATTTTTGTTGTGTATGTGTTCTCTGGGGTCGTCCAGGAGTGGGAGATTTGGCGGCCATTAATTTCCTTGCTGTGGTCGTTTTCCCGCTGTTTTGCATCCTTCAGCCTCTCCTTGAGCTTTTTTTACCTTGGCAGCTAAAAGTAGCTCATCAGTGAATCCGAGGGCCTTATGGAGTGGACCGGCATTTTTTGAACAACATGCCGTAGGATCCGATCGAGAAAGTCCTCGATTTCGAGTGCCAGATCATGCATCTCTTTCCTGTATTTGCCCATCAAGGGACTCAAATCGACCTCTTCTTAAAGCTGGTCCTCCTCATCTCCAGCGATCATGAGAAGGTCTCTCCTGATGGATTCAATATCATTATCGAAGTCCGACCAAAGTTCATAGCGCTTACCTACAAGCTTGATGATCACTGACAACACGTTTCTCGTCACAGCACACAGCAGACTTCCCACGAAGGGGGCCACCATGGCAGCAACCACCCGTCCCTTCAACTTCAAGCTACTAATTCATCAGCAGCCGGATCACTCTCGCGTGCACCTCTCCATGCTAATGCTTGGCCTCTGTCAACTAAGGGCAGCTAAAAGCACGGAGGTCGCTGGATGAGATGTACTATAATGAACCTATCCTAACGCTAGAAAGCAGTTCCTAGCAAGCTATGAAAAAAGCAGGTAGGTGTGTTCTTTTTTTTTTTAGGCAAAATTAGGTACCAGACATGCAAAGTGGAGACACCATATGCTTGTGGACACTCCTTTTTAATTCCCAAAACGTTTGCTGGCCTTCAAATTCCTTCTCTCTAAGAGCATCTCCAAGAGTCTTTCTAAATGTTTTCTCCGTAAATCATTATTCGGAGAGCTATCTACATAAAAATCACTTTCTACACATTTTGACCCTCCAACAGCTTTTCTGTATCTTGTGTACACTCGAGGGAACCATTTTCGTTAGAGCATCTCTAAGAGTACCTAAAAGAGTCTCCGAATTCAAGAATTTTAGTAAGATTCAAAAACTCATCTAAGACAAGTCCCAAAACCAGCTCTCAATTTTTTTGGCATTTGGAGAGAAAAAAAAACCCCAGTGTGGAAAGTTATACGCGTGTATCGTCGTGCCAACCTTCTTAATCTCTTGCTTGATTTAGATTGATACATCTCCTCTCATTATATAGAGAGGGTTGACTTGGCCCCCTAAGCAAGCTACCAATTAACCCTAATGGGCTAAGACCCAATAGGCTCTTGACTCCTCTAACAGATATGGAGGGGGTATGTATATTTTAATGAAAGTAATTTTTCAGACAAATCTATTGATATGATCACATTTCCAAACTCAACAATTTAAAAGTTATTCATGATTTATATTCCCAATGTTTGACCCAAACTTTGTCCAAAACATCATCTAATTGTGATACATAGGGAGTACTTGTAAGGCTAGTCTTACTAGAGCTTTGTAAAGGTTTTGTGGGAATTAAATAAGCTGACATCAAATTGATGGTGCCATATACTAACGAGGGAAGAGATGATCAAATTTTTATGAGGTCAAATTAGGTTCATCCGGATATGAAACTAGTCTACACTATTTCCAACACATGACTGTTTGAGCTGTATCTTTTAGGCCTTTCGCCTTTGGCTTAAAAAGTTGTCTTTCTGTGATTTGAATATTCAGAGGGTTAACATTTTGTCTGCTGGTATTTTGTTGTTAATCCTTTGCAATAGATTTTTAGCTTCGCAAAAGACTAATAAAAACAAAAACTAACCTCAATGTGCTTTTTAACTTTCTTGTCTTAGAAACTGGATTTTTGCTTTCTAAAGCTAGCTCAACTTCGACCGCAGAAGGGAGATAAAACGGACGATCGGTCCGCAAAAAAATAAGCACAGGCAAAATAAAAAAATTTAAAAATGGACAAAAAACTCTCCACGATCTATATGTACCTTGATCGTCAATTATAAGTTTTATAACCAAAGACATGTGGACCCTCTACAAATACGGGTCTTCTCCCTTTCGAGTCCCTCCCGTCACCCTGGGCATTCGGTTAACCGAAACTGTATCGGTTTCCTCAGTTTCTCAAGGAATTCGGTTCCCTAAGAAATCATAACCGATCGGTTCTTTTGAAATCTAGGAACTTGCCAAATTTGGGTTTGGTCAATTCGCTCGGTTCGGTTATGACCGAACTAACCGAGGTGCTGCTGACAGAGGGAAAAAATGTAACGTCCCACCAATAACGGGCAGCTCTCTAAGAATTAAGATTGTCCTCATATATAGGAGGACACAAGTTTTTCTCATCGGTCACCCATCCCCAAATTGCTACAAGCTAAGCATGCTTAACTTCGAGTTCTTTGGAATTGAGCATCCGGAAAGAAGTTGCAACTTTGATAATAGAATTGCAGATCCAAGGGCCATGGGCCGGGATGTCACAAAAATAATAGAATTGCAGATCCAAGTTACAAGAGGAACACAAATCACTTTCGTTCTAATGGCGATGAACAATAAAACGATGAAGAATGAATCCTCTGATTCTAGGTAGATCAAAAAACATCACTTCACCTTGCCTTGCCTATGCCTGCGGCCTTGCGCGGTAAGCACCACCTTGCCTGTGGCCACACGCGCTATGCCTGCAGCCTTGCGCGGTAAGCATCACCTCGCCTGTGGCCACACGTGACACCACAACTCGCTCTGCTTGCCGCTGCAGCTCGACCAGCCTTGTTGCCACACAGCTTGCCTGTTGCCGTCGGACACTAGACGGAGGAGCGGGGAAGGGACGCGATGGCCTTTACCGCCGTTGAATCTGAGGCAGGTCATGCCGCCCTTTGGCGGATCCAAGGGAGCGGGAGAGAGATTGAGGCAGAGGAAGGGAGACATGAACGGTGAATGGGGGCGGGACTCGTGCCTAGAGTGACCCTCCCCATCCGTCTCTCTGAGCATGCCCCGCCAAGGCACATGTGCGAATCCGTAATCTTTACTCTACTGTACCTCCTCTGTGCATAAAAAAAAAAAAAAAATCATATTTTTAGAAGTCAAACAGTTTAAACTTTGATTAATATTATATAAATTAGTGTCAACACTAATGTCACAAAATAATTACGATTAGATTAGTTATAGAATTTATTTTTATAAAAACTTATTTGAACATATAAATAATAATTTCATTTACTATAAACTTGATCAAACTTAAGCTAGTTTGATCGACATAGTTCACATAATTGCATTATTTTGGGGATCGACATGGTTTACATAATTGCATTCTATTGGAGACGGAAAGAGTATTAAAGAGGGAATCCGATTTTCAATCCGCGAACAAAATACCCATGTCGTCGTAGTAAATCCCACGCCCCCGTGTCCTGTTCGTTTCTACGTATCGTGCCTTCTTGCTCTTCTCTGTGAAACGTTTTTTTTGCCAATTAGAGAGTAGAGATTTACTCTTGTTGTATGTATTGGGTTCCGTGTAACGTGCGGTATGTTTACTAGTTAGGGATATGTCTGTGGGTATTCTACCTACTCTATGTTTTTTTAGCCGAACAGATTCAGCTCCACGCAACTCTGCTCTAAAAAATGGTAGAGGTTTGGGAGCACCTAAAGGAGTGCTCCAAAAATGTTAAATTTTTCATGAAGGTACTCCACGGTGAAGCATGTGGAGCAGTTCAAACATGCCATTAATATTAGGTATAGATGTTGTTTTAACCTGTTGGATTGTTTTGGGGAAGGAGTTAGCTGGGGATGGTTGCATTCGGACAGCATCTATCTCGCCCAACAACTGCCTTGGCCCTTGAGCTATTATATACGTTTAATTATTTTAGATTTGTGGCGCGCGTCAAGAGTCCTCTTAAAAAAATAGTGGCCGTACTTTTTTTAATCAGCGATGCCATTCATCGCTAGATGCCATAAGGGATGGGTTCATAGGAACAAAACTATTTCTATATGTCATCGTCCACACCCAAAAAAGATAAGAGTCCAACCCTAGTGTGTACCTAATATATATGTATTTTTTTAGTAAATCCACTGCTGTTAAATTAAGAAGTGGAATAAGAGAAACAAACGCCCTCCGGAGGCGAAAGCGAAGAAACATGTCTACCTGAATCTCACGACTAAGAGTTATAGCTGGTGTACATCTATGTGGCTTTGTTTATCGATTGGTTTTGAGGCAACTCACAGGCGACCTTCGCATCACAAGAACCAAGATAGAGGAAGAGAGAAAATAGAATAGAGGTTATCCATATATTCCTGCGCACTATGCCTTGATTGTGCGAGGCCAGCATTGGATATCTTCGGTAAAGTTCCTTCTTCCTGCAGCATCATTCTCGTTTTTACAGGATTCCCGTTCCTTACTAGTATTGATCAGTACTACTAACTACAACAAGTGATCTCTGGTCGTGGCAGAGAAAATGACGGAACCTCTGAATAGCTCTTCTATGGGTGCCATGGAATCCCTTCTCAGGAAGCTTGACGAGCTACTGCGTACTGAAGAGAGGGTACAGGGACTCAGAGGCAACCTTCGCATCATACGAACCAAGATGGAGGAGCTATCAAAGGTACACAGCCCTCCCCATACGGTGAAATACTGGATGAATGAAGCACGTGAATTGTCCTACGACATGGAGGTCTGCCTGGACCGGTTTTTCCATGGCAGACAGCCAGAAAAATTTTTGGGGTTTGAGACTCGCGTGAAGGAGGTTAACGAAAGATGTGAGAGGTACAATCTTGTTAACGAACACTGCAAAAATCATCGCAATCCTGCAAAATTGAAGTGTGCCATCGTCTTCAAACTCTGCACAAAGAACCCAATCCTCTCGGCATGGAAGAGCCAACAAACAAGCTTCTTAAGTGGCTGATGCCGAGGGGACATGGTGAAGAAGACCTCAAGCTCAAGGTGGTTTCCGTTCTCGGTGACGAAGGAGTTGGTAAAAGCACGCTTGTCAATAAACTCTGGCAAGAATCATCGCAAGATAAATTCGAGTTCAAATGCCGGGCTTTCGTGCAGACGGCCAAAAAGCCTGATACAAGAATGATTCTCAGAAGCATACTCTCACAAGTTCATTCGAAGCAGCCACTAAATGCCTGCAAGGTGCCAAAACTCATTGATGATCTAAGAAAGCATCTCCAAGATAAGAGGTACGAAAATTGTGCCGCGACAATCTACTAAATCCTTTTAAACAGTTTATTATCCTTTTTAGTGCTCCAGGTGCGCACATACCACTTGTCACTATACATAAAACACTCACCTCAATAAAATCTTGTGTCAAAACCAAGAGATACATTTGACATAGTAAGTAAATACATTTTAAGCTTTCATATATGCCAATTCTTACGAGAGCCACTAGGAAAAGAAAAATCATATAGCTTCTCTGCCACACACCCAATGTGGGTTGTACCTTCCGACGACGACAATGGGCCAAGCGAGGCCCAAGGCAGGGGTGGCACCGCAACAGCCGGCTGGGTGGCTGCCCAGTCCTTCGGAGGTGCTCATAGGGGTAGGGTTTGTGTACGTGTGTTCATAGGGGTGAATGTGCGTGCGTGTTGTGAGCGTATGCGTTGTACTTGTGTAATTCTCAAAAAAAAAAAAAAAAAAAAAAACGGGTCGGCCTGCCCTAGCCGCGCATGAGGACGTGGCGCGTGGCCGCCGCCGCCGCCAATGTGTCATCCACATTCCATATCGAGTCCGTGTTAATTTAGGATATTGAGTTTGTTAAAAGAGAATCTGAATCAATAAGGATATCTCCGAAGTTTACTTAGGAGTTAAGTCTTCCGATACTATAAATACGTAGGAGTTGTAACCAGTTGGGACTATATGAAAATAAAGGAAGAGCGAAAAGCTCCTTGCTTCAATCATCTAGCTCTCTAGGTCTCGGGAACCCTAGCCGACCCTGCGCCTCTCTCACTAACGTGCCCCTTTCCCACGCCCGTCGCCGCCGCCACCCCTACACCGTGCCTCACCGCCTCTCACACCTGTATCGTGAAGCCACTTTCGATCCGACACGCCGCTGTGATGGCCACCCAAGCTGAACTCCAGAAACTTGTTGAGGTCTTCACCAATATCACCGGCAAAGTCTTCGACGCCAACAACCACCTTGCTGCGATCGAGAAGGATCGCCCGCGGATGAGCTTCAACGCAGGAACGCCGAACAGATCGAACACCTAATTGGCGACCAAACCGGAGCTAGCTACCAAGCACGCAATGGAGGAAGCCGGCCGCAAGTTCCTAAAGAACCAAGCTGCTTCAGCTAAATCCCAATCTCTCCCAGGGCTTGCAGCTATGCTGGAGGCGAAGCTCTTCTACAAAGAAGAGCCCAAGACAGATGATCGGACGGGGGCGAGCCGGGGGCCTTCCCCGGCACGGACATACACCCCCACAAGCTCTCGTTCTAGAGATATGATGGCAAGGAGGACCCCTTCTTGTGGCTTAACCGCTACGAGCAGTTCCTTAGGGGGGCAAGAATGCTAGCAAACGAGAAAACATGGTATGCATCATACCAAAATCACAGTGTACCGCTCAACAATGGAACATGATACTTTCACAGGACAATGAGGTGACAGATTGGGCGGACTTCGTTCGGTGCGTCAATGGACGCTTCAGACCACCCACCTGACGTAACCCCTTGGGCGAGCTTGCCTCGCGGAGGAAGATAGGAACCGGTGACGACTACATGTGGCGCATGTGGCTCGCGGCGGCACCCTCAACGAGGTACTGCAAGTGAACATCTACACTGCCGGACTACTGGAGCTGCTAAAGACGGGCGTCGAGCTGCTCAGCGCGCAGGACATGGAGACATCCATGTCCCTTGTGTGGGCTTACGTGGATCTTGGTCATGGCGGAGGCCAACAAAGCGTCCACAGCTAAACCAGGATGCTTCTTTTTCCCACGATCGGCCGCTACACCGGCCGCGCCAACGATGACGTAGACACCGATGATAGGCGACACAACATCACCGACACCACCGACGACGCTCGCTGTTCAAGCGCCTAACGCCAGAGGAGATGGTGGAGCGATGTTGTGCTAGCCTCTCCTTCACCTGTGATGAGTTGTTCACATGCTGGTTGGCAACGACACTGAGGTACACTGCCGATCTGTCACATTCAGTACACCACTACAGTAGATGGCGTCTTTTCCATCAAGGCCTTCCTCCTCATCATCAGCAACGACATCGATGTCATCCTCAGCACAGCATGGCTAGCTAGAGTTGGAAAAGTACCTATAGGACCTTGGCGCCATGGAGATGGAGTACATCCACGAGGGGCGCAGACGAACGCTCACCGGTGGCCTGCAGAGGTACTTCCCCATGACTTTACTAGCCCTTGTAGCACCTTTGTCTATAGTGGCGCTCAATACACTACCACCACACCGACTAGGTTGATAAATCAAGCACAATGTGCTTGACTCTCCAATGCTCTAGACTACATCAATGACTTCAACAACGCGATGTTCGATAATATACGCCGTGACGTCGCCATAAACGACAACCTCAACACAAAGGTGCAAGCCATTGAATCAGGACTGGCATCACGATCATGGTCGGCATAAGGAGACCTTAAATCCTTCGACGGGTGCCTCTACTTACCAATAGCATCGCTATGGCTCCCTGACTTACTACAGGTCCTCCAACTGGAATGGCCCAACATATTGGAGATGCTCCACATCGCCCTACCAGGTATTGTCCCACAACCACTTCTAGCCGGGAGCAATGGGTGCGACCAAGCTGGAGATCCACCACATTACTTCCTCTACTACACGTTCGGCTACATCGGCAACCTGTAGTACTACATTGAGTTCACACCAAACGACGACCACGCGACGGAGGCACCAATCGGGGCGGCCCGACCCGTAACGTCCGCGGAGGCCCCGCTGGATGCGAGACTACCACAAAAATAGACCCGGGCGGGTGGCTTGCGATTCGTGTGAGGATACGCCCGACGGAGATGGGCCTATCACACACCCAATGTGGGTTGTACCTTCCGACGATGACGACGGGTTGTGCGAGGCCAAGGCGGGGGCACCACCGTAAGAGTCGGTGAGCCTGCCTTTGCCTTAGGCATGCTTGTGGAGGAGGCGTCGGGGCGCCCTTTGCCGCCACCATGTCTTCCACTTTCCATATCAAGTCCGTGTTAATTTAGGAGATTGAGTTTGTTAAAGGAGAATCCAAATCGATAAGGATCTCCTAGTTTGCTTAGGTGTCAAGCCTTCTCGGGACTATAAATACGTGAGAGTTGTAACCAGTTGGGATTAAGTAAAATAAAGAAAGAGCGAAAAGCTCCTTGCTTCATCATCTCTCTCTCCCCCGAACCCGTTCGCCCCCTCGCCCCCCCCCCGCGCGTGCAGCGCCCAAGCGCTGCCACCACTGCCGCCCTTGCGCTACTAGATCCAATTAATCGTTTGAGAAATGGTTTAACAGTTATTGAAGCTGTTTCCTTTAAGGGTTACATATGAACTACAATATTTAGCACACATGGTAAAATATTTTGGCAACAAAAATTGCATGGTGGTGTCCAAACATGTCATGTTATTTGGCATTAAATTTATAAATCATAGTATTTGTCTCACCCAAACACCAGCCCCGAAGTTTATACAATACGATAAACAATCTTCACATGCATTAAATTTTCATGGCTATCTAAGGCACTGTTTGTTTCCAAAAGTCCTAGGACTCTTTTCAGTCCTAGAACTTTTTTGGAAAATGTCCCACCAATGGGTACTTATAGGGAAAAAAGTTTCCCTATTTGGTTTAAATAGGGACATTTAGGGACTTTTTTTAGTCCCAATAGAAATAGTCCTTGGAACCAAACGGCACCTCAGTTCCTGTATGTACCCAGTAATTTAAGATATTAAAAAATATGCAATGAAACTTGAATTGGTAAATTCTAAAGCAGTTTAGAGAATATTTGTCTTGGATTTAAAATTTTGGATGCTAGAATTTTATGACATACATTGATAACTAAGATTCTTAGAACATATTGTCATGGATTAAAAATTTGGCTGCTACAATTAGATGACAGTCATTCAAGATTATTATTAGAACATATTCGTCTAGGAATAAATGTTTTGGCTACTACAATTATATGACAGACATTCAGAACCGAGATTATTCCAACATATCTGTCTTGAATTTGAAATTTTAGCTGGTAACATTTTATTAAAATCATGTATATAACATTTTGTTATCAGGTATTTTATTGTAATTGATGGCTTATGGGATGTGTCAGTTTGGCACATTATTAAGCGGGCCTTTCCAGCTGGTAACCAACGAATAATAACAACGACATCAGTTGAGAAGGTCGCTTATGTTTGCTGCAGTTATGACAGTAATAGCATTATCAATGTCAAATGTCTCTGTGGTGATGAAGCCAAAAAACTATTCGTTGATAGAGCTTTTGGCTCTGAAAAGGTTGTCCACCACAGTTCAATGATGCCACGGATGAGCTCACTAGAAAATGTGGCGGTTTTTCCCCCTCGCCATCATCTGCACAGCTAGAATTGTGGCAAGCCAACCAGAAACAGAACAGTATCAGCAATTAGATTATGTAAACAAGTTTCTATCAAACAATTTGAGAACACAATCGTCTTCTATGGAGATCCTGAACCAAGTACTGAAGCTGTGTTACAGTAGTCTTCCTCATTGTCTGAGGACATGTCTGCTGTATCTTAGTGTGTATCCACAGAACTACTTATTTCTGAAAGAAGATGTGGTGAAGCAATGGATTGCTGAAGATTTCATATGTACACCTGAAGGGAAGGACACTGTAGAGGTTGCCGGCTGTTATTTTGATGAGCTCCTCTGTTTAGGCCTGATCCAACGAATGGATAATATTAAATCTCAGAAGAAGGGTTTGTTGTCCTACACAGTGCACCCTGTGGTATTTGATTTTATCACAAGCATATCTATGGAAGATAATTTCATCACCATCATAGATAATTCTCAGTCGGCAGTAGTTTTCACTGAGAAGGTTCGTCGACTGTCACTCCACTTTGGCAGTGCAACATATGCTACTACACCAGAAAGTGTGGAATTATCAGAAGTTCGCTCACTCTCTTTTTTTGGACTCTATGGTTGCATGCCTTGGATTGCAGAGTTTAAGCTTGTTCGAGTCATGGTCCTCAATATATTTCGTGATGACGTCGACACAAAGTTTTCACTTTCACAAATAGGAAACCTGCTTTTGCAGGTCAGGTGCAACGTCACTGTGGATTTGCCAGACGAGATGCGGTGCCTAAATCACCTAGAAACACTAGAAATAAATGCACGGGTAGCATATGTTCCATGGGATATTCTCGATCTTTCAAGGTTGCGGCATGTTCGTCTTGGACAGAAGACCAAAACTCTGGTTTCTCTATTATTTGACTGGAGCAAACGGCCGCCTCCTTCCATCTCCCTGAGAGCTTTGAGCTGTTGTATCCCATTTGCTTCCTTTCAAGAGTGCCCCAGTGGTTTCTTCAAATGCACAAACTCCGTATTTTGGAAATTGTGGTCTTCAAATTGTTGAACAACATTGATGTCCTCCCAGAGTTACCGGTGCTCAAACATCTCTCCTTTTATGTCCGAACACCACCCACTGCAGCGATAATCTTGAGCACAGGAATGTTCCCGGCTCTCGAGTATTTCAAATTTTCATGTGGTGTGCTATCGCTGGGCTTTCAGAAAGGAACACTACCCAATCTTCGTAGGCTCAAGCTAGTGTTCAATGCCCACAGTGGGGCATGTTCGTACAGCAACATGCTTGTGGGCATCGAGCACCTGTTAAAGCTCCAGAAAGTTGCTGGAAGCATTGGGATAGCTCCTGGTGCTGAGGAATCTGACAGGACAGCTGCAGAGTCTGCGTTCAAAGATGCAATTAGAGAGCATCCATGTCACCGAAGTTTCGAGGAAGTGGTTAAAATGGTGGATCAAGTTGACGACTTTATTAACTTGTCCATTTAAAAGGGTATCATAGGACAACATGAGTGAGGGAGAGAGGGGCGACGGCGGCGGGCGGCGGCGTTGGGGCGATGGCCCCACGGCAACGCCGGGCGGGCTTGGCGCAGAGCAGCACCATGCACGCGGAGGAGCGTCAGCTAGGCTACGCTGCTGAGGGGCCCCATGGCGCGGCCATCCCCCGGGAGCAGAGCTTGGCACGGAGGAAACAGCGGAGGAGCGTCGGCGGGGCTCAGCGGCTACGGAGGGGCTTTGGCGCGGCCATCCCCATCGGAGCTGGGCTCGGTCGGGGAAACAACTCAGGAGCGTCGGCTGGGTCCAGCTACGGGGGGGGGGCTTTCGTGGCCATCCCCACCGCAGCCGAAGCTCGGCACCGGGAGGCACGGAGGGAGGGCTCGTGGGCGGGGGACTCTAGCGACGATGAGGGCGCCGTTACAATGATGGGGCGATCCGAAGACTTCAGACCGGCAGGTTTCTGGAGGGAACGGCTGGCGATGGCGACTCTGCGTCGGCCCGGCCGTCATTACTCGCCCGGTCTTGTGGCGTTGGGAAATCCTCCTCTGCGGTGCTTGGCTCGTCGGGGAGGAGTGGTGGCTGCAGGTGGCAAGTGCAATGGCGGAGATCTGGGATCCTCGGGGCCACGGGGTGCTCCGACCGGAAAGACCGATGGCGATGGGTCGGGCGCGGCTTCGCGGCAGCCGTGCGCCCCGCCAAGCCCGGCGCGCCACCGCCGTTGGCGCCACCCAGAGTCCTCCCCATCCAGCGGTAAACCAAATCCCTTCCCAATCTCGTGCCCGGGCGTCCCGAGCTCTATCGGCCCGGGCGCCGGATGAGCGGTCGGGCGAGGCCGCTCGCCGGAGTTATTGCGACGCCCGCCGTGCGCCACCACGGCGCTCCCTCTGCCGGCCACGCGCAGCGGGGAGACCGCGGGCAGCTCGAGGTTCGGTCCGAAGACATGCTTTTCCATCTTCATCCACCGCCTTCAATGGCGGTCGCACATCAAGGGCCTCGGCCGGGGCCGTCCGCCGTATAAAAGCGCCCTCGCCGCCAAGTGCTTCGGGTGCCTCGGCAGCGACCACAAGGTTGCCAACTGCCGGGATCCTTCCGGCTGTATTGCCTGCTTTGGCGCTCCGCCACCTTGCTCGCTCTTGCCCTGACAAGCGAGCAGCCCCCGCGCCCACCAATCCACGAGACTAACCTTCCCCAAAGACAAGCCTTCCATCCATTCCCGCCTTCGTTTCGACACCAAACCTCCGCCACCCATTCACAGCCGCCTGGTCTTCCCGCCGCTCACGGAGGACTCACCAAGCAGGAAGGCTGCCATGGGCTACGTGCCAGGGATGGCGGAGAACCGCCCCATGGAGGGGGCCACTGTCTTCCTTTCGTCCGCTGCCATGGGCGAGATCACTGAGTTCAGCTCGGGGCTGTCCTGCGCTGGCCCGCACGGACACGGGTACCTCGGTCTCACCACGGGAGAGATGCGGTAGCTCTCGGTGCCCGGCTCCGCATCCTGACGGGAGGCGGTCTCGCACCACCGCCGGAGCGGTTCCTCGTCGTCTTCGACTTCCGTGGAAGCGCGACTTAGCGACCGGGGGGTCATTCTGCGCGTCCGTGGGATCGACCGGCGTCGTGCCGTGGGCGGTGGGGGCGGCGTGGGCGTGACAGAATTGGTGGTACCGCGTCGCGCCGCCGTTGAGGGCTGCCGATGCACGCCTGGAACGCGGGCGTGGCCAGCGCGGTCTTTGAGGAGGGCGCCTCTTCGACAAGGTGGAGGCCGCCTCTTTCCACGCGAGACGCCACCGAGTTCTTCTTACTGGCGGGGCGTGGATGTGGAACCCGGATTTCCTGCACCGCTCTAAGCGGCTCACCATCTTTCCGCCGGCGGCGGGCGGCCTGAGAGTGCTCCATCGCCTGCTCTGGGGCGGTGCCGGCGCCGCCGACAAAGGCCGTGTTTTCGACCTCATCATTCACTTGGACAGGATGGAGGACTGGTCCCCGCCACGGGGCGCACGCCGACCTCGGGCCGGGCGGGATGCCGTCCTCCCGTCCACCTCGACTCGGAGGATTACCCCAAGATCTACGAGTTCGAGGACTGGACCCCGGGGTCGTGTGACGGGAGGGCGTCAGGATGCACGTCCGCGGTGCCGCCCCTCCTCCTCGGGCCCAGGCGCCATCATGACGTGGACGGCGACGGCGAAGGGATCCCAAAGGCGGCCAAGGGCCTCTGGGCCGTGGGAGACGGCGCTCGGCGGCTTGCTGCGTCGGGGCAGCACCTCGGGGAGACGGGAGGGAGGCCGGGCGCACCCGCTCCCCATCGAGAGCTGAGGAGCGAGGGCGATGGCGTCATGGGGCGCCCTCAGGTGACACGTGTGGCGGGAGCATGGTGCGGGGTGACGGGGTTCTCCAAGGCCGGGACCCCGCGCGCAGGGGAGGGACGCTGGGCCCGGGAGCGGCGCCGATCACGATCACCGCCCGTAACCGCGGCGAACGGGCAACAACGCGGCCGCACCGCGTCTTTGGGCGGAGTGGGCGGGGCGAGGTGACCGGGGCAGCCTTGCTCTCGGCGCCTTTGGGCGTCGCCGGCGGCGCTCCCCCCCGGTGTAGCACGAGACCCGCTGATCGACTTCTATCCGGGGCTCTGCGGGGACAACATTGAGAGGGCCTCAAACCCCGAGTGCTGCCTCGGGCCGGGACCCCATGCTTGGTGAGCGGCGGCCCGGTGTCACAAAGATGACCTCGGCGCCAGTCTTTTCTCTCCGTCCTTCCCGCCGGAGGAGCCTCTGGAGCCAGTTCACTCCCCGGTGTACACTCCGGTGTCCAGGCTGAAGAAGGGGCGGGACCCCGAACGTGGAGACGGCAGCCACAGGCGTCAACGGCGACGTTCTCTTTGGCCCGGGGTGCGGGGCGCCTCAAGTGGGGAGATCGCCATCACCGGCGGTGGCGATGACGGTGTTGCGGGGCCACGTGAACGAGGCGGTGGAGAGCATTTTCGTGCCGTGCCAGCGGCCACTCTTTGGAGGCGCCGTGGCCACCGGGAGCAAGAACAAGGCGGCGGAGCGGCCAGGAGCCGACCGGGAGGAGCACGAGGGGTGATGGCCAACTGGGTGCCGGTCTCCATGAGGGCCACCCACCCGCCTCATCAGGGAGCCTTCGGGATGGGCCACGCTGAGCCGGTGGGGGATAAAGCTATGGAGCAATGACGCCCCGCTCTTTTGACACGCCGATGACCGAAAGCAGCGCATCCAGCGGTGCGTGCGCTAACCTCCTGGACAGCGGACCTGCCCTCGCCGCCGCAGCTCAACCAAGCGGTGGCGGGAGATGTCTGGTCTTGAGGGGTGGTTGCTTTGACAATGCAGACTTACTTCGCCGGCTATCAATGTTTCCAATGATTAGTGACATCTGTGGTTATCTGTTGAGTAGGGTGGGCTACAAGGCTAGTGTTCTGTGGCTGTGTGTGGCAAGCCTGCAAGTATAAGGGGCTGTTGTTTCAAGCTAGTGAGTAGGATGGTCTTTGGTTCTGTTCGTTCTGAAGTTTGCAAGAAGATTCTTTGGATGTGTGGTTGGCCCCTGCAGTGTGGGGGCGTCAGTGTTGTGCTAGGTGTCCTTGGATGTTGTGGTTCAGGTTGTGAGCATCATGTAGTGTGGGCTGCCTTGGCGACATTGTACCAAGTTGTGGGCTGCCTTATGCGGCTAAGTTAATCAAGTGGTTGCTTGCATGGTGTTTAAAATGAGTGAGCATCTTTCGATTAAATCTTGGAATGTGAGGGGTTGAATGACGCAGCTCATAGAGAACTGGTCGAGGAACACATTGCCCGTGCAAAACCTTCATTGATATGTTTCTGAGGAGACCAAGATCAGCTCCATGACTCCTTCCATTCTCGTTAGACACTTTGTTGGTGCACGGCTGTCCTCCCACTGCACTCTCAATGCAGCAGGAACTAGAGGTGGAATTCTGATTGCTTGGGACCGGGGATAACCGCAACTTTCGAACATTACTACCGGGCGGTTCTCTATTACGACTTGCTTAGGATTCTCATCGGTGGGGCTGTTTTCACCTTGATTTTATGCTATGGGCCGGCAGATGATGCCAGGAAGGAAGATTTCCTTCAGGAACTGATTTCCATCAAGCCTAATGCAGGAACTCCGTGGCTGCTTATGGGGGATTTCAACCTGATCTACAAGGCTAGTGACAAGAACAATCTTAATTTGAATCGGAGGTCGATGGGTAAATTCGGAAAGGCCTTGGATGACATGAACTCTTGGAGATATGCCTTGAACGAAAAAATTTACTTGGTCCAATGAAAGGGAGAGTCCCACACCGGTGCGTCTTGACGGGGGCATTACGTAATGCCGAATGGGAGCTTCTCTTTGGGAACTTTGCCCTAAGTGCCCGTCAACCTAGGTGTCTCGAGACCCTTTGCCCAATCTTCCTCACAAAGCAAGATGTAGTGCCCGGAAAGCAACTTTTCGGGTTTGAGGACCATTGGCTCTGTGTGGATGGGTTCAGCGAGGTGGTGGAACAAGCATGGTCAAAGCCGCGGTGGGCTCGGCGTTGATGTAATCCTAAGGCGGAAGCTAATGGAGACAGCCAAAGCCCTAAGGCTATGGAGCAAGCCCTTGTTCAGTAAGGTCCGTCTGCAGTTATATATTGCTAATGAGGTGATACTGAGGCTCGACATTGCCCAAGACAGCAGACATCTCTCTATCGAGGAGTGTGCACTCGGGAGAGACCTAAAACTTCGAGGCGCCAAGGGGTTAGCGGTCGTGGAACGATCCGGTATGAGGCGGGCATCCCGGATTGATGGGTAATGGCGGGGATGCTTGCACAAAAGTTTTTCACCTAAAGATGAGCAGGCGGGAGGAGGAGGAAGTACATAGGCTCCCTCAAGAAGCGCGATGGGTCCTTGGCATGGAACCATGAGGAGAAGGAAGTCATGCTCCATGATTACTTCACTGACATCATGGGCACAAGGGTGCAGCGCACCAAAACTTTCAACTGGGAGCGCCTCAATATGCGCCCTGTCGAGGAGATTCAGGGCCTAGAACTGGATAGGCCCTTCACTGAGGAAGAGGTGGCGTTCGCAATAAAGAGTCTACCAAGAGACAAGGCGCCGGGGCCCGACGGGTTCACAAATAATTTCTATAAGAGATGTTGGCCCATCATCAAATCGAGATATTATGGCAGCCTTCCATGCCATGCACATCCAACAACGTGGGCGCCCGGAACATATCAATGGTGCACACCTTGTTCTCTTTGCCAAAAGACGGAGGTGGCATCTCGAGCCCAAGGATTTCAGGCCGATCAGTCTTATCCATTCCTTTGCCAAATTATTCACCAAGGTGCTAGCAGTCAGGTTGGCATCTCAAATAGATGGATTGATTGCCCAGGGCCAGAGTGCTTTCATCAAGAAACGGTGTATACAAGAGAACTTTGTTTATGTCAGGGGATTGGCAAGATATTACCATCGCACCAAAACTCCGGCATGCCTCATCAAGCTGGACATCAGCAAGGCCCTTGATACAATGTCCTGGGAGTATATGATTGAAATGCTCTTCTGAGGGGGATTCATAATAGATGGGTCACCGGTCGTTTGCACTTTTCGGCTCGTCGTCGTCTCTGGTGATGTTGAATGGGGTGCCAGGGCCGAGGATCCACCACAGAAGGGGGCTGCGACAAGGGGACCCACTCTCACCATTCTTGTTCATTTTGGCTATGGATGTCTTGAATAGAATTTTTGACATTGCCACAGAGGAGGGCAGCCTGACACCACTACGGGGCCGCCATGCCAAACTAAGGCTGTCCCTATATGCAGACGACGCGGTGATCTTCTCCAACCCCCGGAAAGAGGACATAAGGCTGCATCATGCAAATCATGGAGGCGTTTGGTGATGCAACAGGACTGCGAATCAACGTGGCCAAGAGCACGGTCGCTCCCATCAGGTGTAATGGCCTAGACATGAATGATGTGCTAGGGGTTTTGCTTTGGGGCCGGGTTGGTTTCGGTTCAATTACACAGGGTTGCCAATTGACCCTAGGGAGGTTGCGCATGGTACACCTACAATACCTGCAGGATCGCGCCAAGGCGAAGGTGGCCGGATGACAGGGCAAACTAGTCAACATAGCCGGCAGAAAAGAGCTGATCAGGTCAGTACTCACGGCTCTACCTGTTTACCTGATCACTGCAATCAAACCTCCCAAGAAATTTATCAAGGAGTTCGACAAGCTGCGGAGAAATATTCTTTGGGTGGGGGAGGGACAGCTTACTGGGGGTAAATGCAAGGTAGCCTGGACAAAAGTATGTGTGCCAACTGAATATGGTGGTCTGGACATCAAGGACATGGAGGCATTCGGCCGTGCACTGCGCATCAGATGGATGTGGCTAGCCTGGGACGACACCGACCATCCTTGGAAAGGTTTCCAACCTACGCCTGACAGGGAAGATTGGCGCCTATTCAGTGCTGCATCCATGGTTACTCTTGGCAACGGTAAGAAGGCATCTTTAAAATTTGTCACGGCTTAATGGTGAAGTTCCTGCAGACCTGTTTCCCAACCTTTTCAAGCACAGCAAGAGGAAGAATCGCACAGTCTCACAGGCGCTGAGTGGCATTGCTTGGGTAAGAGATATCGATCATAATATGACACAATTAATCATCTCTCGAATTTACGCAACTTTGGGATCGCTTCAAAAATGTCCAATTGCTTTGCCAAGACACCGAAGATCGAGATCACCTGGATCTGCTTCATCCAGCGGGGTTTACTCGGCCAAGTCTGCATACATGCTACATTTCGAGAACACGGCCGCAAAACTGATCTGGAAGCCAAAAGCACCTCCCAGTGCAAATTCTTTATCCGGCTACTCCTACGGGGAGAATTTGGACAGCGGGAGGTTGCGATTCGTCGATGGCGAACGAATACTTTTGTCGGCTATGTGTCGGGGAATCTAGAAACGGCATTGCACCTGTTCGTTGAATGCCCGGTGTCAAGGATGATTTGGGACCGGGTGGGGACTTGGGCTAATGCTTCCTGCATCCGGCCGGGGTCTTGGGCTACATCCAGCAATAAGTCAAGGAGTGGTTTTTACAGTTAATGTCGTCGCCGCCAGCTCACAGCAGAGATGGACTACGCTCCCTTGTTATCATGACAATTTGGGTAATTTGGAGGGAGAGGAACAGCAGGGTTTTTCGGAAAGAATGTAAACACCTACAGGGTATCGTCGACACCATCATTGATGAAGCGAAGCTGTGGGCTCACGCAGGAAACAGGGGTATCCAGCAGCTGCTAGCCGGCCACAATCCTGGGCCTCCTCAAGCTAATGACACTGTTGCTACATCTGTGTATGTAAATTAGTCATATGTCTCTAGGGGTGGCTCGGACCTCACATAGTGAGCGCTGAGTTAAAAAGGGTGTGTGGCGCTTCTTGTGCATAAATTTGTAACTGTTTTGTAAACTCTATCTTCTCTTATCAATGAAAGCCGGCAACGGATCTTTCAAAAAAAAAAAAAAGTTGACGAGGAGGATTGGGACCAACAGGTAGAATCCTCAAACGAATGTGGGCAAGTGCCACTGTGGAAGCTGGCGTTCCATACCCCGCTGCAGCTCCCGATCTTCATGGGGAGAAACATTGAGGACGAGGCCGGTAACCCGCTGGAGGTTATCCTCGTGAACGCGAACATCGGCTCTCCGGCCGTGCTCGCACCGGCGCTGCGCGTCCAGCTGGTCCCGCTGTTCGGCGAATTCCCGCCGGACGGCCGTGAGGACTGGTCCGCAGACGAGTTCCAGAGGGATGTCGTCAAGGGGCGCGAGGGCAGGCGACCGCTCCTGACGGGCGATGTCAGCCTCACGATGAGGGACGGACGTGTCATGGTGGGCGAGCTCCAGTTCACGGACAACTCGTCCTGGGTCCGCTGCCGCAGGTTCCGCATCGGGGCACGCGTCGTGCTTGAAAACTACTGTAACATCCCAGATGTTAAAGAGTAATTAAAATATTAAATATGATCATTATCGGTGTGTGATTATCAATATCATGGCAATAATGCATTTCATGTTTCAATTTTATCATGTAAATGTTGCATATGCCATGTTTCATTTATTTCATGAAATGTTATTTATGTTAATAATTAAGGTTTTGGTGAATTAATAAATTTACTTTTCATGATGAATAAACTTTCCAAATTTTTATTCCATGAATTGGTGTGATGCTTGAGCTTTAAAATAACGTTAGTGGTTGTTGTGCTTGAATAATGTTTGTTTACTAATTAAATACCGAATTTAGAAATGAAATAAGTATTAATCCTAATTTTAAATTTAAATTTGGAAAACCTACTTTCAAAACTATTGAGAATTTGGGGATGGTCATTAAAGCAAACCTGGAGATCTCGAGAAGTTGGACTATTTTCGTTTTTGGAGATTTTGAAGTTTCTAAGCAAATTTGGGAGATATTGGAAGAAGAAGGAAGGAAGAGACACTAGTACAGTACAGAAGAAGCCATAGCTGCCACCGAGCTGTTAGCCTGCCTGCTCACTGCCGTGCTCCACCCGTCGACTCTCTGTGCAGTTTCTCGACGCAGGGACACGCAGCTGTCTCCGTGGCGAAGCTGAGCAGCTTCTGGCGAGCCCGCACACGCGCTCCTCGCTCGTCCTCGTGTTCTTCTTTTCTTCCCTCGCTCTGTTCTCCTCGCTTGCTCTGTGGCTCGCAAGAACTCGCCATGGCCGAGCACGAGCAGAGCACCAGTCCGCCTTGCCTTGATTCCCTAGGCTGCCTCGCCCTCGCTCTCGCAGCAGCTCTCGCCCTCCCTTACTATCTTCCTCTCGCGCTCACGGCTCCAGCGCGTGAGCACGTCCGCCATGGATGGCAGCAGAGCTATGTGCCCCTGCTGCTCGTGGTTCCGCCTCCTCTGGCCACCTCCGGACAAGCTGCGGGCACCCACGGGTGCGCACGGGCACGCTGGTGCTCACGGGGTCCTTCCCCTCTGCCTCCGTTGGCCAGCCCGCCGAAACCGGCCAGCTTCTCCCCTGCCCTGTTCGGTCCATGGAAGAGGAAGGACGAAGGATCAGAATAGAAACAACTTTAGGGATCTCAATGTGAAAACCGTGACTCAGGTGAATAGTTCTCAACAGTGCAGTTTATCTTTTTTTCTTTTTTCAGGATATGTGTTGAATTTGTGAATTTCATAGCTAAATATCGGTGCATGCTAAATTCATGAAACTTTTTGTGTAGCTTCCTTATGATGATATCTGTGTAGGAAAAATACGAAACCTTGAGAATTGATAGTTTGGGTATGATTAAAAATTACCTCTTTTAATTAAGAAATGCTACTTCCATGGTTTTTAGGTTAAAATAAATATCCGATGATCATGAAACTTTCTGTGTATCTATTTTATTCTAGCTGTTCTTTTGAATAATACATATACGTTCTCTTATTGATAAAATGATTGGTGAGTGTACTGGTTATGCAAGATGGTTAGTGGAATAGAATACCCATATATAAACTCCATGTGTATGTGTTGCTTCCTTGATAACCACGTGATGGAGTTGTTGTTCAAGTGATTAGAATACTTTATGAAATGGAACCCTAGTGGTATTAGAAGGAGAGTTGTACTCAATTTCATAAGTTGTTTAAAGTTCTTTTATGCACTTGTATGCTTTTCATCATGCATCGTGGCATGCATTCCATTATGTTAAGCCATGCATCATTTATTACGTGTAGTAAACGAGAAAGAGAAAGATTGGAAGGTGCAAGTACCAAGCGTGTGACGCTTTGTTCTCATCGAAATTAAAGGCAAGTGCATGACGAATCTTTGCTTGACTTCACGCCTATTATTCGAGTTTTTCCTTTGCTTTCCAATGTTCAAGTATTATATTTACGGTTCAAGTTCAAGTTTCTTGTTCATGAGCTTCAAGTTTCAAGTTTTCATTTACATTCAATTCCAGTGCGGTTTATCCGGAGGTGCAATTTGGTTCTTATATTCAAGTGCACGTGAGTAAGTGCTGGCCCCACTTGCTCCGGCTTTTACCGGTAAATGCTAAGGAGTATTCAAGTCTTTGTCCGTTTCGCACGGAAACTACTATTTAGTTGGAGTTTCAGTAATTCATTCATGAATTCTCATGAGTTGATTGTTCTTTGGTTCTTAATGTACTTGTTGAGTGTTTTCACTCACCCTTGTGTTTATTTGGTTTTTAGGTGCTAAACCATCACGACTTGCATGGGCCTTTGGGGTAGCACCATCATCACAAAGTACTCACTTTTCGTTTACAAACGCGTAATCTTTTACATAACGGCTATAATAGGTTTGTTTTAGTCTTATTGAAAGTGTTGAGGGTAGCCCCCATGGTTAGCAGATTTACGCTGTAATAGTTAAGTCGAGTTTGTTAATTGATTTAGTCCTAATATACATGTGTTGAGGGTAGCCCCTGGTGGTGTTTCTAGCCAGGGCGTTACAACTACGATGGCGGCAGGATCGCTGAGGCCATCAGCGAAGCCTTCGTGGTCAGAAACCACCAAGATGAGCGGTATCCGAAGCACCGCTACACTCCCGCCCTCGACGACTCTGTGTCGAGTCTGGAGAACATCAGCAATGAAGGCGCGTTCCACTACAGGAAGCTGGAGCACAACAACATCAAGACTGTTCAAGAATTCCTAAGGATGCTATCGGTTAAGCCTGAGGAGCTGCGAGCGGTAAGTTTCCATTCTTCAGGGAAATACTTTCAGACCAAATGTAGCTGTTGCCCAAACATGCATACCACAAATTGTGGAACACCCAGATGTCAGCTTGACTAGAGGGCGGCTTGAATTGAATTGGAATGCACAGCTACAGGGTTCTTTTGGATAAATGTGACTTGTCAGCAGTACCACCCTACTCTCAGAATATTCTTTGCATATTTCGAACCAACTTGGAAGCTAAGGCAACTCCTAAATACAGTAAAAGTAAATTACATAAAATAAGATACATTAGCAGTAGGCTTAAGCACCGTCAATAGTTGCGCTGGTTTTGACTGCTCTGTTCTTTGTGATCAGATTCTGGGCGACGACATGACCGACCGTATGTGGGAGGCGACGAGGAGGCACGCCAAGACCTGCGACCCTGGCGACAAGGTGTACGCCTATAGCTCGGCAGGCTGCACTATCTACGTGAACTCCATCTTCAAACTCGTTAAGGTCGAGATCGGCGGCACTCAGTGCCCCCTTACAGCAGCTGAACGGGGACCAGGAGGTGAATGAGACGATCAGTTTGCCTCCTTGAGCTGGCCGTCAGAACGGCAGAGGGTGAGTATGATTCTTACATTTGCTGTCTCGTGCAGATGTTGGTGCGGCAGCTCATTCTGCAGGCGTACGAGCACCCCTACGACCTCATGGATCCTGAGAAGCACTACCCTCCATCCCTTGGCGACTCGGTGTTCATGCTGAACAATATCTCCAAAGAAGGCACGTTCCACAATAACCTAGAGCACAGCAACATCAAGACTGTTCAGGAATTCCTAAGGATGCTAATGGTCAAGCCTGACCAGCTGCGTGCGGTAAGTTTCCATCTTGTTCTAGAGTGGAACACAACTCTAGCCGTGCATGCATGCTTGTTTCAATGTTCTGTTTTGCGGGATCAGATTCTCGGGGACGACATGAACGATCGCATGTGGGAGGCGACGACCAACCACGCGAGGACCTGCGTGCCCGGTGACAAGGTGTACGTGTACACAGCGGGTCGCGGCACCGTCTACGTGAACTCTGTCTTCAACCTCGTTAAGGTCGAAATCGGTGGCACTGAGTACCCATTGCAGCAGCTCAACTGGGACCAGATGGTCAGTCTATCTTCTGACTGCTACATTTTTTTGCCGAAACTTCTGACTGCTACCTTGATCGTCTTATCGCCAGTGGTGACAAAGACTTTTCTAACGTTCGCTGTCCCATGTAGATGTTGGTGCTGCCACTAATTATGGAAGCCTACGAGCAGCGCCACCACCTCCACGAGACCAACGCTGTCACATTCAATGGCAACAACGCCACTGACAACATTGCGCTGCTTCGCGGTAAGTATATGAAGTCTGAGTCGACCACTCTTCTCAAATGATACATTTTGTGGCTTGTGTACATATCCTTTTCTCACGCTTGTGCTCCGGCAATTTGCAACTGCAGCACGTTTCGAGGACCAGGCACGAGCGGGCCCACAGTCATTCATCAACAACATGGTTCCCAATCCCTGGGTCATACAATAGCGAAGTAAGCTAGCGAACACACAGATAGCTATCTCCGTTCTTTCATAGAGACTAATGATCACCAGGGGATCAATAGTGTTCACTCCTGCTTTCTTTACATGCAGTCTGTCAACCACTTTCCAAAACCTATCTCCGTTCTGTCTCTAATTTCCACACACATACCAATTCTCCACACACATACCAATTCTTCAGGCATGCACAGGCCTGCTGCATGCAGTTCCTCATTGGTACTCAAAAATTGTTTTATGTTAATGATCGGGAAAAAACACTTGGTTTTATGTTCTCATTTTCTTCCAAAACTATACTACTCAAACACAGTTTCTTTTTTTTTTTTGCGCTTGAAAACTAATGTATAGAAAATGAACTGAAGCACCTACTGAGGCAATTTGGCATAATAAATGATTTTGTCTAAAAAAAACTTCTTTTGCAAGTTCTATTCAACAGGATGCACTGGTTTCCATCTTGTGCTCTCTGTCTCAGCATGGTCTTCATTAGTCTAAACTTGTGTTGTTTCGAGCTTCGTGTTTGCTCGTAAGAATTCAGTCAGGGCTTTGGGTGCTGCAATTCTGTAATCATGTCCTAATTCTATATTATGTAGATGAAGCCGGATATAGAATTGGTCCTCCTTAGAGTGTGTTACCTTATAGAGTCAAGAGCCATGCAATTCTTCATGTTGTTTCATGAACAACCATTTATGATTTGCATTGGTCCACAACGTTGAATGTATTTTTGGTTTTGATCTTAAATTATGCTTGTAATAATCATGGTCAGATGCCTCTTCATTGAAAAGGTTTGACGCTAGAACAAATAGTACCCAAAAAAAAACGGACGGATCAGGGATGAGCACATTCCCAAATAAACTTGTGCTATTTTGATTGGATTGGAGAGATGAGGTTAACATTTTGCATATACTTACTATGTTATACTCTTTTTTTTTTTTTTCGATCGTGCCGAAGCCCGTATTTCATTAAGCAGGAAGGAAAGTTTTTTTTTTTTTTTTACAAACTAGGGAACGGTAATCCAAAGTTACCGAAGCCCAGGGTACCCCCACAAACTTGAAAGGATTACATTGTTCACAAATGTTTGCGACTACACCATAACATAGTAATGCAGCTAATGATCAGCCAACAGCATGAGCCCGGGCTGGTGCCTGAAGCCGCCCACTCTCCAAGAGGCAATATCTTCACCGATGACCTGGGCAAGCTGCTGCGCCGAGGCTACCACGCCGTTGAATGTTTTGTTGTTACATTGTTTCCATAGCGACCAACAAACCAGCAGCACAAAGGAATCAAAATCTCGGCGTACCAGTTTAGGAACCAACTTCCTAGGCTCGAGGCACCATGGAATTGCTTGCTCTTAATCGAAGCTGAACAGATGGAGAAGTTGGAGCTTGTGCAGCCATATGTGCCAGACTTCTCTGCTGTATGGGCAGCCCATCAAGATATGATCCATAGTCTCCACTACTCGAGCACATGATGCACAGGTTGGAGTCTTGAAGCCCATGCTGGAACCGACGATCCGCTGTCCAACATCTTCCATGCATAACTAGCCAAAATAAGAAACAGACTCTTGTGGGAGTTGCTGTTTTTCCAAACCTGTTTCGCTCCAATTGGAATAGAAGAGCCAAAGAAAATGGCCCCATAGGCAGAGGTTGCCGAGTATCCCTGATTAGTAGAGAGACGCCGTACGAAGCATCCAGCACCACCGATAACTAGACCTGATCAAGATGGTCACACAATCTCTCTAGCTGAACAACAAGACTCATTGTAACTGGGTAGTGATGTGAGTCACCTAAGAGTTGCCCGGTAGAGCATCTGCCACCAGCACCTTCTTCTTTCTTGCACCAACTGCCTCAAAGACCGCTGGAGTAATGGAATGAATTGAGTCACCCTACAACCATTTATTTGTCCAAAAGAAGGCCGAACGGCCATCACCCAAATTTAACGTTGTTGCCGCCTGGAACAGAGCTATAGCAGACCATTCATTAGATTGTGGCGATTTCCCCAACAGGCGGTCCTTCCATAACTATCGAACCCTTATGGCGACACAGTACGCCTCAGGTAAGAAATTCCGAGACCACCTAGCTCCTTCGGCCTGCAAGTAACTTCCCAGGCGACTTTGCATTGCCCTCCTGTCACCGAATCTGATCATGTCCAAATAAATGCACACCGCAGCTTGTCAATGTTCTTCAGTGCCCACGGCAAAAGACACAATGTGATTGACATATGAATCGGGATGGCCACAATGGTGGCTTTGAACAAAGCCATTCTGCCCACCACATTGAGAAGCCCTCCCCCTCTTCCAAGTAGGTATCCTTGCTACCACCTTGTCAATTAGAAGCTGTTTATCCACCCTCTTGGGCTTATAAACTGACAGAATACCGAGATACCAGCGTGGCAGTTGCTGGATCGTACAGGCTAGCATATTCCGTATGCATTCGCGAGCAGTTCAATGGAACCGTGATGCTTTTGTCTAAATTAGAGAATAATCCCGAAGCCAGCCCAAAGATGTCTAGAGTCACCTTGATGACACTCAGATCATACTGCAGAGGCGCCATGAAAATAACCAAGTCATCCGCATACAAATGCACTCTGGATCCTCGTGGCGGTAATGTTAAGTTTGCTCCTAGGAGCACATGCCCCCACACTCACGGACCACTAGATACGCATTGTGATTTGTGCTTTCGCACACTTCTCAATGTGTATTGCTCTAAAGTGTGACAACACGAATCACAATGCGTATCTAGTGGGCCAGATTGTGGGAGCATGTGCTCCTAAGATAAAAAACCGTTCGTAGCCTTGTAGCCCCTAGCAAATTGGACAAAGCAACCCTCGATGCTCAGTCAGGCTAGGAGGTGATTAAGCATCTCCATGACAATGACAAACAGCATAGGCAAGAGACGGTCGTCGGGACTCATGCCGCGAGCATGGCAAATTCGTCGACCTGGGTAGCCATTGAGCAAAATCCGTGTGCTTGAGGAGGATAGAACTATCGAAATCTAGTTCCCCATCTTCTTCTACCAAAGCCCATGTGCTCCAAGATATCCAGAAGAAAATTCCAAGCCACTATGTCAAATGCTTTGGCGATATCAATTTTTAGCAGGACACAAGCCGTGCGTTTGCTATTAATTGCCTTGTAGGAGACCTGAACACTTCTAAATTTGTCGTATATGCTTCTCCCTTAATGGAAGCACTCTGGTTGGGTAGAACCGGCCCGCTTAACACCAATGCCAATCTTCTCGTCAGGCATTTGGTAAGTAGCTTATCGAAGCTATGAACCAAGCTAATCGGGCGGCAGTCATGAATCTCTGAGGAATTGTCCTTCTTCTTGAGTAGAATCATGAAGGATTCATTTAAGTGGTTTAGCTTCACGGATCTTGACACCAGAATGCAATCATGGCGTTCATGATACTATGTTATATATACTCTTGTACCCCCTCATACTCTGTCTTTTTTTGGGGGGGGTGAACTAAGATGCATATTGTTTTTATTTTCTGGTTGAATTTTGTGGTCTGTACATGACTGTTTCAACGGAATAATAATGTTTGTTGAATGCCATTTGTTTTCCTATAAAATTAGGCCGGAAAAGAAAAGTTTTAACGCTGGTACCGTCTGTCCAACAACTTAGTTTCACAGAGAGGTCTTTGTTCTTTTTGTATAGATATGGCGTACGCCCCACAATTCAAGGTAAACTGCAGTTACCCTAGTGACGTTCCGCTGACAATATGAGCCTTTGAATTTAACTTGGTGATAAAAACTGAATAAGGGCATGTCTGCTAGTTGACTAAAATTTGGTCTATGGGGATCTAAACAGGTAAACCATGGTAGTGCAAGCTCTAAAACTAGTTGGTAGTATTAGTTTATAAAAAACTAAGTAGTGATGCCAATGTGTCTAAACATTGTGATAGTGCTAGTTGTTAGTCCGTGGTTCTAAACAGAGTAATCATTAGTCGTAATTAATCACTAGTACTAGTTCATCCAAACAAATCATAAAATACTAGTGTGCAGTGAGGCACTTACGCAGGGATGGCCTTTAGGGCACGGCCGGGGTGCCGGCTGCCTTGCTGGAGTGGAAGAGGTCCTCGACGTCGCTGGCGATAGATCTAGACGCCATTATTATCAACAAAACTGGGGTAGAGTCAAACGATTGACAGCTGCTAACCGGGGGCGGCAAGGCCAAATATCTCGGGTCTTCCTGGAATCATGGACCATATGAACGACCTTCTGATGCAGTACGAGCGAATGGGGATCGCGGGCAATGGACAGCGCCGCCATCTGCTTTTGAGGACCTGCAACGGCGGAAGATAAGATGATCTAACGGCGATGCCAAACTGGGTCGCTGCCGGAAGGGTGGGCCCTGATTTGTAGCGAACCGAGGCAGCATCACTATGGGTCTTTGCCAAACTGGGTCGTCCAATCCATGATGAATCGAGGCCCATTTTAGACCCAAACCCACCTATCAAACGCTGGCTGGCCCATATATATATTTGTGGCCCCCCTGGAGTGCTCGCTTTTATTTTTTTACTTTATTAGTGCAAGATGAGGCGTTTATTCGTGCCATTCTGTTAGTAATAAAACAGAGCTTCATGCATTTGACATGACAAGTTGGATACGTTGCCATGCATGTATGGATGATGAGTAATTGCCAAGAGGCGAGTTGATGGATCTTTGGTTGAGTCGTGTTTTTGTGATTTCGACTAACTGACGTGTCAAGTCATGCATTGCATGCCTTGTGAATGTGTAGGTATTGTCATATTGAGTGCATCAACATGGTTGACAACTATGCACAAAGTCAAGCCAGGTTTCTCAGGTCTTTGGCGGACAATGGCCAATGAAGAACAAACGTGGGAGCTTACACCAAGGGCCAAGAGTCACGAGTGGTGTGTTTGGTGGCTAGTTCAACTCAAGTCTGCTCAACTCGCGTTGTTCAGCTTATCCGAACTAAAAATCAGTTCATCCGTCGTTCGGTAGGACATAAGAGCCGAGGCCGAAGACCAAGTTCACTAACAGCTGAATGAAAACCCAATAACCGAAAGTTCAGTTCCGTTCAGTGTTCAGTGTAAATGCGCCTAGGCTGAGAATGGACCATATCATGCAAAATGAGTCGCCGTTCAGTGTTCCGTCAATGTCAATGTCACTTCCAGAAACGTTGCCAATGGGATGCAATCGGAATCTAATTGAACGCTGGACCCACACAGACAGCAGCCACGCGCACGCACGACTTCGTGCCAGCAACTTGTTTAATTTTACACACGGAACGTGAGCAACGGGCTGGCTATCTCCGGTGAATGGATGGTCGTCGCCTCTAGGATTCAACAGGGTATTCCAGGCCGATTTGCCTAATGATCATTGTTACTTCTAATGATAAAAAAAATACACTTGTGCTACAGTGAATTTTGCTGGGGTTGTTAGTTTCTTCAAGTTTGCCTAACAGTTACCTGTGCTAGTGCTAGTGCTATGATGCATGGGCTTGGAAAGTTCAGGCATAGACAAGGGCCTCGCAGCAAGTAGATGTTCAGGACAAAGATGTACATGTATAGGGTTTTAATTTCATGACTGATATGATCCTTACATCATCATGCATACATCAATGATCAATTGTGTCCACGTCATTGGACTAGCCGCTCCAATCAGAATTCAAAGGCCGGCCCCATACACGACATGAAACTGGTTTGACACGCTGAATGTGGGCGACGGCTACCACGTATCAGTATATCTAGTCCCCTGTTCTGTCCATTTTGTGATCGACATTGGCACGTACCTCAGGATTCACTTTCTGTTGGCCCACACAAGACTGGCGGAATGCAACCAAAATCCACCCAGCGTGTTCTTCAGGGCACAAACAGCTCAGAGCTCAAGTCACCACAAGACAGTAAATTAGACAAGGATGGTTGCTTGCTCGAGAGCTCTGTGAACTCTGATCCATTCGGCATTTTGTGTGCCACTAGCCTACAAGGCATTAGCTTTATGTACCTGTCTCAAATCTCAGTGCCAAGAATACTATCCTCCTGACCTCCTCTGTTCTCTTGGAAGAGCAGAGTTTATCTTGGGATGCAGTTCAAAAAATAGAAGGATCTAACAATCTGAGATCCGACTCTTCATCTCCTTATCGTGGTAAGCTCTTCTGCTCTTGCTGCCCTTCTTTCAGTATTAACATACAGTTGCCAATACTTGGGAAGAAGATAAACCTTTTGATGGACATGTAGATGTTTGTTTTAAGCACTGTACGAAGCTTCATTCTGCACCTTGCAGAGAAAAGATTTACTTGCATATCAAGATGATATATCGGAGGGATTTTTCTGAGCGGTGGGATTTTTCTTTCAAGAAATGTATCAAATGAAACTTCTGAGAACTGGGAAATAAAATTGATATACTGAAGTTCGTTTCTCACACAGACTCATTTCACAGATACAAATCATTACTCCTTCCATTTCAAATTATGAATTCTAAATTTTTTTTTTTTTTTTTTTTTTTTTTAGGTACATAGCAAAAGTAGTTTTTATTATGTAAGTAGAAAAGGAAAGAATGCCTTAAAATTTGGAATGAAAAAAGAACTTTTCTACTTATGTTCTTGGCATGTTGTGCGATACCTTTCATCTGGCTTCCGCCTTTCCAGTCGCGAACCATGCTAGATTTCCATTCTCAGTTTTACTGGCCTCCATTCTTTTCAGTTTGCTCACCTCTTAAATGCAGTAACACATTGGTCTCACTTAACCAGGACTTCTTTTTCAAATTAACAAACATCTTCAGAGTACATTGAGCAGTGCTTCTGTTCCTGTACATGACAAAACAAACTCATGATTCTTTCAGAAAGCATGAAGCTATTGGTTTTGTGATAATTTTGTTATGCATTCCAAACTCGTGTTCTGTTGCTACTGATTTCCAAGGTACGGCCTTTACATTTTTGCCAAAAATTCTTCATTATCCGGCATTAGATATGTTATGAACCTTAGTTCATATGGGGGATAGGGAGGATAGCACCCAAGGTAGGAAAAGCCATGGCTTCTTAGTTCATAGCTTAGGTTGTTAATGGTGGTGCCAGGGCTTTTGCCTGACTACCAAAAAACATGATGATACATTCAGAAATAATGAAGCTATTAGCTTTTGTGTTACTTCTGTTGGGATGCCAACAGTCTTCTCTTTTCTCTCTGTCAACTCCCAAGGTATTGCTATGGCATTCAACATTTTTTAAGCTAAATAAGATGTTCTTGATTAGATGGCATTAGATAAGCAATTTATATATTTAAACTGAAACTTAGATTCTGACTGACAAGCTTTCATCAGAGCCATACAAATTATTTGCTATAGACTTATAATAATAATATCTCTACTTACCAAAGAAGTGGATCTTAGACATTTGGCTCATTGTCCATGTCACCAGTCAAATGTTTGAATTAGAAACTCTACAAGAAATCTGTGCAATAGATAATAATACTAATTGAATGGACCACCTGCTCAACCCCAATAACTGGTGCCCATGTAATATTCTAACAGGGAGGGGCATAAAAGCATTTCTACTGAGCACTGTTCATTTTCTTTGGTTGAAATTTATATATATCTCCGGTTGGTGAAATATAGTCTGCATGCCCCGTTTATTTAAGTCTACAGATTCCAGATTGCATGTGAGGCACTGAGTCGATTCAATAAGTATCTTATTTTTTCTAAACTTTGAGTCTACCTTGGGACCCCAGAAATAAGACTATTTGTCTGCAGTTGAAGCACTGGTCGAAATGAAGATGCAATTTGGCGATAGCCATGGTGTCCTTAGTGATTGGATGGATAATCAAATGAGCCCCCTGCTACTGGGAAAATATTAATTGTCAAGGTAGCAAAGTTACAACAATGTAAGTTAAGCCTATTCATCTCAGCTTTCTAGATTTTGAAGTTTGAACTCTAGTACTGCCAGGTAGAAAATTCACATTATGGCCATAACATAAGGAAATTCCGATTCTAAACTGTTGACCATGTCTAAAAATGATTAAACCCAACCATTTGTAAAGGAGTTTTCATTTGAATGGAATTGTTTCATGCTCTATCCATTCCTAATTTTCTATTATAAGCTTGTAATGTTGTGTGCTTGTGTTTACATAACTATTCGCTTAGTTGGTGTTTGGATCCATTTGCCATGGACAAAAGTTTAGCCCTTAAACTTTAGCCCCTAAACTTTAGTCCTGCTGTGGTTTTTGGATTCATGGCAAAACTTTAGTCCACCATCCTAAAAATGACTGATTTGCCCCTCCATCCCTTCTCCCAAGGCAGTTGCAGGTGAGTGGGATGTCCATTGCGCCCCCAAGGCACTTCTAGCCCAGTTTAGGGCATCTTGAGGAGAAAAGATCTTAGCCCAGTTTTTAGCCATTTGATCACTTTTAGCCCACCTGTTTGGATCCCCATGGCAAAACAAAAAAAGGAGGCTAAAAGTGTAGGACTAAAGTTTTACCATGTGATCCAAGTTAGAACTTTGAGCTGATCTAGGTTAACATGAACCTTATCAACTAGTATTGCAAAGCTAACAACTTTATAGCAACTATAAGTTGCCGATGTATTCTTTCAAGTGTCCAACATTTGGTGCCCATGAAAACAGGTCCAATCATTCATAAAATTATGTCGCCATAAAGATGGATAAACGGATTGTGATGAGCCACATTGTAGTAGTGTAAACTAGGATAGTAAAGCACACAAACTAAGTACAGAATATACATGCACAAGCTTAATTAAGATACAGATATAAAGTCCCATTGATGATTCTGGTATTTTAAGATTCAGATTATAAATCACTTTTTGGGTACATCTATTTATTATGCATCTAGATATAGTATTGTGTCTAGATACAAATCGATGAACCAAAAAGTCAAAGCGACTTATATTTGAAACAGATGGAGTATAGGTTTGTAATATTGTGCACTTGTGTTTACACTTTACAAAATTACATGCTCAGTTTCTTATTATGATTTTGCAGAACTTTGAGCTCATGTGGGTTAACAGGGAACCTTATCACCCCACATTGCAAACCTAACAACTTTGCAACAACCGTAAGTTTAGCAATCTATTCTTTTAAATGCCTGTACACTTTTTTCCAACATAAGAAAAAGGTGTCGACGCAGGTAAGATTATTCTCCCAAAAAAATAGATATGTATGCTGACTGCTAACATACTATGTCCTCAGGTTATTAGACAGCAACAGTATAGCTGGATTCATTCCACAGGAGTTTGGGGATCTATCAAATTTAGTAACTCTACAACTTGGAAGAAATAATTTGAATGGATCATTACCTACCTCTCTTGGTTGTCTACTAAAACTCAGACTATGTAAGTTTTTTTTTGAACGCAATAGACTATGTAAGTTAGACTTGATTCATGTTGCCAAGATTGATAAAGAACTGTAATAATGTGACACATGGACAGGGATCTAAGCGAAAATCAATTGAGTGGCACAATACCAAGTTCTCTACAAAATCTTCAAATGCTGAGTGACATGTAAGTGCCATTTTCATTTCGACAAGATGCAAAATTTGCAAAGTATCATTATCCATTATATTATATAAAGGAATAAGAATCAAAGTTACTAAGGGGTTGCTTAAGCATCAGAGCAGCCCAAGGGGAATGATCTGGTGCATGCCATGCTGCCTTGATAACCATGCTAAGAATGTGATAATTCAGACAGGGATCTAAGCAATAATAAAATAACACTATCATCCCAAACTCTATCAAATCTTCAACACCTCTGAAAATCTGCAATCGTTGTGAGGTATGGAAGTATCATTTTCATGCTGAAAAGATATAAAATTTGCCAAGTATCATTATTTATCCCATATAAATAAAATCAGTTAAGGAAAGATAGAAATAGGATAGAAAAAAATGGTAAACATCCACCTTTTTTTTAACGACTAGGTCTTCTTTTACCTAACAAAACCACAGCTATGGATAATAGTGTGAACATAATAGATAATGAGCTTTTACAACAGAAAAATATGACAAGAGCCAACACAAGCTTGAGGAATAACATAGGCAAGGATAGGAGATCATGAGCCTTGATTGGGCGGAGAAACCTAGAATCTCCTCAAGGAGCTAAAGCCATGTATTTAGGTTGTGTTTTATTCATGGATATGGTAGGATGGGTTGATCCCATCCTTATCTATTGGGATGAGATAGCCCATCTGAGTGCTTGGTTGCAAGGACTATTGCTCATGTTTGAACCCATGACCTCTACCCCTAGCTCATTCCTTCCTGATCATCTCACATATATACTTCATTACTAATAGAAATGTGGACTTTTATTCATATAAACTTTAATCAATTGTTTAGGAATAAAAATCATTCAAGATAAAAAAAATTGAAAGAAAAGTTCACATAATGTTTTTCTCTAACTGAGCCCATATGACAAGTTATGAGTTTAAAAATAAGCTCTATGCTACCTTGTAATGCAAAAGGCTCATGAAATTACATGTAGATAATCCATTTGGATTCTATGCTGATGGACAACACTTGGGGACTTATCACTTGTAGCTTGTATTATGAACACACACAAATGCCTTACCTATGTTGGTTTCGAATTTATTGGTGACATGGATGTCTTAAGTATTGATTCATGCAAACCATTTTTTTTGGTTTCAGATCACTAGAAAGGAACTACATATCTGGAGAGATTCCACCAGAGCTGGGGAGCTTATCAAGTTTGGTATCTCTAAATCTAGGAACAAACGATTTAAGTGGGTCAATACCTGACTCTTTTGACCACCTCAAAAAACTACAAAAGCTGTAAGTTATTATCCTATAGTTTATTCCAACAATGTTAATCCAAACACATTTTTTTATGATGAATCATCTAGTCAAGCAAGATGTCACATGAATGCCAAATGACCACAATCCATTATTTATGATAAGCAATGGAAGTGAACACCAGGGCATGTGCATGATAGCTGCTCAAACTTATAAGGCTATACCCTAACTAGTAGTGAATATAATAATCTTCTACAGATCTCATTCATTTAGTACGGTTTAATTCAATGTTTTAATGCCTATCAAATTCCCTTTTTGTTATTTCTACAATGCTAGGCGTTAGGTGCCTCAAAACATATGGATACTAAAACATCAAAAACTTAGAATTATGATTTGGTTTCAACACAAAGGTCTAGAGAAAGGTCTAGAGAATAGAGATACTCTCTCCCTTTTTACAAGTCGTATTACGTTTATCCTAAGTTAAAACATTTCTACGTTTGACCATCAATTCCAAAAAGTTTGTATAGGTTGACAACATAAGAGTTATGTCTTTAGATTCACTATGATTTCATAATATATAATTAACATGTCGAAACAACATGGATTTTACAAATTGATGGTCAAAGATTAAAAATGTGACTTAGGACAGTGGCAGTGCTAATATGACTGTAAAAAAATAGAGGGAGTATAGCATAATGGGAATCGTCTTTTTTGCACTTATAATAACACCTCACAGTCTTTGTGCAAATCAACTGTTGAACTTTTCTCCGAAGTAAATGAAAGAGATTATGGCTGGGAATAATTCCTTGATTGATTCAGATTAGAGGGTGCGATACATATAGCAGGCATGGAGTATTCCTGGCCAACCATGCCAGGTCTCCATGCCTTGAGTTACTCACGCACCCACAACACAATCTGAGGCCATTAGGCACTCCACACACAGCACTAATAATAGGCTAGTATAACACTCCCCCGCAGTCGGAACGTCAGCCACTTTGCACGTTCAGACTGGACCTAAACTCCGTGAACACTGAGGAAGGTAGCCCTTTGGTGAAGATGTCGGCATACTGCGAGGAGGTAGGGACATGCAGGACTCGAACATCACCAATAGCAACACGCTCTCCCTGACGGCGTGAAGATCGATCTCAATGTGCTTGGTACCGATCTTTGTATCGGATTGGAGGTCATGTAGATGGCACTAATGTTGTCACAATATACTAGTGTGGCGCCCGAGGGGGGCGTGCAGCTCCAGAAGAAGCTGGCGCAACCAAGTGGCCTCTGCAACTCCATTTGCCACTCCGCGATACTCGGGCTTCGCACTAGATCTTGACACGGTGTTCGGACGCCGAGGACCCGGGGGACGAGGTTGTCACCGAGGAACACACAACAGTAGCCCGAGGTGGACCGGCGGGTGTCCCGGCAACCAGCCCGATCGGCATCGCAGACTACAAGATCGGACGAAGAGGACGGTCGCAGGAGGAGTCCAAGATGGAGGGTGCCTCGAACATAGCGGTATCCGCTTTAAGGCTGCAAGGTGAGGCTCACGAGGATCATGCATATAGAGCGCGACCTGTTCGAACTGCATACGAGATGTCCGTCCGAGTGAACATCGCATCTTGAGCTCAAAGAAGGCTGAGGAAATTTGTCGGATCGGACACGGTGCCCCCTCACCGCAGCAACCTTCGGTTTGTGTCAACTGGGTGGAGCACGGCTTGCATTCGGACATCCCCGCACGCTTGAATATCGAGCATGTAACGTCACGTGAGAGGAGAAGGCCGTCTCCACTGCGCTGAACCTGCATGCCGAGGAAGTGATGCAGGACACCAAGATCCTTCATGGCGAACTCTTGCTGAAGCGCTGAGATGATCCGCCGAAGAAGACCGGGTGTGGAAGCTGTGAGGACAATATCATCCACATAGAGCAACAAGTAGGCAATATCTGAGCCACGCCGATAGACGAAGAGGGAGGTGTCTGACTTGGCTTCAACAAATCCGATGGACACTAGAAAAGAGGCCATGCGACTGTACCATGCACGAGGCGCCTGCTTCAGCCCATAGAGAGACTTCCTGAGGAGGCAGACATGATCTGGACGAGCTGGATCCTCGAATCCGGCGGGCTGCTGACAGTAAACAGTCTCGGTCAGATTGCCATGAAGAAAGGCATTCTTCACATCCAGCTGGTGAATAGGCCACCTGCGGGAGAGAGCCAGGGAGAGCACCGTGCGAACTGTGGCTGGCTTGACGACAGGGCTGAACGTCTCATCAAAGTCAACACCAGGCCGCTGGGTGAATCCACGAAGGACCCAACGAGCCTTGTACCTCCCAAGGGAGCCATTAGACTGAAACTTGTGCTTGAAGATCCACTTCCCGGTGACAACGTTGGCCCGAGGGGGTCGAGGCACGAGATCCCAGGTGTGATTCTGAAGGAGAGCACTGTGTTCCTCTTCCATAGCTGCGCGCCAATTGGGATCGGCAAGCGCGCTTCGGAAGGTCTTCGGTACCGCAGATAGAGAGGCGACGTGGTAGGCAGCCGGCATCCGGAAGCCGCTCTTGGCCCGTGTGCTCATGGGGTGCTGGTTTGTCACTGGAGGGACAGCCACAGCACCCTTGGGCAAGACTGGAGCTGAAGCAGTCGAGGGCGCGGTCTCGCGCCGCGTGTACTGCTGGGTGAAGAGGTGCGCCGAGCGAATGCAAGACTGGAGCTGAAGCAGTCGAGGGCGCGGTCTCGCGCCGCGTGTACTGCTGGGTGAAGAGGTGCGCCGGGCGAAGAGGTGGAAACCCTGGCGGCGCTCCGGCACCCCCCCGGAGACATGGCGGGACGTAGACCGGGGAGGGTGCACTGGGTGGGGTAGCCGAGGCCGCGCGTGGCGCGGGAGAGGGCGTCGTGGGTGTCACCCGTAGCGCAGGTGGGATGTAGAGTGCCCCCTGGCGACGCCAGTGCAGTCGTGGCGCGGTAGAAGTCCCCCGTCCGGAGGGGGGATGTGGAGCTCGGGCACCTGGTGAGACTACATCGTCGACCGGCGGTGAGGCGCCCCCGAGGCACGATCACGAGAGGGACCGACATTGGGCGCCGGGGGCGTCGAGACGCCGCGGGGTGTGCTCGAGACAAAAACTTGTGCACCGGTCCAATGGGAGGTAGCACGAGTCGAAATCGTCCTCGAGGAATCGAAGGTCCGGCCGAGCACTAGGACCGTGGACGCTCAGCAAAAGGGAAAGGCCGTTTCATCAAAGATGACGTCTTTTTGGGAGATAATGACTCGTTGGAGGAGAGGTCAAGGCAGCGGTACCCTTTGTGATGAGCGGAATATCCTAGGAAGACACGCAGGACAGACCGAGGAGCGAGTTTGTGAGGTGTTGTGGCCGACATGTTTGGATAACATTTGCAACCAAGACTCGTAGATGATCAGAGTGTGGGTGGCTTACCCGGGAGGGCAAGGTGGGGCGTGGAGAAGTCTAGAGTCTTGGTGGGCAAGATGTTACGAAGAACAGTGGGTGTGGAGAGAGCCTCGGCCCAATAGGACTGGGGGCATGGACGCCCGAAAGAGCAAGGAGCGAACTACATTATTGATGGAGCGGATAATGCGTTCAGCTTTACCGTTTTGAGGCGAGGTGTGGGGGCGGGACATACATACGCAGATGGAGGCCCCGGGTGAGGAAGAATTGTCGGGAGCTAGAGTTGTCGGGTCGCGCCCATTGTCACACCGACAGCTTTGACGCGGGCACCGAATTGGGTAGAGGCGTGGCGATGAAGCTTTGGAGTGTCTTTGAAAGTGTCGATTTTTAGGCGCAAAGGAAAAGTCCATAAGTAGTGAGTGCAATCATCAAGAATGACCAAATAGTATTTGTAACCGTAAATGCTCACGACGACGGAGGGTCCATAGATCACAATGTATAAGATCAAACTTATTTGACGCTTAGAAGTAGACTCATGAAAAGGCAATCTAACATGACGCCCTAACCGACGGGCATGACACAACTCGAAAGCAGTCCCCGAATATGACAGAGACACCGGATGCAAGTTTGGACAAAGCTTCATGACCCGGGTGGCCAAGACGCCGATGCCACACGGGGGAAGACGACCGCGAAAGCGACGAGAGTGGGCTGGTGGTAGGTGGAGTGGATACAACGGCCCGAGCTGTTGTATCGGACGATCTCTCTCGAGATGGAAGAGCCTTCCGCGAGAACAACAACCGACGGGTCAAACTCAACAGAGCAATTGTTATCGGTAGTAAATTGGTGAACAGAGACGAGGTTCTTAATAATTTGAGGGGACACAAGCACATTATTAAGACGAAAAGAAGGAGGTAACTCAGAGAGCCAATGGCCGAGACAGAAGCGTAGAGCCATTACCGACAACAATGGATGAAGGAGTAGGGTACCGTGGGGAAGAAATATGTGAAAGTGAGGACAGAGAGGTCATATGTGAAGTAGCACCGAGTCAAAGTACCACTCGTTGGACGCAGGGGAGGGTTCAGCGTTGTCGTGTTGAACGCGGAGGCGAGCCGACGGATCCCACGACGGAAGACCAGCCACCGGATCAGAGTCCGGGAGCAGCCCAGTCGGTGCGCGCCGCCGGCTTCTTTGCTTGGCGAACCTGCTGCTGCGCGAGGGAGGGCGTGTTCTTTGCGCCGCACTGCTGCCGCGCATGCGCTGTGCCGGCAAATGGGGCGCGGCACCGATGGGAGCCGGGCGGAGGGCGGCCCCTCCGGCTACATCTAGTTGGTCCCCGCCCATGGGTTGTAGTATGATGGCCGGGGGACGTTCACCACCAGCGGCCCAAAACTGTTTTTTTTTGCTTTTTTTTTTTTTTTTTTTTTTTTGCTCACGTGCGGACAAGTCACGCACGGAAACCGGGCACGGACGCCGATCACCGCGAGTAGTACGTCGGAGCCGTGTCGGCCTGTTAGGGGATCTTGTGGGTCGATCGCGCTACCGAGATCACGACCACGCCGCTGGCGATCGAGAGCCGCGTCGGGGGACGCGGGATCGCTGGTCGCCGCGTCGTCGGGATCGCGCCCGATCGGCGTCGCGCGGATCGGGCACCGGGAGGGCGCCGCGCGATGCCTCGGCGGGGTGGGGTGGCGCGGCGCATGCCCGACGGCGGAGGCCCCGGCGATCGTGAGGATCAGCGGCGGCGTGGCGGTGAAGAGCGGCTGACTTGGCGGAGAGCCGCGGCCACGAGGGAAGCGCTGCGCGGTGGAGAGCGGCGCGGGCAGCGGAAGCGTATCTAACCTAGGCGGATGATACCATGAAAGAGATTATGGCTGGGAATAATTCCTTGATTGATTCATATTAGAGGGTGCGATACATATAGCAGGCATGGAGTATTCCTGGCCAACCATGCCAGGTCTCCATGCCTTGAGTTACTCACGCACCCACAACACAATCTGAGGCCATTAGGCACTCCACACACAGCACTAATAATAGGCTAGTCTAACAGTAAAATGCACAATCTGTCCTTAAAATTGTCTTGCAATATCAGGTCCCTAAACATTTAAATGAACATCTATGCATGTGAAGTTATTAATTATGTAACATAAGATACAAATCACCCTAACGAACAAGTAGTTACGAATGTGGCACTCTTACTGAGATAGTCATTGTATAGTGCATATATATCTAGCGTCGTGCTTGTGTGTTGTGTATACTAAATTTATGATGATTACAAGTGACATACTTAACAAGTGTAGAGACCCAGCTATTCATTTTAAGAGTTTAGGAATGTAGATAATACAACAGAACATGTTTAAGGAGCAGCATTGGTGTATTTTACTCTTTTGGAATGTAAAGTTACCACAAGTCCACAATTTAACATTTCAGATTATCCCCCTATACAAGTGAGTAGATAAATTCTGTTGCTAGTCAGTCCATGTAAAACCATGCTGTTTTTACTAGTAACTTGTCACACCATCACATATTATAACCTATAACAGACTAATAAGGGCACATATTCAAATAGGTCTAAATTGTGCACTCCTTGAGATTAACAACGCTATGATCTTTTGGATAGGGATCTAAGCAGAAACCGTTTAACAGGGAACATTTCAAGCACTTTGACAGGTCTTCAATCTTTGAACTACATGTATGTTGCATCAGATTCTTAAATATCAACTTTATTCCATAAATTGATAATGCATGATGTATAATTTCCTATTGTGTGTAGTAATCTGGCATATAACAATCTTAGCGGTGAAATACCAGTGCAGCTACTTCAAGTGGCTCAATATGAGTATGATACATATTAATTTATTATAACAGATTACAAAATTCTCTCTTGAGTATATGCTTTTACATAATTGCAGTTTTTTTTCCAGTTTTACAGGCAATAGTTTGAACTGTGGCCAACCATCAATTCCTTGTGCGAAGCATTCCCCTAGTGCAGGTAAGTAACAATCGACCAAACGATACAGATGTTCCTTTTGTATGAAGATAAGATATGTGTTCATATAATGCATAGTAATATAAAATGTGTGGCCAGCCACATGTTTCTTTCTTTTTGCTGGTAGTGTTAATTTTGTTAATCCCAATGGTTCAAAGGATCCATGAACCAACCAATCTGATAGAGCTTTTCTATAAGACACATGCTTTAAACACCAAAAATGCCACGTGAAGACATGTTTGGCTTTGTCATTGTCCCAGGAGGCAAGAGCAAGGGTTGGGTGATTCCGACTATTGTTTCTCTAGTAGCAGTATTCATTTGCTTTATCTTGTTTTTTGGATGGATTAGAAGGAAAAGACGAGGTCAGCTAATACAACCTCCATTCAGTCGTCAAGTTTCTGTTTTTAAGTTTGTAACTAATGGGACTGAACAACTGTTAATACAGGTAAAACAGAGCATAAGTTATAAATTGAAGGTAAATGTGCACCAGGAATTGGAAATAGAAGTGAGCAGTTCAAATTTCACGATATTTGATTTTTTTCACAAGTTTTCAAAGCCACAAACGGCTTCTCGGTTGAAAATAAACTTGGCCAAGGTGGCTTTGGTCCTGTATACAAGGTAGAAAATGCATGAGCGCAAATAGAGAAAAAAAGAAACTAACACTCATACACTATATAATCATCATCCAAGATCACATCCACGATCCAGAAAATATAATCCTCAATTTTACAGGCGGTTTCCTGATGGGTTGGATATAGCAGTAAAGAGACTTGCATCACATTCAGGACAAGGTTTCAGAGAGTTCAAAAATGAAGTCCAATTGATAGCCAAACTCCAACACACAGAAATCTGGTTAGGCTCATGGGATGTTGCTCTCAAGGAGAAGAGAAAATGCTGATCTATGAATATTTGCCAAACAAAAGCTTGGATTTCTTTATTTTTGGTACAGCTTCCATTAATCAGGCAGTCTACGAATTCAACTATTTTTTATATTGAATTTATGGATAATTAATGTGTAGATGAATCAAGACGATCCTTACTTAACTGGAGTAAACGCATGACGATAATTGAAGGCATCGCACAAGGTCTTTGGTATTTGCATAAACACTCTCGGTTGCGTGTTATACATAGAGATGTCAAAGCAAGCAATATTCTCTTGGACTCCGAGATGAATCCTAAAATTTCAGATTTTGGGCTTGCGAAAATGTTTAACTCAAATGATACCCAAGGAAACACAACAAGGGTCGTTGGGACATAGTAAGATCCTTCTTGCCAAATAAGTCTTTCATTTCATACTAGGAATTATTTTTTCTTGTATGTTGTCTTACATGTGTGTCATTTTAGTGGTTACATGGCTCCAGAGTATGCTTCTGAAGGTCTCTACTCCGTAAAATCAGATGTGTTCAGCTTCGTGTGTTAATTCTTGAGATTGTTACTGGAAAAAGAAATTCAGGTTTCCATCAACATGAAGACTTTCTAAACCTTCTTGGATACGTGAGTCTTCTACATATATATATTCACAATGGTATTTTTTGTTTATGTAGTAATATATAAGATTTAATTTTGTAATCTATGACTAACATTATTGTAGGCATGGCAACTATGGAATGATGGAAGATGGCTTCAACTTGTGGATGCATCACTAGTTATTGAGTGCCACCAAGCATTAGAGATGATGATGAGATGCATCAACATTGCGTTGTTGTGTGTGCAAGAAAATGCAGTTGATAGGCCCACCATGACAGATGTTGTAGCGATGCTAAGCAGCGTGAGCATGGCGCTTCCTGAGCCTAACCACCCAGCATATTTCCACGTACGGGTGGCAAGGGAAGAGGCATCAACATCTGTGGAGCAATGTAGTGCTAATGGTGTGACTATATCTAGCCCACGGGGCAGATAGTACTTAATTTATTGTTTCTAAAACGTAAGTTTTGACATTGCTATGTTTGAGATTGCTTCTGAAAGCACTGAGAAGTGAGAACCTGAATGAACTAGAGAAGACAGAGAACCATGTACGTTGAATGCATTTGTTTTCAAATAAATGTGGGGCACAGTAATGTCACAATTGCTGCCTTTAGTTTCTACATAAAACTTTCAGAAAAAAAAACTTTGTTCTTGTTCATACAGAGTTATATATGTTTTCTAGTCTGGGTACAAAGCAAAAATCTCTATTTCTCCAGGTAATTCTTGGTAGTATCAGGAGTTCGCTACAAGCCTACAACCAAGTAGCTACTGCTTGGAGCCTACGAATTTCTTAAGAAATTAGCAGAAAAACAGTGCACTAAGAGGCTACAATGAGATCCGTTGGCATTGCGAAAGAAGACCTGTCCAAATACGAGACTAGTTTACAGCAAGGAACTTACTCAGAGACGGCTCCGGCCGCTGGAGTGGACAGTCGAGGTCCTCGACATCACCGACGACAAATCCGGATACCATCAACTAGCGCCCAGACTTGCTGCGCCAAAGGACTCACAGCCGGGCAACCGAGGGTGGCAAGGCGCGAAAATATGGGGGCACATGGACCATGGCAGCCGACCGGAGATGGAAGGCAACGGACTCCGCCTCCTGCTGTGTAGGATCTGCGCCGGCGGCGAGCGGACAGGGGATCTGCCGGCGATGCTCCATGATGGCATTAGGTGGGCCGGGCCGTATTCTGTACTGTTGGACTTCTCTGACCCCCAACGAAATGAGAGCTACAGGATCAGGCCTCTTCGCCAAATTAGGTGTCCCAATCACACTGATTATGGTAGACAGGCCCACTCTAGATCCAAAAGGCATGACTGTTTTGTTAGCAAACGCAGATCTGGGCCTAGGAACCCAATGAAGTTTTTGGGCCCATGAATCAAGGCCCAATACAAAGACTAGGAGATGAGGTCGCCGCGCCGCCAGCCGCCGGCGCCCCCAGCCCCGCCACCGCGCCCGCGCGCCAAGGCGCGCCGACTCGAGGCTCCGTCCGGTCATCCGGCGCTGCTCTGACTCGCTACTCTTCGGTTCTGCATGCAAGACTCCAATTCGTTCTGTCCTCGACGCCTCGCTGCCGCCCGCCTCGCCGCCCGGCCAGCACCCGCCGACTGCTAGAGGATGCTCCCGCTGCCCTGCGCATGCGCAGTCGCACCCCGAGGCCTATTTCCGCGTCCTACGGCCATGACACGTGAGTCTCTCAACTCTTTTCATTTGCTCTTCTTCGGCTCTCTGGGCTCTTGCGGCATTGTCTTGTCTGGTTCAGGGTTAAGTGATTTTGGGAATTGGTAGCTGGACACTAGATTTGCCTTGGCTTGTGCTCAATAATAAACAGTGAGTAGCTAAATTGGTTTCGTAGGCCTGCAGTTTTGGTTTATTTGTGACACTGAACGGTGAAGAATCCAAAGATTAGTAGCATGAAGTGGCTAGGAAGAGTCAAACTCATCATGGGCAGGAGTCTTACACCATTGCCATGGTGAAGTTATGCAATTGCAGGCTTCCATCTGTGAGTTTTTGGTAACGAATTCCATGCATACCCAAACAAGAAAAGTGAATAGAATCAAATCCTCAATAATTCATTTCTTGTTGAATCTAATTTCTAGAATCAGATTTTTGGAATGTGTTTCAATTTTAGGGAACCAAACAGCCCTAAGACTCTAATTCAATTTGCAGTTCTAAAATGCAAGCATTTGTAGTAGTACAATGCAGTCTTATACATTTCCATTTATTCATCTGGGTGAGAACTGAAAGTGGAATAATAAGATAAACATGTAGTTCACGAAGCATGTCAGTTACAATTTTTTCCCTTCATTTTAGATATTTTTCTATGCATGACATTAATGGATACTTTTCGTTATTGGAAAGAGGATCTAGTCTTGAACAAATCCCGGGTCTGCCACTGGGCAACAAATACTAGTGCGTGCAACATTCGTGGTATAAACCAGATTTTGTCCAAGCCAAATAGTAAACAACTGACAAATTTTGTTTGCTTATTTAGGTAGCTGCAATAAACGATCATCTTCTTGGGGGAAGATGAATCCTCGATAACATAAAATAGAAGAGAAATCTGATCGCAAGGCCAATTTTTAAAGGTACATACAGCAGCACAGCAAACCTCATTACATAAAGGAAAGGACATAAAGAAGCAAAACAGGCTCTGCAGAAGTAAGCTAGACTGCTACTGCTCTGAACCGAGGTAGAACTTGTTGTAGCGTGGTAGTTCCAGCAATGAATGGCGACCCTTAAACTCTGCTTCGCTAGAAGTTTTGAGACATGGTGCTTTGCTGTATGCTGCACAATCAGAATGGATATATAAGTTTCAAATTTGGATAAAAGTACTTCCAGTCGAGAAAACTGCAACAGTTACAGAGTGATTTGTAAAGAAGCTCCATACTAAGCAATACATAATTGAGCCAATTGTGTTATCATTGGTCTATGTCTTCCTGTTCTTAATTAGCATTATTTCAGAAATGTTGTTTCAATTGGTCTGAAAATAAAGTTCAGGGGACTATCACAGTTCACAATAGAACGTATTGGGGACCACCAAGAACATTTTACACTGTTCGTGGTGTCCTGTCACAGATATTTTTGCAATTGGAAGTGCAATAAGGTTGGCACTGAACAATAAGAACATGCAGGGGGAACAGAAAAACTAACCAGAATAATGTCAGCTGACAGAGTCAGGAGTCAGGATACCATCCTTCTTTTTCCTGGACACCATACTTGAAGAAGATTCTATCACATTGTTCATTGCACTGGGAAGATTACTTGAAGCCAGGACTGCAACAACACCTTCATCCTGCAGAGTATAACTGTGTTCTTCAACTGAAATCTGTTGAACCACATCAGGGATCTGTCTTTCTTCCTGCGTGGCACAGTATTCGGTCTCAGGTGCTGTTCTCTTGTGGCTGGGGGCAACGTATTTCACCATGGACCCTGTTTCATCCTGATCAACCCTTTGAAGATATAAAACCATTGGCCTCTTTGGATGGTTCTTAGCTGCATCTTCCCAATCCATTTTAGCTACGTCACTGATCTCAGAATCAAGAGCAGCTTCCTGGAGGTGTTCATGCCTTCTGATTTCAATGCCAGATGAGTCACCTAGATCTTCATGGAGAAGCTGAAGTGAAATGAGATTCCTTAAAGCTCCTTCAATTGTGGGGAGAGTTGGACACTGCACAAGGCTCAGACGTAGCAGTCTTGCAAAATCCCGTCTTTTGATGACAAAGCCTCCGAGACTGGGGAGAGTTCTACACTGCACAAGTGGATCAGCATGCGCAGGTTTGAGATGTCATTGCCCATCAGATCGTTAGTCGATGAAAGGCACAACTCAGTTAGACCACACGGTGATGTAGCAAACTGGGTCAGTCCCCTCAGTGCACCATGTAGTTTCAGGGAGCTCAGATAGCCGAATGAATTCTCGAGAATACAGGATGTTCTCCGAGTTACTGAGATGCAGTGACAGAGAGCGGGCACCAATACTTGTGCCTAATTCATCCTCAATAAACTTCTTGACACCTTGTGAAAGTTCATACAAGATCTTACACTGTCATCCTCAATGCACTTTCATGTATATCAGCGTTTCGGTCCTACCTAAGTACAGTACTCCTTCCGTCAGTGGCGGAGCTTGCCCAAATTTGGAGGTGGGGGCATAAAGCTAGTACCTGCTTGAGGTTGCAGGCGAGCACTGATGCGAGGCAGTTCGAGGAGGCTCTGCATCTAGCCCATGAGCAATCCTGGAAAAGATGAGAGAAAAAAGTTAGATGGGGTGGTGTTATTGTGACATCATAATTGTCAAATAAATGGGTAATGAAAAGGAGTTTTGAAGTCTGCATGTTGAGCGAATTGAAGTAATAAATGAATGAATGAATGAATGAACGAAGCTTAATAATCCACTAGCAAATCCCAAGAGCAGATGCACTCCAGTGATTATCGCTTTCCAAACAAAACATGTGGGATTTTTGTGGAATAACTCTTTATCAGGCCATGATTGGACAGACTAGGACTAGTTTTTTAGCCATAGCTCAAAAATAACCAGTTTAAAATTAGTCAACTAGTTGTTACTCCTTGTGTGTTTGGATCCTGAGCTAATTGTTAGGTTCTATATACTAGAACTAGTGGTTAGCCCTTGATAGTTGGATTCTAATGGATGCTTAAGGGCTAAAGTTTAGCCAACTAGTTGTTACTCCAAGCGATCTAAAGAGGGCCTTGATCTCTTGTAACTTTATTTCCTCCCAATCTAATAATTAGTAAAAACATAAATAATTGGTTGATTCCACCAAAATTCATGGGATGAACTCATCATGACTCCATGAACTAAACAAACCATAATGGCCTCACGAAGTTGGGCCACATGTTGAAGAATCCCTAGGCCATGTCATAGCCCAGCAGGCAACATTGCATGTCTGTGTTGTGGACCTTTGAGGGCTTGGGAGTCAGCGAAGAGGGCAGTGGGGGTCCTCCGGCTGGCGGTAGGTGTCGCGGCTGCCCTCACTCTAACGTATAGGGAGCTTTGCCTATGGTAGCTAGGCTCCATATCTACAATGGCGGCCGCAACGGTGCAATTATGGTGGCGTGATGGTCAGATCTAGGGGGTGTTGATTATGACCCTGTTTGGTTTGGGGGCTTTGTAGTCCTTAGAACTTAAAAAATCCCTAGAAACCAAACATAAAAAGACTTTTTCTTTAGAAGCCTTAAAAGTACCTCTTGGAGAGTTTTTTTTTAAGTCTTTAGGACTAAAAAGTGGATCAAACAACCCCTATATCTCCACCCCTATTTGATGGATGGCGAACCTACATGGCTGGATTTCTATTATTCTCTTCCATGGGGCGGGGACGCAGGCAACTCGATTTCTCAACTTGGGCATCCGTTTACGTGGGATCCTTCATGCTAACTAGCCCTCCAAATTAGTTACAAAAGAAAATCACTTATTCTGTTGCTTGCGTGTCGATTTCTCCTCAACTTGGGCATTCGCCTGCTTGTGTGTACAGATATTGTCTCCCGTTGATAAACTTAATTTGCTATATAGGACAATTATATGTAGCTGCACCTATGATGCAAATTAAATGTCCTAGGATTTTTTTAACCATATGCCTCGTTCTTGAAATGAATAAAGCATCTGATGAGGGTAGAAGTTGCTTCTGAAGCTTTGGTCAAAATGCTTCATAGTTGCTTGAAAATATCTCATAGCCTTGTGTTATCTTCTTTTCTAAAAACAAAATGGCATTTGCGTGGTAGTTATCATGGTTTTGATAAGGTAAGATGATGATATGATTCTTAAAAATTCTAAAAATATATTGTAACCATGACCATCATATTTACGTTTGCTTGTTTTATATATATCAAATAGCAACATAATCATATACAAAATAGAATTCACAATTGATTATAAACTAAATAAATGCACAAGATTCAATAACCTATAGACAGCCAAACAGCTGTCTGTGGGGTTCAACATTCGGCTGATAGTTCAACAGAACAGATTAGCTGGTTTAATGCGCCGAGCACACGGTGCCGAGTGGGTTGTTGGCGCCGTACATTAGGCATTTATATAATCACTGAATTCTCCCATGCAGCATTGGTCCTATGCATTTACTCTTATATAGTACACAGTCGTCTTAGCCACCGGCGACCTTGACTCGTCCTAGCCACCGGCGACCTTGACTTGATCAGCCATGTGCTTCACTGTTCACACTGCATGCGCACGTTCTTGATCAGCTCCGAAAATTTTATAGCCCGGACACATTGGATGTTTGGCACTAATTTGGTGTATTAAACATATACAAAACTAATTGCATAGATTAAAATTAATTTGCGAGAGGAATCTATGAAGCCAGTAAATATTTACTAATGACAGATTATTTAGTTTTTAAAAATTGTCTCCTGCAATTAGTTTTATAAATAGCATATGTTTAGTTCTCTAGTCAGCATCCGAACGTCTGATGTGCACCTCCTAAACTTTTGTCGCTAGAGCCAAACGCCTGAGCGTCGCATGCATCCTCATCTAACTAATGTGTTGCGTCACATTTCAGGCACGAATATACCAGCTTTTTCTAAATAAATAAGTCATTCCCTTGTGGTGCCCTTTTAAGGGAACTGATGGCAAATGAATGTAGTTTCCGTGACTTCCTTGCACAGCGAAAGAGTGGCAGCTTGCGATGTCGGCAAGGGGACCGACCCAACCAACCCTCTTCAACTAAGGGCAGGTACATTGTTAGGGCAGGTAATTCTTACACGTTAGCCGTCTCACGCCTTTGTCTCATGCGAATGCCAATGCCACGTAGATTTTTCGATGATGTGGAGGAAAGAGAGTGAAAAAGATGATGAGGTCGTTGCTTCGCAAAACAATCGTCTGGTTGAGAATCAAAGTCTAACAACAGTATATAAACAAAGACTTTGACTGGTGGCCAAATATATGAAGAGGAGGAAGAATGTCAGAGGATTCAAACAATGTAACTTCTGTTTGTATTCACCATGGCCTCTCTATAAATAGGAGGTCCTTTTCATTGTACAAACACATCAGAAAGTGAAAGTGAAATACAAAAAACTCCTTCCTCCTTACATCATGTGTTCCAGTGCTTTTGTGTTTGTGTGATCTAGAGAACATGATTTCTAACACGTTATCAGCATGAGGTTCTACCGAGCTAAAGGGTAAGAATGGTAGGAAATCAGTTTCTTTGGACATACACAACAGCACAACACGAACACGTACCCTTACTCTTGAGTCGTTGGCGCACCGGCAAAGCCCGGCGACATGTCGCTGTCCACCGCTGGAAACGACCATGGCGACGCAAGGATGGCTCTGCCTCCGCTCGCCCGGTGGTGCTAGGATGGCACTGCCTCCGCTCGCCCGGTGGTGCTAGGATGGCACTGCCTCCGCCCACCAAAGACGCCCCTCTGCCACCCTGAAGGTAAGCAGTTCGGAACCCGCCGCCCTGAAGGCGAGCAAATCGAGCCTCCAACGCCCTGAAGGCATGCGAGAGCAGAGCACAGCCCCCGGCTTGACCTCCGGCTCACCCTAGTCATGAGTGAGGGCGCACGGCCTTGAAGGCCGCGAGTCCTGGACGCCGGACGCACGGGCACACCCTGCGTGGCCTAGCGCGCGGCCCCTGGAGCGGCCATCGCGCGGCCTCGACTGCCCATGAGTCCTGGCGCGCGCACGCGACCAAAGCATGACCAAGCACCGCCACGGCGCAGTCTGTGCGAGCACGGCCCCAGCAGTGGTTGCTGCTGCAGACCTCGAGCGACCATCGCTGCAGGCGCTCGACCTCGCAGCCCCGACGCGCGGGTCCTGAAGCCCCGACGCGCAAAAGCCCTGAAGACGGCCAACCTGACGACTGGGGCGAGCGGCGGCCCTGCAGGTCGCGAGCGCGGACGCCTGAGCCGCCGGCCCTAAAGGTCGCGTAGGCACTGCGAGACCGGCCGTCCCCGGCACCGACGAGCGCGAGCACAGGCTCGTCCGCTCGATGCCTCCTATCCATATCTGGTTTCTCGTGTCCAGGAAGAAGATGAGGAGAGAGTAAAGGAGGGACCCGGGGTGAAAGGGAAAGATGGGCACCGTGTGTGAGATGCTTTGATTCCTCACATGCGAATACAGAAGTGCCTGGCACCATTCATTACTGTTCATTAAGCATGCGGGGTAGGACAGCCAGACATGTGCAGCCTAAAATAGCAGTGCAGCGTGAAGTCGCTTTCAGTATTAGATTGTTCCCGCATGCACGAGTAATAATGGCCTGAAGCCATTTACGGTACAAAGTAGCAACCAGAAGTTGCAAATATCATTTACCTGAAGTCTGGTGGCCTGAAGTCCACTGTATTTTCTACTTTATTTACTATTATCATTTTACTTCCCGCAATTTATTTATTGTATTTATTTAATTTCACATATGTACTTTATTGTAATTTATATTGTTTATTAAAAATTACAAAAGTAATCCTGAAGATTACGCCTGGGAAACATTTGTGTAGTCCTCGAAGACTATACATAAGTCGTAATCCCGAAGATTACACACCGACATTCACTAATCATGTACATTAATTGTGCGAGGCATGTCGGGACATCGCAAACAGGGGATTTCGAAGTGCTTGCCGCGGACGGCAAAGAACTACCTCACTTGGGCTACCGATGTCGAGATCAAACTCGACGGTATGAGCCTCGATCATACCATTGTCCAACTGAAGGCGGGCAAGGATGAGCGCACCAAGGTCGACAAAGCAAGGGCGTTGTATTATCTCCGTCACCATATCCACCCGCACGAAAATCTGAAATATGACGGAGAAGGATCCATTGATCTTGTGGCGGTCCCTCGAAGGACCGCTTGACCGGCCGGTACGACGATTGTGCTCCCTAGAGCACAACAAGATTGGATCAATCTATGCTTCCAAGACTTTAAGTCTATGGCAGCATACAACTCCGCTTTGCACCGGATTGCGACAAAATTGAGTCTATGTGGCCGGAAGATCACCGACGCAGATATGATCGAGAAGACTCTATCCACCTTCCACCCCTAAAACATAGTGCCGCAAATGTAAAGATACAAGAACTCTAAGTACTGAAGTTGAGCCAAGTGTTATTCTGTTGTAGAACAACGGTAATGAAGTTCTCATGAACAATCATTCCCGCCCGACCCATCGTTCCATAGATGTGCCCGAAGCACATGCTAACGCTCTTGAGTTCTTCGCAACCGTAAGAGGGTCGTGGAAAAGGGAAGTGGAAGGGAAAAAGAGGTGCCATATTCAAAGGCAAAGGAAAGGGAAAGCCCAAAGATAGATTCAACCCAAGAAGGAAAGAGGTGACCATAGTGGGGAAGCGCGAGGTGAATGCTACGGATGTGGAGCAAAGGGGCATTGGTCCCATAATTGCCGCACCCCAAAACACCTCGTTGACCTTTACCAACAGAGCCGTAACAAGGAAAAAGGTCAACATGAGTCCCACTTCATCACCGAGCACCAAGCTCGGCCGAGAAGCACAAATGACATGATCATTGATGCAAGTGGAAGCGTCCTAGAAGGGCGAAAGTGAGGACAACCTTCTTGACGATTTTGATATATTTGGGGACCTGCAGTGATTTTCAAATATATCAAGGTAGTTAAATGCGATGCCCACATGTACTAGTAAAGTTTGACCATCCATGCTCCTGAAGAGCATTTGTAACTCAGTAGATGGTCCAAACTACCATGGTGAATGTACTAGTAAAGTTAGACCATGCATGCTCCTGAAGAGCATTTGTAACTTAGTAGATGGTCCAAACTACTGTGGTGTTTCCCAGGAATTATGTAATATCGTCTTTCTTATAATAAGTGCTTTATATTAAATTGTTGTCTCCTTTTTATGTTATTTAACAGAATTTGTGGGGACCCTATGGCTGAAGCGGAAATCATGCGGTAGACAAAGGCACCACTAATACAATATTAAGGGATACCGGATATTTCCAAACATTAACAAAGAAAAGTGAAAATATTATGACCATTCTTTGGAAGCAATGCTCATATCGTGGCACCTAAGTGCCACACCGGTTCTCCCCTATGGGTACTCAAATCCTTGTGAAGGATGCATTACTGTATCCTGACTCAAAGCGCACGCTTCTAACTTTCAAGGATATCAGTGCAAATGGTTTCCATATAGAAACCGAAATTGAGCATGGTGTTGAATACCTGCTCATCACTAAATTTGACGGGTACCAAAATAGAGTGGTGGAAAGACTCCCTTCATCGCCACCGGGGGTTGTACTCTACGCATAAAACCCAATCGATGAATATGTTGCGATGAAGACCATATTCGAAAACCCGAATGTTTTTGAATATGGCATGACCGGGTGGGTCATCCCGGGTTGGGAATGATGAGAAGAATCATCAACAATTCTCACGGCCATGATGTCGAAGCTTCCCTAATCCCGAAGATTTTATTTGCAATTGCATGTGCAAAGGGAAAGCTAATCACTAGACCATCCCTCCTGAAGATTAGGGATGAGTCACCAGTATTCCTGCAGAGGATACAAGGTGACATTTGTGGACCTATCCAGCCCCTGTCGGGCCCGTTTAGGTACTTTATGGTACTGATTGATGCATCTACCTGATGGAGCCATGTGGACCTGTTGTCCACAAGAAACCATGCTTTCTCCAAGCTCATTGCCCAAATAATTAGGCTAAAAGCAAGTTTCCCTGATAATCGCATTCAGTTCATTCGAATGGATAATGCTGGTGAGTTTAGGTCGAAAGCCTTTGATGATTCTTGCTAGCCATGGGCATCAAGGTAGAGCACTCGATTATCACATGTCCACACACAAAATGGTCTAGGCAATCCTTGATCAAGAGGATCAAGTGGATTGCCGAACCCTTGTTGTAGAATTGTAAGCTTCCAACTAGTTGTTGGGGCCATGCGGTGTTGCATCTTTGCAAAAACTAATCCAACTCAAGCCAACTGCATATCATGATACATCCCCCTTACAGTTGGTGCGTGGGAAAGAACCAAGTATTTCCCATCTGCGAATATTTGGCTGCGCGGTGTATGTGCCAATACCACCACCGCAACGTACATCAATGGGACCCCACTGAAAGTTTGGGATATATGTTGGTTATGAGACTCCGTCCATAATCAAATATTTGGAGCCTATGACTTATCTTCGTGCGGCTCGATGCGATTGATTGTGTCTTTGATGAAGACCATTTCCCAAAGATTAGGGGAGATAGGCATCCGTAAGAATGTCGGAAAATTGAATGGAATACAACCGGGATGCAATCCTTAGACCCACGCACCCGGTGAATCGAACCGAAGTTCAAAGGATCATACATTTACAGAGTCTTGCAAATGAGCTGCCAGATGCCTTCACTGATCATAAAAGAGTGACAAAGTCGCATATACCCACAGTAAATGCGCCGGAGAGAGTACAGGTACCCCAGAAGGTTACCAACTCTACAGTCTCCCCTAATCCTAGGAAGAGGGGGAGACCTCCCGGTGCTTCGGACAAGGCTCCGTGGAGACGTCCGCAAAGGGGTAGAGTCAACGAGCCACTTGCCACACTTAAGGAATCGGTTGAAGAAGCCCAACCCGGTTGGGAACACCCCGGCGGTGGCTCAACCTGAAGTTGAGTTGGTCCCCTCGGCGGACCCCGCCCCGAAGATGGAAATCCCAATGCGTCGCGGCGTACAATATCGCATGGGAAAATCGGAACGCCCCAACTCAATCGTTATGGGAAATCATGATGAGTTGGAGGATGATCATGAGGAGATCGCCGTTAATTATGTGGAATCGGGACGGAGTCATATAAAAGGAAAGACTATTGTCGTCGACATATATTTTGCCTCGAAAATTGCCGACTTATTAGATCCGCATCCGTAACCAAAGTCTATAAATGAGTGCCGTAAGCGCTCGATTGGGACAAATGGAAAGCAACAAAGGAAGTTTTTGGGCCCGCGCAGTCCCAACACCTCCAAAAGTCATCCTTGTAGGATGCAAATGGGTCTTCCTCCCTCCCGGAGGAATGAACATGGCCGTGGTAAGATACAAAGTGAGGCTAGTGGCACAAGGGTTCACGCAGAGACCCGACATTGATTATGATGAGACTTACTCTCCTGTCGCATGAGTGGCATAACGTTCCGATATCTTATATCTATGGCAGCTAACCTAAATTTAAAAATGCGCTTGATGGATGTTGTGACAAAGATACTTGTATGGGTCACTCGATTCGATTCGAAATCTATATGAGAGTCGTTTGAAAGGGCTCAAGATCCCCGGACCCGAATCAAAACGCAACATGTTCAGCGTCCGCTTTGCGGCGGTCATTATACGGTTTGAAACAATCCGGAAGGATGTGGTTCAACCGGTTGAGTAACTTCCTCCCCGAAGAGGGGTTACACAAACAATAATGATTGTCCCTGTGTGTTTTATCAAGAAATCCCCCTGAGGGTTTTACGCATCATCTCGGTTTATGTTGATGATTTGAATATCATCGGCACCACGTGAGGACATCGAGGAAGCAATGGCTTACCTCAAGACGGTGTTCGAGATGAAAGACTTGGGCAAAACCAAGTTCTGTTTGGGCCTGCAACTCGAACATCTCCTTGGAGAAGTGTTTGTACACCAGTCTACCTATACTAAGAGGGTAATTGAAAAATTCAATATGGATAAATGCCACCCTCTTAAGACCCCCCATGGTGGTCCGATCCCTAGAAGCGGATAAGGACCCATTTAGACCAAGGGATGATAATGAGAAAGTATTGGGACCTGAAGTTCCATACTTAAAGTGCCATTGGAGCATTGATGTACCTTGCAAACTGCACAAGGCCTAATATTGCATTTGCACTAAATCTATTGGCAAGGTACGCAGTCTTTGCCCCAACCGTAAGACATTGGGTCGGTGTTAAAACTATCCTAAGGTACCTTCAAGGTACCGGGACCTTGGTCTATGGTTCCCGAAGAACCAAGAATCAACCATGGTGGGGGTGCGTGGATGCCGGCTATATGTTTGACCCACATAATGCCGGATCACGACCGGTTTTTGTGTTTCTACTGTGGTGGTGCGGCCCGTCTCTTGGAGGTCTCGTGAAGAAGACCTTGGTTGCCACATCGACCAACCACTGCAGAGATTATTGCCCTATATGAAGCCGCACGACGAGAATGTGTGGTGGTCGCGACGTATGATTAACCACATCCGTAAGTCATGTGGTCTAAACGTCGACACACCCCACCATTATCTATGAAGATAATGCGGCATGTGTTTGCACGTGATGCACACGGGCTATGTGAAGAGCAATCTCACAAAGCATATTGCTCCAAAGTTCTTTTATCCCCATGAGCTCCGTAAGAGCGGGGAAATAAAGATCCCGCAAGCAAGATCATGTGACAATCTTGCGGACTTGTTCACCAAGTCCTTACCCGCCTCTAATTTCTATATGTCCGTTGCTCGTGGAATCGGCATGAGGTGACTCGAGAGTTGCGGGGTTCGGGGAGAGGCATATCCCCAAGAACATAGCCCCCGGTCGTGATCTTGAAGATCATGAGTCGATCCCCAAGACCGACCAAGCATCAATCTGTTGTACTCTTTTTTTCCTTGATGAGTTTTTCCCACTTTGGGTTTTCTCATGCAAGGTTTTTAACGAGGCAACAGTGCAAACATGGTCGGCGCAAGTGAATGTACTCTTTTCTCCTACCCTTTTTCCACTTTGGGTTTTTGGGGGAGTTTTTAACGAGAGACATGCACATAGCACAAATTTGGCCAAGGGGGAGTGTTGAGAATCAAAGTCTAACAACAATATATGAACAAAGACTTTTGACCGGTGGCCAAATATATGAAGAGGAGGAAGAATGTCAAAAGATTCAAACACCGTAACTTCGTTTGTATTCACCATGGCCTCTATAAATAAATAGAGGTCCTTTTCATTGTACAAACACATCGAAAAGTGAAAGTGAAATACAAAGAACTCCTTCCTCCTTACATCCTGTGTTCCGGTGCTTCCGAAAGTGTGTTTGTGTGATTTAGAGAACGTGATTTCTAACACCTCGATGAGCAAAAAATTTAGGAGTATGAGACAACTATTATACCATTATATGAGTTGTTGTTGTCATGCAACCCGACAATCATATTTTTTTCGTGCCTATAAATTAAGGAATTACATGTTGTTATGAGATAAATTAAAAGGACAACCAATATACATATAGTCTATTAAGTCGTCTTAAGTTACGTGTCACTATATGACACCGGCCTACGAGACAACACCAATGTACTGCTCTATCGGCAATCTCGGGGCAGCCACAATGTTGCAAAAAGGTGATCTTAAGCATTTATTGCTGCCGCAGAAATGCACCTTATACATTGTGGACAAACACCTAATGTGCACCTCAAGCTTGTGGCCAACCATAAGCAAATAAAAATAATTGAATCATCACCCATCATTTCTCTCTTCTAGTTTTGGAGCTGCGAAAAGAATAGAGATGGGAGGGTAGAAGAATCATCTAGGCCCACCTTATTGCTATGCCATTGTGGAGTGTGACTTTAGTTGTTACTCACAAAAATGGACCCCACCCTTAATGTCAATATTGTGCATGCACATTGTGCATGCCCTCATACCTCGTCTCATACAACGCCACGTAGGATTTTTAATGATGTGGAGGAAAAGAGAGCGGGGAGAGAGAATGAGGTCGTTGCTTTGTGAAACAATCGTCCCGATGAGCTAAAATTTAGGACTATAAGACAACTATAGCACCATTGTATGGGTTGTTGTCGTCATGCAGCTCAGAATACTATTTTTACTCTACCCATCAATTAAGGAATTGCGGGTTATTATGAGACAACTTAGAGCAACTCCAAAAGTTCGTCTAAAACTAATAGACAAATTCCTTGTTTTTTAGCCATTGTGTAAAATAAAAAAGTCTAAAAAAAAAGTAGGACTCTACAATAGCCTAGCTATTTTGCCTCTCGTATATATTTGAAAACATGCTATTTTTGGATAGATGCAAAAAGAAATTCATGCGGGGAGGGTGGGAAGAGGAAATAGCTAGTGGCTGCAGCGTGCTATTTCTAACAAACGAAATTTTAGGGATAGCCAACTAACTATTTTAGCAAGCCAAATAGCATACTTATTGGAGCTTAATTTTTGCTAAAAAATTCTCAAATATAATATAGCATACACAACAACAATACAATATGTGTTGGTGTTGCTCTTAAAAGGACAACCAATTTACATATACTCTATTAATCCGTCTCAAATTATGTGACACATTGACACTTTGCATGAGACGAGTGACACCGCATGAGACGAGTTACGAGACAGCACCAATGTACTTTACGCTAATGCGTGGGACCTCAAACCTTTTGTAACGTCCACCTCGAGTGACAATGCATGAGACGTGTAAGGGCTGTCCATTCGTTGGATGATGAACTGATGACTCACCACTGCGGCTGCACTAACTACGTTCTAAACAAGAACACATGGATCGACAACAAATGACTTGATTAATTATGAAAGCATTATACAACATAATACTCGAAACACGTACTGCAGTAACACGATTTCTCCTCCGTTCTTCTCGCCCACCCTTACGCGTTTATTTCGGCTTCGACTGCTGCGTCTTCCTTGGCTTTCAACAAATTTTTCAGAGCCACCACGAGACCCTCCAAGCACACGCTGGCATCCCTCTTCTCCGTTCGCATCATGTACCCGGCAACGTCTGCCGGGGACATGTCAACCTTATCCAGCAGCCGGTGTATCTCACCGAACAGCTCGAAAAAACTGGCGCTCTGTGATTTCCAGGTAGTTATGGGCCAGCACCTTGAATGCCTCATAGCGACAGTAGGACATCTCGATGTGCATGTCCATCCTACCTCGCCGGATGAGAGCTGGGTCCAGCTTGTCCTTGTAGTTGGTGGTGAAGATGATGATGCGCTCTTCGCCGCACGCCGACCATAGCCCGTCAATGAAGTTGAGCACCCCAGAAAGGGTCAGGTTGCTAGCTTCGTCGTTGTCATCCTCCTTCTGTACCATGGTCATTAAGTCGCTCTGGTCATCTGACTTCTTCGGGCCTTCTTGTCTGTGCGCTTGCCGGTGAGGTCGACGGAGCAGTCGATGTCCTCGATGACGATGATGGATTTTCCCTTGGTCTCGATGAAGAGCTTCCGCAGCTCCGTGTTGTTCTTCACAGCCGTGAGCTCCAGCCTCCAGGTCGTAGATGTCGTACTCCATCAAGTTGGCCATGGCGGCGATCATCATGGACTTCCCGGTTCCTGGTGGCCCAAACAGCAGATACCCACGCTTCCATGCCTTACCGACCTTGTCGTAGTAGCTCTTTCCAACCTTGAAGGCGTTGAGATCATCCTCGATCTCCTTCCTTTTGGCGGGCCCCATAGCGAGCATGCCAAACTTCGCCGGGTGACGGAACTCCACGTGGCTCCAGATGCTCTTTTCTCCGCCGGAGGAGCTCCAGCGGCTGCTTGGGTTGTTGGTGAAGAGGCGGTGCTGGCGGTTCTTGGCGATGATGTCACGGCCCTCTTCGATAACATGGGGCAGGTACGACTCGACAACGGACTTGTAGAATCTTCTATGGAAGGTAACTCGATAGAAGCGGCGCTTCTCATCTGTAGGACTGAAGCTGATGACGTTGGACTTTGGGAGCTCTGTGACGGCGTACCACCAGAGTGTGGCGCCGCCGTAGGTGTCGATGATCTCCTGCTCGTCGTCAACGGAGACCTCGGGATTCTTTTGTCGCTGCCGAGCTCGGCCCTTAGCTTGCGCGCCCCATAGGCACACCTTTCCGAGAGGTAGGCTTCGATGGTGACGAAGAAGTCGCTGCGTTGGAAAAACGCGGCGCCATACTCAGGGATGGTGATCTGTATGTATGGGCTGAAGTAGATTGCGATCTTGTTGATCAAAAGTTTGATCTTTACGTGGTTGAATGCCACGGTGACGAGGGCGAATAAGAAAGCTAGGGCTGATCCAACCCCAGCCCACAACTCTGACGCCATGGCTTGGCTAAGGTGACGAAGCAAGCTTTGGATTGATAAGCTAGGCGTGGCTCTGCGGCTCTTGGGCTCTTGGTACTCCCGTTACACTACTCAATGGGATATATATAGGCGATGGGAAGAAAATCCCATCGAAATGTTGATAAGACGAGAGTTTTAAAAGTTTTTTTATTTAATTAAGATAGCTTATACATATCATAGTAATATACTCCATATGATGGGGGATAAGACCTCGTATAAGGCTGAAGGATAAAAAAGAAGGAAAAATCCAGTTCAAACAGTTAAGTAAATTAATAAGAATATTCCATAATCAAATTCCAATAAATGAAAAATGCAAGACATTCTAAAACTTATAGCATCTCCTTGAGTACCCAAAATTTTGTTTCTCCAAAACCACTGAGTTTTACAACTTGCCAAAAAGTACCAGAAGCACTCAAGAAAGAATTATTAACAATAGTTTGCAAAAAAAAAAAAAAGAACACTCGTAAAAGATATAGAAGATAATTTTACATCAGAAATCCTAAAGTATATCTAAATTACCCTAACTACTTTGATATTTTATCTCTCTCTAGTACATTTGTATCATGAACCCGCCCTCATCTGCTGCAGCCGCCCACGGTGGTGGCGACCTGTGCACCCGCAACCCGCAACGGCTTGCCCAACCGTGCACAATGGCTCCGCCGCACACCCTCACTTGCTTGTGCGCCTACGGTGGCAGCGTGGCCCGCGCGGCCGGTGCGACTAACCCGGGCGGAAGGAGAGGCACCGGCCCACACCCGGGCGCTGCGTGACACAAAGCGCACAGCTGCGCGCTGGTGGTGGCCCGAATCCGCGTGCCCATGGGCAGGCGGCGGCGCTGGCGAGGCCGGCACGCCCGTAGCCCGCTCACCCGGCCAAAATCAGCGGCGCCGGATCTGGGCGTCCCCTCCGCTAGGGGTACTTCTATCCGAATATTAGACGTGATACTTGTGATATCCATTTAACTTTGCAGCATATAGAGTGAAGGACCAAGTTTCGAGAGAGCATCCACCGGTACCAAATAGTTTTCGGTGGCGGGCGTTTTACATTTTTAGTGGCGGGCAAAGCGGGCCGTCGCTGACGAGAGGTCACGAAAATGGAGGAACACCGTGGCGGGCTACGGTGCCCTCGCCACGCATAATCGAATATCCGCGCGCGCGCATTAGGATGCCCGCCACGGTGTGGTTAAAAAAAATAAAAAAACCCACAAACCCTAGACGGGCCGCAGAGCCATCATCGACAGCCCGCCCGAGCCCATCTAGGATTCCAGCCGCGCCGCCTGCCGCTACGCCGTCCCCGTCATGACCGCCGCCCCAGGGATCCACACCGGATCCGCGCCGCCGAGCCGAGCCCCCTCGAATCCACCGCCACGAAAAGGGAGGCCACCGGATCCGCGCCCGTCGAAGAGGGAGGCCGCCGCGGAGAGGGAGGTCGCCGCAGATCCGCCGCGGGCCGCGCCTTGCCGTGTGACCCATCATAGCGCCGCATCGCCGCCTTGGGGTCAGCGTCCGCCTCGCGAAAAGCCGCGCCCGCCCGCCACCGCCGACCTGTTCCTGGGCCACCGCCGCCGTGGCTCCACCGCCGCATCTCCGACTGCGCCCCTTCCGCTGCCGCCCCAGCCTGCCGTTATCCCGCTGCCTCGACCGCCGCCGCCGCCGTTGTGAGGAAGGGGCGCGAATCCCCGGCCGCCGCCTCACGCGCGGACTCCCGGGTCGAAGCGCAGCCTCGGGTCCCGCCGGCCTCCCGCCGCCGCCGGCCGCCGGTGGAGGAAGGGGAGGCGGTGAGGAAGGAGAAGGTGGTCGGGAGAGGAGGGAGACCGAGAAGGTGGTAGGTGAAGGCGCGGCGCGGTGAAGGGTTGGGGCTCGACCGAATGATTGGGCTCGACCGAATGATTGGGGCTCTAGGGTTTCATCGTCCTTATATACTAGGTGCGCGATTTTGGGCTGCCTGGACTCTATATTGGGCCGGTATTTTAGGTGACGGGCACGTAGACGTTGCCAAATCACGGGAAGATTTTTCGTGGCGGGCGGCCCCAACACGCCCGCCACGCCAAAAGATTTTGTTTTTACGTGGCGTGCGTGTTAAGGTGCCCGCCACGTAAAAATCTTTCCCGTGGCGGGCAAAAAAAGCCCGCCACGTAAAAAAAAAAAAACGGGCGTGGCGGGGTATTTTTACGTGACGGGCAAAAAAGTGCCACACCACGAAAAAGATTTTACAAGTGCTTCGCAAAAATCATTTCTTCGGCTTAGTGATCCGTTGAAGCAAAAGTTTCTGGTTGGACTTGCCAGTCGTTTTACGTGCTACCTCGTTTCGAGAAAGCTGTGTACACCATATGAGTGCTGCGAAGACTACTTTGCTCTGTTCTTTTTTCTGTGGTTATATGAAATTTGTTGAGCTGTTATACCTCTCTGCACAAATTATAAGTCGTTTTGACTTTTTGGTTTTATCATATTATTATAACTAGATGATAAAGAAATGGATGTATCAAAAAGTCGAAAGCGGCTTATAATTTAGAATAGATGGAGTCCCTGCCTTTGTCGTGTCGGAGCCACGCCCGTTGAGCCGCTCTCGACAAGGTTGAAGCCGCCGCCGCCATTGCCGCAACTTGCCCGTCGCTCGGCCGCTGCAGTCTGCCATGCTCTAACCTTCCCTACTCCCTCTCTACTCCTCTCCTCTCTCCCTTCTTGCACTGCGCCGCCGAGCAGCAGCTGCTCCGCTGGCATCCTGCGCTCTCCCTGCCCCATCTCTCTCTCTCTTCCCCTCTCTGCTTCTTTCGTTGACCGAGCGCTGTGGGGAAGATGAGCACGATGGGCAATGGCCATCAAGAGGCCACGTGCATCAGCCAATGGGGAGACACCACCTCAACCAGTGGACCCTGCCTGTCATAGGCCGCACCTCCATCTTCCTTTCACCCTTCCCTGCGTCGACGTGGTGTATGTGGAATATAGAGAGGAGGCAGGCCAGTCCACAGATCGGTGCACAAGAGTGACCAGTCAGCTGACCAGCTAACTGGGCACGTTAGCCAGGAGTAAAATGCTAGACGCACCCGGGATTTGTACACAGAGAGTTAAAAGATAAGTTAATTAATCTAGTATTTATTTCACAAAAAAATAATCCAATATTAAAACGCAAAAATTTCTAGACACAAAAAAATTTCAGCCATAAACTTTTTCCTGCCTCTCCTTTCTTTTTTTTTTTTTTTTTTTTTTTTTTGCTACTTAGCAATGTTCTTTTTCTGTCGAAATCGCCAAACACCCAAATCGAATCAAAATACAGCTCCAAAAGTATTATCTTCCCCTCTCCTTGAACTAATCTCATTGATCCGGCTCATGAAGTTACCATTTCTTATTTTTTATATAGACGGTGGTTAATATTTTATTAGATCTGTATTTATTATAGGATTTGATATATTATTAAAAATATAGTTGTTCCAATTAAACCAAACGAAGATAGCTATCTTTAGACAACCACACGATATCTATTGCAATGACATATTTGCTATTGTAACGGATATTAAATAATAAAAGTGTTTATCCCGATGCAACGCACGGGCATGTTTTGCTTAGTTTAATACTGATATATGGTTCAAAAAGTATCAGGAGCTGGGTACAATGCTGAGAACCCACTACGAATGAATGCCACTTTGGAACTACGAATTGAACAGAAAAATAGCAGAAAAATAATTCGCTTCCGACGGGTCTGCGATTCCAAACAGGACCTATGAGACTGCAATTAGAAGGGACTAGTGTGCAGGGCACTTACGCAGAAATGGACGTGGTCCTCCATGTCGCCGACCAGAGGTCCCAACGCCATTGGCTCTCAGATTGGACGCTGCCTCCGCGTGGAAGAATCACAATCAGCTCTACATAGGGCGGCAAGGCACATGGGGGCCCCAAGGATCACGGCACTCCCAGCACAGAAGCCGCCAACTGGAGATTGAGGGCAATGGACGCCGCCGCCAGATGTTGAGGATCTGCGATGGCGAGCACGGGATCCGCCGGCGATGCCCCACGCCTGTGAGCTAGGATTCAACGTTTGGGTATTCCCACAACATTTTTTTCCCCAAAACAATGAAATGAGGACACTAATAAAGCTAGATATTTTAGTATAAGCAATACATATTCATTGTGGTACAAAAATTATGGGTATTCATTTGAATACCTAAGAATACCCCCCGCGCCGCCACTGGTGGCCGCTGTCTGGGGGGTGGGGGGTGGGGGGGGGGCTGGGCGAATTCATTTCTCCTACACTTTTGCAAGCAAAAGTGCACTGACTACTGACTTCAGCGAAATGCATGCCTGGACACGTGAAGTGAACTGCAAAAGGTTTCATTGTGACCTTTGGTGTTTTCAGAATTCCCTTTGTCGACTGCTTATCAAACATTAATAAGCACCCTCAGTATTGCCATTGTCCTCAGTGTTTATGCTGCATTAGTGTACACCAATGAACTGTCTCTTATAATCAATGAAGGCAATTGCTACGGATCTTTTCAAATGATCGTGGACCGCCTATTTATTCCGATCAAACAAATCCATTTATCATCTATTACCTCCTAGGAGGTAATAGTATTTATTTAAATTTATTTTATAAAATAGGTCAAATAAGGAAAGTTTTAAATATAGAAAATCTTTTTTTTTTTTTTTAGATTTTGTTGATGCATGCATAATCTGTACTCCTTACGGGGACACAGAAAAAAAAAAAAAAAAAATACGTCAAATCCCCTCATTACGGAGATAGAGAAGCGAGCAGGCCTCCCTTCCTTTCGTGTAGGCATGCATGCATACTTCTTCTCCTAATTTTTCATACGTATTCAAATTCTAATTTTAAATAACTTTTTAAATATTTTAACTATTGTTAGCGTGCTTGCATCTATTTTTTTCCCCCAAGTCCCCAAGTTTTGGTTCTTTGAACATTTTCGAGCGACGATTGCTTTGATTTTGAGTTAAATCATATATCCGAATGCAAATTCGAAGTATTTATTTCTAATTAGCATACCACAATTTTTATATACGCACATGAAGTTTTATATATGTTGAACATGTTTGTTTGTGTATACTATGGAACACGTTGAACATGTCCAATGATTTGTTGCAACGGCATGCAGATTCCCTCGGTCAATAGGGGTGCGAAGGTTTTGTTTTTGTTTTTTTAATTTAATAAGTTATTTAGTAATTCACTAAATTGTAAAAATCAATGGTCCAAATCAATTTGAGATATTACCTCCTAATAGGTAAAAGGTGTACCTGAGCATTGCCCTAAGCAAAATGGACGTTTAGCATTCCGTTGAAATTCTCCATTCCACGCAAGGCCTTAGGTTATCCTGTTCTCTCCCTCCCTCAGCTTCTTTCTCTCACAACACATAAAGAAGAAACTTCACTTTACACTCGCCAATCTGGGCCCAGAACCGAGTATTGGGCTTGCGGTTCCTTTTGATCTGGGCTTTCAGTTCCTCTTGGGCCGGTCGTGTGGTCCCGCAGCTTCTGGCCTATTACTTGGTGCCGAGTCAGTCCTCGTTCCCGCAAACGGGCTTCGATGGCCGACTTCTTGTTCCCGTCAGCGGAAATGGGCACCGGGTCCCAGGGAACCGTGAGAAAAAGCAGACAACGTACATATAGTTTAGAATTTGAATCAGATAACCACAGTCATTTGGGAGTACCAAGAGCAATTGCCTTTTGCTTATGTTACTGTATGTTTGGCACAGAAAAATCGGCAAAAAAAAAAAAAAATCATAAGAACGATGATGAAGCATGTACTTTGGGAGGAGAAAAATGAGCTCCAAGCAAAGCAAATACTTTTCGGTGGGCTTCTCACAACGCTTCTCCTTGCCGGTGTCTGTAGGGGCGGCAGCGGGGTGGCTGCTGATCCATCATTGCATTCTACCTTCTTGGTAGGGTTCGGTCTCCGGCGGTGACGGTTTTGGAGGTTGCTTGCCATCGGGGCAAAAGCTTGGACGGCGGCGATTGTGGATGTCGTTTCCTTCTTGAGACGTCGTTTCCGACCTCTCCTCCTTTTCCGTACTAGATGTTACAGGTGAAAACCTTCCCATGGTGGACTACCTTGTCGGGCGCTTTTAGCGTCCCTTATCCTCCTTGAAGGCATGGTTAGGCATTCCAGTTCCGCATTTGATCCAACGGGTTGTTCATGGTGGTGCCCCAAGCTTTGCTGTTTGATGTCGTCCGGCAGGTCGTCGTGTTTGAGTTGTATTAGTTGGGTCGTTTCGACAAGTTCGAGCAAGTAGTGGCATGAGATGTGATGGATGTTGTACCAAAGTCGTGTTAGGATGAGTGAAACACTCTCCTCGGTTGTAGGGTTCATTAAAAACACCTTTCTTTCTTCTAATAGAAATCACAAAGAAAGTTTTTTGCCGTCCTTTCTTAAAAAATTGTTTTCCAAAGAAATTTGGGACAGGTGATGTTACTAGTTTGATACTCCCGTATTTTCTACATCAAACTTTCAGTATCAGGGGTGGTGACAATGTATCTTGTAGCTAAAACTTTCTACATCAACACGCCGGAGGAGCGGTCGGCGTGTTGCAGTTGCAGCTGCCACACTCCCTCGGCAAGAACGGGATCAGTGAAAAGTCTCAAGTGTGTGAGCTCGTGTGATGTCCTAGTGGGGCAGCCTGACACGGAATCGCGGACGGAATGGATCAATCAATCGATCCACGATACCATAAGTCCACGATCCAGAGGATGTGCGCACCGAAAAGAAAAAAAAATGTTGCCACTTGCCAGCAACTGGGTATATGCACGGAGGAGCAGAGATTGGCAACAAAAACTCCAGTTCATACAGCGTTTGGTCCATGCTGAATATATATACTACACAAGTCTAGAATACGGTACAAGTACGACTACAGCAATCAGCCAAATCAAGAACATTCATTGTCTTGTACACTACAAACAGGCCAAACAGTACTGAATCCACGACAGTGCAGCAAATCTGAAACAGAAATGGAATGTGACTACCATCTGCGGATTCTGATGGACTTATTTTTAGAAGGTACATAAATAGCTTAACAGATCAGATAATAACCACAGGAGAAGAGCAAACGAGCAAAATAATCTTGGCCACAATCGAATGGCGTACTCCGGCCTCTGCTTTCAAACGAGGTAGGAGTAGGACACCAACGACTGGCAGTCGAACCAGAAACTTTGCTTCAGCTCTCCTCCGAAACCTGGTGCTTCAACTCACCCTTTGTGCTGCAGAGTTTAAATGGATATATCGATCAGGATTCAAAATTCAGATAGAATTACCTTAGTAAATTGTAACTGTTACTGGTGAATGGTAAAAGGTCCTTGCTAATAACCGAAAGTAGCTACATACAACATGAGACTAAAAGCACAGTAGGGGATTGCACCCTCCTGTTTTCCTCGGGGGCAAAAAACCAAAGGGCTACTTTTTTTTTAGATTATGGAATAAAATTCCAGCCCCCACATCCACAAGTGGATGCTTGTATACACTACAGGAATCCGCATCTTTGCCGAAAGTCACGAAAATGTTTGCCGAGTGGAAAAATCGGGCACTCGGCAAAAGATAATCTTTGCCGAGTGCCAAACCGAGCACTCGGCAAAGACTTCTTTGCCGAAAGTGCCGGGCCGTCGGGCGGTGTTTCCCACTCGAAAATTAGATATTTGCCGAAAGTGCGAAACCGCCGGCAAAATAATACACTTCGCAAAGAGTAACAGCACCAAAACGGCCACGTTCTCCGTCACCTTTGCCGAGTGTCGAACGTTAGACACTTTCGGCAAACTAGGTATCCTTTGCCGAGTGCCGCACGTATATGCACTCGGCAAATTGGGTCTTTCTGCCGAGTGCCCGACCGACACTCGGCAAATTATGCATTTTTTTTTGTTTTTTCATCCCATATTTTTTGTGTGGCCTTGGTTCACTAATTACATCTCATCTTCGAATTTGGGACAATTTGAAGTTGTTTTGCTATATTTTATGAATTATTTCTATTTTCTTGCATTTTTTCTCGACCACTCCAAATTTGAACTGCAGGTACATGAAATAATGGAATGTGGTCATTAAAAAATATTATTCATGATGTTTGGCGTATGTTTAGCCTCAATCCGAGGGGACTCAGCGTGAAATTACGAACATTTATGTGTCGAACATGACGAAGTTACATGCGGAGAAAAGTATTTTTAAATTCTATAAAAATCCAAACGAAGTTTAAAAATCATGAAACTTGGCGAGGTGTCTTGTCATCTCATGAGGAGGCTGTGGTAAAAATTTGAAAAAGTTTCGAGCAAGTTGTGACGTCGGAAGGCTAAAAATTTGAAACTTGGCGAGGTGTCTTGTCACAACTTGCTCAAAAACTTTTTCAAATTTTTACCACAACCTCCTCATGAGATGACAAGACACCTCGCCAAGTTTTCGTGATTTTTAAACTTCGTTTGGATTTTATAGAATTTAAAAACACTTTTTCCCGCATGTAACTTCGTCATGTTCGACACATAAATGTTCGTAATTTCACGCGAGTCCCCTCGGATTGAGCCTAAACATACGCCAAACATCATGAATAATATTTTTTTTAATGACCACATTCCATTATTTCATGTACCTGCAGTTCAAATTTGGAGTGGTCGAAAAAATGCAACAAAATAGAAATAATTCATAAAATATAGCAAAACAACTTCAAATTGTCCCAAATTCAAGATGAGATGTAATTAGTGAACCAAGGCCTCACAAAAAAATATGGGACAAAAAAAAAAAAAAAATGCATAATTTGCCGAGTGCCATTGGTTGACACTTTCGGCAAAAGGTTTGCCGAGTGCCCGCACACGGGGGCACTCGGCAAAGGATTTTTTTTAAAATTAAAAACGCCTTTGCCGAGTGCCTGATTTCACGGCACTCGGCAAAGCCGATGTTTATTTGGCCCGACGCGCCCCATTTCCTCCCAGCCCAACCCTATCTCTATCATCTCGCCCGTACGCCGCCCGCGTTCATCGCCCCGCCGCCCGCCGTCGTTCATCGCCGCCGCCCGCTTTGCCGGGCCGCCGCCGGCCAAGCTCCCGGCGGATCCGGCCACCCCGCCGCCGCCGGACCTCCCGCCGCCACCTGCCTCCCCCGCCCGCGGCGAAGTGGCCGGGCGCCTGCTCTTCCAGCGCTGGATCCGCCAACTGCCGCCCCACGCGCCCCGCCGGCTGCCCGCCAAGACCGGCCGCCGCTCTCTCGGCCGCCCACTGCTGCCCCCGTGAGTCCCGGCCGGCAGAGGGAAGGTGAGGAGGAAGAGGGAGAAAGGGGAAGGTGAGGAGGAAGAGGGAGGAAGGGAAGAAGAGGAAGAAGAGGAAGGAGAGGAGGAAGAAGAGGAAGGGGAGGAGGAAGAGGGAGGAAGGGAAGAAGAGGAAGGAGAGGAGGAAGAAGAGGAAGGGGAGGAGGAAGAAGAGGAAGGAGAGGAGGAAGAAGGAGGAGGAAGAAGAGGAAGGGGAGGAGGAAGAAGGTGATCGACGCCGGTCGTCGTTCTTCGTGTTGCCGCGGCCAAGGTAAGCCCTATCCTTCTAGTAGTGTTAGTTGTAGGGTTAGTAGTAGTAGTTAGTAAATAGTTAGTAAATAGTTGTAGGGTTAGTAGTTGTAGGGTTAGTATTAGTAGTGTTAGTAGTTGTTAGTAATAGTTGTAGGGTTAGTAGTAATTGTTATGGTAATACTTGAATACTTTCATCTACATGGTTTCGAGAAGTAAAGTGAATGGCTCTTGTTGATATATTGGTGGTTGGTGGCCTTCGTGCCCATATTTGGTATATGCATGTGGTTGTTGGCCTTCGTGCCATGTTTTTTGCAGGTTTTGGGAACCTCCCCGTGCGAGGGAGGTGTCTGCTGCGAAATTTTGAGTCGACACTAACAATTTTTTCCCCTTGTTTTGTAGGAGGACCTGTGGGAGGGACTCGGCGACCCGATCGTCCTCGTGGGCGCCGCGTGTCTTGCCGCACCGCGTCTCCACCGACACCGTAGGTATTAATCACCTCCGTCCGTCCTTGTAGTTGTCTTACATAGCGCGGCCCAGTTAGGCGTCTTCCGTCCGAAAGAGATACAGCGTTGGTATGCGCATCTATGCATATCTGCGACCGTGACTGCTTTCGGATTGTCCACGTTTTTGGACAGCCCGTAGATGCGTAGATGGGTTAGCATCCATGCTCGTCCCGTCCGAGCCGGATTTTCGGCAGCACCTCCCACGTTGTTCTCCGGATACACACTCCCCGCCGGGACGTGTATCGGGAGAATAGCGGGAGGTGCCGCCCGAAATTCCGCCTCTGACGGAGCCGAGCATGGATGCTAACCTTGTCTATGCATCCTCGGGTGGGATTAGGACCTATCCCTCACCTATTAGATGGTAGGAACGCCGTGTAGATGCAATTGCTTGGTTATATGGCTCGCTAACATGGGCGTATGACGTAGGATGGATAACCGTGAGTGGATGTACACGAGCCGCAAGTAAGAGCCTTGAATGGGTTAGGGGACCGATGCTTTCTGGAGCATGCATTTGGCCCAAATTTGCTAAAGGGTCTATTCGGATGCCGCGTGTCCCTGCAAAGAAATGTAAGAACAAGAAAAAAAAACGAAAGGTTGAAATGGGCAAACATATTTACAACAACGGATTCGGCCCCAAACTATAGCCACCGGATCTTCCACGGTGAAGTCGATCGTATTAGAGAGGACGTGGTGAGGCCCCTCCTCGAGGAGTATGATGCGGATGCCGGGATGGCGTACATGATGGCGCACTTTCACGATGCACGGTTCAATGGAGGATTGGAGGAGGAACTGAGGAAACCGCAAAGGCGTTCTACGAGATGATGGAGGCGGCACAAAGAGCCCCTTCACGAGAAGACAATGGTTACTGGCTGGATGCCATTTCACGCCTTATAGCGTTGAAGTCGCAATTGAGCATTTGTCGAGACGGCCGACACCCTTTGTCGATTATTGGCAAACCGCTTCAGGGGGTCACGTCTTGCCGAAGAACACGTCACGAGTCACGAGAGACTCCTTCGTGGACTCAAGATGCCGTATGAGTCGTACCATGCTTGTCCAAAGGGGTGCGTCCTATTCGGGAGACCTCAAGGAAGCAACGCCTTGTCCAAAGTGCAAAGCCTCTAGGTTTGTGGAGGTAGAATGTAGTGATGGCGGGGAAGAAATAGGTCCAAGATCCCCGAGATGGTCCTCTGACACCTTCCTTTCGCATCGAGGCTCCAACGGCTGTACATGACAGAGGAGTCCAGCGAAACAAATGACATGGCACAAGAAGGGCAAAAAGATACGATCCCCGAAGTTGGTACACCCATCGGATGGTGATGCATGGAAGCACTTCGATAATATGCATCCCGAAAAAGCTATGGAGGCTCGAAATGTACGCTGTAGCGTTCGCAAATGAATGGGTTCAACCCGTGCGGAATGTTGGCGGCCCCGCACACTTGTTGGCCCGTGTTCGTGATCCCTCTCAATGTTCCCCCCGGTGTCATGTTTGAGCTCAAGCACCGTTTGACGCCGATAATACCGCACCCGCAACAATATGGGTGTGTTCATGCGGCCCGGTGTGGGATGAATTGCAAGATGCTTGGCAAAATGGGGTACCGACGCATTCGGCCGAGCTACAAAAACGAACTTTACAATGCATGTGTGGTACCTATATTCAATGCATGACTTCCTCGGCTTATGGCATATTCAGCGCATGGTGTGTTCATGGGAGGTTCCCTTGCCCAACATGCAAGGCAGGTATGTGATGTTCACCGGGCTGCGAAGGGTGGCAAGTATTCATCGTTTGACAAACATCGTCAATTCCTGCCCGAGAACCATGAATTCGAGACTAGACAAAAAGCACTTCACGAAAGGTGTTGAAGTCACCGACCCCATCCCAAAGTTTATGACCGGTGAAGAGGTCCTTGCCGAGCTAGCCGGTCTCAAAATCGATGAAAAAGAAAGGTTGTTTTGTTGGATATGGTACCACACACATGTGGACTTATATATCGGGCTTGACTAATCTCCCCTACTTCAAGGATCTTCTTCTTCCACACAACATCGATGTAATGCACACGAAAAAAGAATATCTCCGAGGCACTCTTCGTAACAACCATGGACCTTAAGAAGTCAAAGGACAACGTTAAGGCTAGGCTTGACATAGAGATGATGTGCGATAGACCAAAGCTAGTGATAGAGACCCCTATCCCCGGGAAGAGATGGAAAAAGGGCCCGCCGACTACATCATCAAAAGGGCCGATAGGAAGGAAGTACTACAAAGGATGAAGACGTTATCGTTCCACGATGGGTATGCGGCGAATCGAGTAGGGAGTGAACTTGCTGACTATGAAAGTCTTAGGGATGAAGAGTCATGACTTCCACATATGGATTGAGCGGATCCTTCCCGCGATGACTTCGGGGATACCTCTCCGAGCCGGTGTGGCGCGGCGTCTGGCGAGTTGAGCTTCTTCTTCCGCCGACTTTGTGTTAAGGAGTTATCTCGGGATGCGATTGCGATCCGGGCGTGCTGCACCGTGTTGATCTGCAAGTTGGAGATGATATTTCCACCGGCTTCTTCCCCACGATGCAAAGACCTGATTTTGCACTCCTTGCTGAGAGGCACGGTTGGGGGCCCGTGCGGTTCCGTTGGTGCTATCCAATCGAGAGGGCTCTCAAGGTACTTCGAGAGAAAATGCGGGGAATAAAGCCAAAATTGAGCCTTCCGTGGCGAGAGGCATATATTCTAGAGGAGGTGTCGACCTTCACACAAAGCGTACTATCTTGAGAAACTTCCCGGCGTCCACAATCCTACCCCTCGTTACAACGCCGACGAGAGTTCATCGAACCTCGGCCTTTTCGGAGGGCAAGTCGGAAGAGGAAGCGCGCAGCTACCCACAAGCACTTGTCCTTTGATGAGTGGCGCACTATCATGCTCTATGTGTTGTTGAACCTTGACGAAAACTGCTCCTTATCGCGGTAAGTTCTCATTGAGCTTGTTCCATACGCCGTCACTATCCTCCACCTATCGATCCGACCCACTTGCCTTGTTTTTCGAGGAATTTATTGGTCAACACCGGAGAGGGAATGGGGCTCCTACCTTACAACAAGAAGACAATCTTCTAAAAAATGGGCGATGCACATCTTTGAGGGGCGATGCACATGCCGAGGGCGATGCACATCTTTGAGGGCGTCTACAGATGATGAGGATGGTGACATTGATGATTACAATAGTGATAGTGATAGTGATGACTACATGCCGGCCTTAGGCATTCGGGAGATAATTTCTAAATCATGTAATACTATTTTGTTATTATTGTTACCTTTCAATTATGTTTCGTTCATTTTGCAATACTAATTGGTTTACTCTTTGTCTTTGCGGGGACTCGACAAAATGCCGGGCGGAAGGCGGCAACGTCGGCAGGGGGGTCCAAATCCGTCTACACGAGCCCCCCCCCCCTCTCCCCACGCCGACGAGGAGGAGGCCGACGAGCAGCACCTGACGGTGGAGACGTCGAGGCGCGGCCGACGTCGCCCGTCCACGAGGAGGCTTGAGTTTGTGTCTACGTCGAGCCAGCCGGGGCCGTCGTCGGGCCAGCCGTCGTCGGGCCACCTCTTCGAACTCGGACTCCAAAGCCCGAAGAGACACTGTCGAGGCGTCTTCCTCGAAAGTGCCGGCAAGGTCTACCAACGCGGGGCCTCGACCCTCCCAGGGGCGATCCCTTTGACCGCTGCCCGGTGATTCGACCCCACGGTGACAAGTAAGTAGCCATTGATATTTTCACTACTTGTTCATATGACATGTTGTGACGTCGAACTTGGACTAACAATTCTCCTTAATGGCTCGTCTGCGTGAATTGGAAGATTGTAAGCGGAGGGGGCAGTTCGCGCCATATCAATGGCATCCAGAGCCTCCTGATTAAAGAGAACTACCCTGGCCTGGTGACCGTCGGGGACGTGAGGGAGCCGCCCTATACGTGGGAGCACTTCGTGCGCGTGCAGGAGGGCGCCCTTGCCAGGAAGATCAAGGCGGACTTCTGGGTGAGTCTGTATGCAGGATTACTTCACGTTGTTTAAATACTATGTTTTTTAAATAATAGAATGATACATGTTGTCTGTATGCAGAACTACTTCACGTGCGAGGCGGGGCAAGAGGCGGTGGCCGCTAGAGTGCAGGACAAGGTCTGCCGAGACCGACTCAAGGACCTGTACCACGAGGCACGTGTCCAGTGCATCATCTCCTTCAACGCTGACGTGCTTGGCAAGGTGGTGAGGAAGAATGAAGCAAGGGAGATGATGCTCCAGAGGGAGACCGACCTCACCAGGGACCAGTACATCCAGGTTCGTAGAACGCATTTATTCTGATTCCTTCAATGGAAAATAAGCAGGCTTCCATTCATCCTCTGCTATGTCATGCGAGATGTGTCAGAGTGGTGCGGCAAGTACAAGGACTGGCGGGGAGTCTATTGTGGACAAGTGGCTCTTGGATGAGACGTGACGAGACCAAGAGACTCCGTCGGAGATGTCGCTTGGAGATGGAAGGGAAGCCACACCACCAAGGGGCGTGCCCCTCTCGGTGTATATGGATAGATGGGTACGTTTACGTTGATTTTTATTCAAGCGCTCAAATCTCTTCACTTCTAACCATCTCTCGTGTTCTCCTCGCAGTCCGCCGCATGAAGGCCAGCACATCGGCAGTACGCGGGGTTCGCCTTTTGACTCACGGCGGCGGGCGAAAGGCCGACCAACGTCTACGACCGGCGAAGGGGCCCGAGGCGTACACCAACGCCCGCGTCTACCCTAAGCTTACCCGATGCGCCGAGGCGGCAAAGCAGCGCTATGGGGACGACTTGATCCAGCCACCGCGCCCCCTAGACACGACACTGGTGATGAGGTTGGGAGGAGGGAAGCGGCACGGGCCGGTCTTGGATGGCCAACAAAGACGATCAACCCGTCCTCTGTTCCGCGAGTGAGCGAGATTCGCTCAAGGAGCACGACCTCCCACCGACATCCCCATAGCACCTCGGCAGCCAGAGCTCCACGCGCGATGATGCAGGGAGTTTCGTAATTACAGTTTCATTCGTCGTTCACTTTGGTTTTACACATGTCCGCTGCCTATGCAATGTTTCAACGTTATGGGTGTAATATTGCGGGCCCGGATGGCGAGTTGGAGGCCGGCGGGCGGCCCAGCGGCGAACTTTGAGGCCGAGCGGGGCGGCGGGCGGCCGAACTTTGAGGCCAGGCGGCGCGGCCCAGGCGAGAGCCCATCGGCGGGGAGTTGGAGGCATACCAGCAATACTCGGTGCGTCAGATGCCGGACGTGGCGGCCTTCTTCCAGGGCCTCCAGATCCCGGGTGTGACCCTGCCTCCGTTGCCTAGCTCGCTGTTCGCTCCACCCCCGTTTCCCGTTCCTCCTCCTGCAGGGACTCCGGTGAGTATATGTTGTTGTTTATTTATTTGGCTTGTGCGGCTCACCTGCAGGTACTAATGAGATCGCCTCTCCTTTGTGCAGCCACAGTCGGCGGGTTCGAACCCGACTCCTCCAGGTGGCCCTTCTCCACCCCATCCACCCTATCCGGTCGGCCCGACTCCACAGTACACGTGGCCGGTGGCGTTCCTCCTCCGGCACGCCGGCCACACACTACGGGCTTCCACACGTCCCTCCTACACACCACGGGTGGACGTACCAATCGGCGCCGCAGCATGGGTGGTATCCGGGGCAAGGTGAGGGCCCCTCACACTCTTCGCACCAGGGAGGCCACGGGTCGGGGCAGTCAAGTTGAGTTGGTGGTGATTAGGTTCGACCTGTGGCACCGTGATGGATTTCTTTTGGATGTTGGACATGTTGCACTGTGATGGATCTCGTTTCGATGTTGGACATGTTAGATTACGTTTGGTTGTTGGACATGTTGGATTTCGTTTGCATGTTGGACTATATGTGTGAATTTGTGATATATGTGGATTATATATGTGATTTTGTGAGATATGTGGATTATATATGTGAATTGATGATATATGTGGTTTATGTGTATATATGAATGCTTATGGTATATGTATATGTGTATTTGCAGCAACAATCAACGTAAACAGCAAAAAAAATAAAACTCCCAGCTTTGCGAGTGCCGGCCTCGGCAAAGTCGGGCACCCTGCAAATTTGGCGGTTTGCGGTGCAAGCACGGCACTCGGCAAAGTGACCATAACTTTGCCGAGTGCGGCAGGATTGCACTCGGCAAAGCTTAGTTTTTTTGTAAAACAAACGCTTTGCCGAGTACTGACATAACACTTCGGCAAAGTTTTTTAAAATTCAAATCTTTGCGAGTGCCCAACGTTTGGCACTCGGCAAAGAGGCGCCATATGTAACGTTCGACGTTGGTTTCGCCGAGCACGACATGGCACTCGGCGGCGTCTTTGCCAAGTGCCGCGACATTTGGCACTCGGCAAAGAATGGTTTGCCGAGTCATTCTTTTGCCGAGTCGCCGCCGAAGTTTGGCACTCTCGGCGAAGCCTTTGCCGAAAGTGCACAGAAGCATTTGCCGAGTGCGCTCCGCACTCGGCAAAGAAGCCGGATTCCTGTAGTGATAGCCCAACATTACACAAGGTTCTTAGACCATCTTCCGCTAAGCGGATCCTAACAAGACAACAACACTGGACCTTACAACGACATAGGACCTTACAAAGTTACCCCGAGCAAAATAGAGCGCCCAGAACACTAACAAGGGGGATCAAGGGCTACTTAGACGCCTTTATTTCTTTCTAGAGTTTTTAGCCATCAGCCCCAGTTTCAAATTAGATGCTTTAACCATATTTGGTTTGGGAATATTAGAGAAGAAGCTGCAGCACTGTCACATATATATTTCTCCAAACTGAGAACATTTGATATTGAGCGGTTTACTCTTGAGGAAGGTGCTTTAGGGTAAACTCAAATTTGAGAAATTCTCACAAAATCGGAAAGACTTTGCCATCAATTACGTAGAATGTAATCACCTTTGCATTTATTTTGTTTTCTAAATAAAAGTTATACATCACCGCCATAATGAAAATCAAACATAAAACAACCCCTAAATCTGTATCTAAACTGGCCACCTATACCATTAGGCAGTATAATCTAATTGAAACCACAAATTTGTACTTAAGTTACCTACCATGTCACTGTGATGATAGGTAATCTAACCCCTTAAATTCAAATCAAAATAACTACTTCCTGAATCAAAGAAACTAAAATACCACATTAAATGTACATATAAATTATTGAAATCTGTTCATATATTAAAACTTCTAAATAGAAAATAAAATTAAACCTATATTTGTTTCCAAGTTACACACTTATATTTATATCATATAAAAAACTAACTTAAGGTAAACATACACATGCATATTTTAAGTGAAATATTATGGCGTTTCTATATTGATAGTATAGTTTCGTACTATCTTACAAATGTATTATACCTTTTATAAAATATGATACTGTAGGTATAATATTAAATATCGTTGAGAGGAAAGAAAAAGTAGCAAACAATAAAATCAAGATCTAAATTTTTAAATTCAGATTTATAACATCATATAAGAGTCAATAATTAAGCTAAGGTTTCAACTAAGTGCATATTGAAGACATATACAGGTACCATGCAGGGAGAAAACTATAGCTAGTGATGGAGAAAACATATCAGGACTGAATATATATTACATAATAGTAACATAGTATATATGCATATTGTTTTAGAAAAAACAAACAAAAAGAATTTTTTTTTGAAGAAACTGGAGGGGCCAAAGGCCCTAGAGGAATTTTATTAAAAAAAAAAAAAAAAAAAGTAAAACAAACTTACAAGAATAACAATCAGGAAAAAAGAGAAACTAAGAGACAAAACTTCTAACGGTTATATCTCTTGGGAGTTTAGCCCAGCAGATAAAGTACTAAAACTAAAGTGCTGCGTTATAGATGAACTGACCAGAATGTTGTCGCTAGCCATGATCAGGACACCATCCTCGAAGAAGATGGCATGTCAATGTCCATGGCACTGCAGAACACGGTGGACGCTGCAGAGGGGTCTTGAACTACTTCTTCCTTCAATGAATGATCGTCTTCTCGTTTTACGTGCTTCGAATCAGAAGAACTACTGGGTTGGTCAACTGAATTTGATTCAAACCTTGGGATCCACCGTTTCCCTAGCATGGTGGAGGAGCCGGTCACAGTTCTCTCGGTGGCAACATATTTCACCATAGAACCGGTGTCATTCACATCAACCCTTTTCAGATACAAAACTCTTGGTCTTTTTGGATGGTTCTTAGCTGCATCTTCCCAATCAGTTTTTGTTTCCTGCTTAACCTCAGAGTCCAGTGCAATTTCCTGGATAAGTTTGTGCCTTTTGATTTCAATGCCTGATAGCCCATCTAAACCATGATTGAGAAGCCGAAGTGAGAGGAGATTCTGCAAAGCTCCTTCTTCAATCTTGGGGAGGCTTGGACATTGCACAAGGCACAGGCATAGCAGTCCTGGAAAATCTGCACTTGTGATGACGAAGCCTTCAAGACTGACTCCATCCAATCTGAGGGACTCCAGATCACTGTGCTTGCGCAGGTCTGATAGATCTTTTTCTGTCAGATCATTAGTCGAGGAAAGGCACAACTCGCTGACATTAAACAAGGCCGTGGTAAAGTGGACCAGTCCGTTCAGCTCTCCGTGTAGTTTCAGAGACCTGAGATTACCAGTTGCTAGAGAACCCAGGATCTTTACTGAAAATTTCTCAATATTTAATGACAAAGAACGAACACGAACACCTGTGTCCAGGTCAGCCTCCACGAAATTTTTAATTGCTGCCAAAAGGTCATCAAGGCCCTCATCAGTTGTCGAGTTGCAGCATATCTTAACCTTTCTCAACATCTTCATATTAAGCATTAACTTTGGAAAACCAGGGTTATTATCTGTGACAAATCCTGCTAGAGTTTGCAAGTTGCTATTTTTCGGCAAGTACTTTTCTGGATTACAGTTCTTCCAGTCCCTTTTATCTAACTTGAACATTCCCAGGAGATGAGCTAGGTGGAGCAGCTTGATGACTTCCACGGGCAATATGATTACTTTCTTTGTCTTCCTAATGTCGAGGGTCTCCAAGCAATGCAATTTCTCAATATGCTTCGGCAGTCTGCTTATTTTGTCCCCGACACTTAAGTATTTCAGATACCACAGCTTGTGTACGCCATCAAGATGTTTGTCCTCCAAATCCCTACATTCTTCCAAATCCAAGACTCTCAACAGCTGACATTTGTCAAAATACCCAACAGCTTCACCTGCTCTTCCACAGATCGTCAGAGAATGGGCACGGGATTTCTCTTGATCATCCCCAGAATTGTTGTTTGGTGTCTTCTGAATAATGATGTGGCAGTAGTCTCTTCTATCTTTGTTGTCGAAGGATGTAATGAACTTAGCAGGCATGGACATGTACAGCAAGAACTCATGGAAGATGCTATGAGCTCTGCAAGTCTTCACATTTGCATTCTTGCTTGTATCAATTGGCCAAATGGTACTCTTTTCAACTAGTTTCTTGAATTATCTTGTGCAACAACTAGAGTGCTGCATGGATGATGCTCATGCGGGCACTATAGTCGGTCACACCAGACATGTCTGATGTGCCTACCGGACAATCAGAGCTCAAACGAGCAAATTGCAGAAAAATCAGCACTATAGTCGCTCACACCGGACATGTCTGATGTGACAAAGAGACCTCAGAAGAAAAATAGAAACCAAAACCAAATGGTGTCTAAAGTTTACAAAATTTTGACCACAACTTGTAGAAACCAAAGGGAAGGTCTCCAAAAATTTCAGCTCAAACCTCGAAATTTTGACCTACCGTACATGTCTGGTATGAACGAGTAGTTCACGGGAAAAATCAATTTCAAAACCAAATATCGACCAAATCAACTCGGATCAACTTGAGACCTTATAGGGAGGTTCCTGATAGTGTTGAGAAGATATCTTCAAGAAATCAACACCCAATTTCAAGCGAATCTCAAGCTATCCCAAAATCCATCTTGAACGATAGGGTTTTCTTGAAAATGCTGAAAAGGATGGATTCTCATGCCCGACTAAAATCTGTCCAAACCAGTTGGTGCGGTTGATTCTCACATGTCATCCTTGCACATTTTGATCCAACCCAAAAGCCCTCAAATAAAAGCTTGGATTCAAAGAAATCACCAAAATCAAGAGATGGGGAAATATCGAGAGATAAGAACATCAAACCAAATCATTCCCAACCAAAAATGTAGGTTAAATTACACTGGGACACTAGTTCATTAGTGGACCTCTTGAGAAGAAGAGGCAAACCTTAGAGAGGTGGAAGAATGAAAATGCAAGCAGTGAGGCTGAGTGGAGGCAACCCCATCTTATTTATAGGCCGATTACACAACTCCAGTTGTTCCCTTAACTATTCTTGGGTGAACCACCCAGCCTGATAGCATTATGGTCCAACTCGATTTCTATCGATCGGACGGCCTCGCTTCCTAAATAGATTTGTTTTGACCCGATGCAACCTCTATGATTTTACCACATGTCGCACTGTTCCTCCTTGAAAACCCTTGGCTCGGGTTTTGAGACCCAAACCTAGAAACCGTTCGCTGATGGTTTTGAAGCCCAAACTACCAAACCTGCTCGCGTGTAGCGTACTGCTTCCAAACACATCCCCGCTCCTTGACGCGTGTCACCACCATTATCAACCACCCGATCGCCAAGTCTTTCAGAGCTTCCTGCCGACTTGCACGTCCGATGTCTTGACTCGTTAACATAGTCACTCTGCACTTATCGATGTCCCTGTGTTAGCCACCGTGGCCAGTCACCCGGCCTCCTGGTACCTGAGTCCAATCCTCACGCTGTCCTTCACCGCTCCCGGTTCGTCGGCACGGCACGTCCCTACTTGACCTTCACCTCGCCGTCGACCACCGCCTCCGGGCTCCACACCTGCACACCAAGAGCCAAAAGACATGTTGCACAACACAACTCATGCCACGGTTAGTCCACAAACTCAACCTAAGACACGAGCCCTGTGATAATCACTTATCACAAATCCAAACCACAAAATCTTGTGTTTGCGGTCTTCGCATACTTAAATATTGTATAATGTATATGGTATCCCTTTTGTTTTCATAAATATATGTGATAATTAATGTTTCTATCCTTTTGTTTTCATACAGATATGTGATAACCAATGTTTCTATTGGAGATTCTTGAATGCTATAACATATTTACACCTTATATGTCCCAATAAGGGCATAAGCTTTACGATTTTACTAGAAGATTATGGCATTAAGGGCTTAGAAGGTAGTTCTGCAATCCAAAGGGTAGAGATGTTTTACGGGTCTTATTGAGCCAAAAGAGCCTGAAGAGGCTATTCATTTTAGCTTTATTATTTTTATTTTTTCTAGTATGCATATGTAAATTGATCGTGATCCTACAGACCTGATTTTTCTAGACATAGGTACACAATCCATTGCATATGTAGTACCGTACTATTTCAGTGTTGAAATGGCATATGGTTCCTGCTCATGGCACTAGTACCGAAATACTTTTGGGTGACGGGCACATTTTATTATGCGTGGCGGGCAATCCTGCCCGTCACCCTTCAAAGGTCACGGTTAATCGCTGATTAACCGTGACGGGCTGCTTGGCCCGTCTTGCAAAATAGCCGCACCGTGGCGGGCGTCTTACAAGCGCCCGTCACGGTTAATGTTTTCAAAAAAAAAAAAAAAAAAAAAAATCCTGGTGAGGCCCGCCGAGCCCATCCAGCTGCACCGCGGATCCGGATCCGGCGCGCCGCGGTCGCCGAGGACGAAGGGGGACGCTGGATCCCACCGCCCGGCACCGCCGTCCGAGCTTCCCATCGACGGATCCGGCCTCCACGAGCTCCCCATCGGCGTCTTTGCGCTGCCGACCTCGATCGACCGGGTAGGACGCGGCCCGAGTGGAGGAGGGATGCGCCACCATCAGCCGTCCGTCGCTTGGCCGCCGGAGTGGAGGAGGGGGGGAGCGCGTCGCCAGTAGATCCAGCCGCCCCTCGTTGGTGGCCGCCGGAGTGGAGGAGGGCGCGCACCGCCGCGTGGCGCCGGGAAGGAGGGGGCGCGTTGCCGCCCGGATCTGGCCGCCCCATCGCGCATGGCCGCCGGAGTGGGGCGCCGCGGCGGATCCTGGCCATTCCTCGCCCCGGCCGCATTGAGGGAGGAGGAGGGCGCCCGGCCGCCGGAGTTGAAGGGGCGCCCGGCCGCCGGAGGGGGAGCATCGCCTAGATCCGGAGCTAGAGGGGAGCTAGAGCCGGGAGGGCAAAGGGGGGGGAGCCGGCCGGAGAAGGTGGGAGGGGAGTCGGGAGGGGACCGGGAGTTGGTGCGGTGAATGAGGTGCGACCGGGAGTTGGTGCGGTGAATGAGCCTTGCTCCCAAACCCTAGCTCCAGTTATTTATACGTGTTAAGACGACCGGGTCTTGTTTTGGGCTAGATGGGCTTCAACCTTTTCGTGGACGGGCCTTTTAATTTGCTCGCCACGCGAAATCGATTTTGCGTGGCGGGCACCTTAACACGCCCGCCACGGAAAATAGCGTATTTTCCGTGGCGGGCGTGTTAAGGTGCCCGCCACGTAAAATCGATTTCGCGGGCGACAAAAACACGCCCGCCACGCAAAATAAAATCGCATGTGGCGGGGCATTTTGCGTGACGGGCAAAAATAGTGCCCGCCACGGAAAAGATTTTGCAGTATCACGCAAAATCATTTCGTTACTAGTGGCTCCGGGGGTTTACAACATAATAACGCGATGCAACAGCAACATGCCATGTCCTACTACTTGATTGTATCGATAAGACTGAAAGCTGGGTATGAGTAGCCTCATCAGGAGCTGGTCATTAGCCATGGAGTTGAAAGAGAACATTCTTCCTCCAGCCTCAGAACAGGTTTGGTTTTTGTTTCTTCTTGTTGTTCTGCATCTTTCTTCGTATCCATGGAGTATTTGGCAACCACTTTCTTGAAGTGTTCCCTGTGGACGGCATCACAGGGCCTACTAAGCCAGACTTGCTGCAGATTTCTTACATTCTCTAAGCCACAGACCTCCAGTCTTGATACTCCCCAGCAACGAATCCTCAGCACACTAAGAGATAGTTTCGCTCCAAATACTATTGTAGCACGTAACCTGGAGTTGCAAGAAATCTCGAGCAACTGCCACTGCAACCCCACCAAGTCCGACTCAGAGTCAGTGACTTGGAGCTTGTTATCTTGGAACCTTGACAGAAAAAGACGTAAGTTGATTAGCTCATTTAGATTCAATAGGATAACTTCCATCCCCTCTTGCGTCAGCATCCTGATTTGCAAAGTCAACTCTTGGAGTTTCCGAAACTCCTTGGTCCATGCTGGCAACTTTTGGAGAAGCCCATACAACTTGAGGCTCTGTAATCTCTCAAAACCAAATATCTGCAGCTGGCGCTGTGACTCATTGTTTTGTTGTGAGGAATTCTGTAGCTCTTCATCAGGAGTATTTATATCCAGAAAGGAGCCCAAGAAGCTATCATCCTCATTCTCTGCCTCGTGGAGCTGCATTTCCACCGACAAGGATGACAGGTGGTGGAGACTTGAGATGGCTGAAAAGAACTTGTGGCAGTTGTTCCGGTTGATGCCTGATACTCCGAGCTTGTACAGTTGGGTAAGTTTCTTGAGCTCTTTCATAACGCCGTCGCCTGCAGCACTGATGTCAATAACACCCAGCGTGTCCAAGTTGGAAAGCTTCCGAATCCCACTGGGCACCTGGACGCCATGAGTACTATTACAAGATGACCTCTTCATTATTCTGTTGTTTAACTTTGACAAACATCTTGAGACCTGCACAGAACCGCTCATTATTTGTCCTGTTAATGATGATAATGATGATGTGCTGTTTGCTGATGCTGCTGCTGATGATGGTAATCTTCGAGCCACGAAGTTGCCATCAGGTGAAAATAGTAATGGGCTCTCTGGAGGTGGTGGTGGTGGTGGTCGGGGTTGAGACGATGGCATGCTGTTACCATCATCACCATTATATGGTGACCTCTGTGTTATTGCTGGTAATGGTGGTGGTGATGGTGGATCATGCATGCAGCTGGTTCCAGCACGAATGTACTGTAGCTTTTCTAGCTTGATGATGCCCTTTGGTAGCTTGGTTACAGATGTGCCCCTGATATCCAGAGTTTGGAGCTGCTTCAGATCTCCCATGGAATCTGGCAGACGACTGATCTCTGTGCACCCTCTGAGAGAGAGGAACTTGAGGCAGGGAAGAAGAATCACCATCCTCTCCACATCATCATTGGTTAAGCCCGAGAACACGTCCTCCAGATCCAACACTCGGAGCACCTTCATCTTCTTGGAGATGTAGAACGGCTGCCAGTCACCAAACACTGTCAGAGAACGTAGCCGAGAGAAGTCAATGCTGTCATACACATTCCTGTCCCCATCCCAGCTCTTGTATATGGCAAGGTGCCGTCCAGTGCGTTGCAAGTCCTTGACGCAGTGGCCCTCTAGTGCAAACACTAGGTTCTCTTCCTTTGACTGCGAAATGATGTACTCACGGAGGAACCCATTGACCCGGCACTTGCCCCAAGCTGTTGGATCCGGGCCGGCCAACTGGATCAAGCTTTGAATGGCGAGCTCAAAAAAGGAGTTCCCCACATCCATCTCTGCTGTTGTTTCCTTGGTGCCTATGGTGTATCCCTCTGCGACACATCGCCTCAGCAGACGCCTCTGCCGTATGCTACACTGCACAGGGAAGATTGACAGGTAGAAGATACATGGCTTGATTAGCACATCCGAGCAGGAACGGAAGTAGGAAAGCCACCAGTTAGACACATCTTTTAGACTTTCTCTGATATGTGCAGGGCCTGGGCCATTGAACAAGGTATCCACAAGGTTATGGCTGTCGTCCCAAGGAATCTCTTCATCGACAGCCAAGGCTACCAACGTTTGGGCTGCAGAACATATGACTTTGGGAAGTCCACCACACTTGTCCACCAAACAGATTATTTGCTCATCATCTGTCCATTGATCAAGGAGGGACCCGTACTTCAAATCTTTTGGCGATATCTATTGTTATAACATAGAAAAAAAAAAAATAAATCATATAAGTACCTTCTTAGTTATTTTAGATATAGACACACACACAAACACAAACACACACATAAACACGCACACATGATCGATGGTGGTGGTGGTGGTCATGATGATGATGGTAATAACAAATGCTAGAAGTTCTCGTATTAATAAATATGATATAGCTAGTATATAGGTACCATCTGTATTGCATTGCAAACTACACAGTTCCAAGATCCAGAGTAGATATTGGTCATTAATAAGATTTAGAAACAAACAATTTGGCTGGATTGAATAGGACATGTTGAAAATCAGTTACACATTTATGTGAAAAGTCCGTTTGAAGATAAATACTCCCTCTGTCCAAGAAAGCATGCAACTACGAGTTGCGTGCCAGCAAGAGTAGTTTACGTTTGAACAAATTTTATAGTGAATATTATTCACATTCATGACTTCAAATTAATTTATAAAGAAAATAAATTTTGTAATGACTCTAATGATATTTATTTGATATCATAAATATTGATATGTTTTATCTATAATTAATCAAACTTGAGATATTAAATCATGACACTCTTGCTGGAATTGTATGTTCTTCTAGATGGAGGGAGTACCTACTCATGCTAAATATGAATTCTAAAAGCATGGTCATATTGAAGTTCTTATATTTTATTGCATTTGTATCAGCTAATATATTGGTACTAAGAACAACCACCTCATAGGTGCAAAAAAAAAGTCAAATTACATGAATTAAACTCATCAAACTCTTACACTAGTACATGATAGGAAGTATAAGATGTACAAGTGTGAATATTCCTAGATAAATGTAAGGCTAATAGTAGAAGTTACTGATCTCATTTATTCATATTGCAATATATTATATAGATACATTTTATATTTATTGGTTTCTAATATGTTTTACTCACAAAAAAACCATGCATATTTTTACATTCATATTCATAGTTTCCTTTACTTTCCACCATCATGTGTGTTTGGTATGTATATTTAGTGAAATGTCCATAAGCTTGAGCTATGTGTGTTTGGCATGGAAATTAAAATGTACATTGCTTCTTGCAGACATACATGTGATAACAATTTTTACTTAGACCTCGCATGTGTGTATATCTTACATATGTTATTTTTCTATATAAAAGATGGAAGAGGGGGAACCACATATAGATACTTTGGGTATTTGTTAATAGTGAACAAGATAGCTGATTTGGATTCTTTTTATGTTAACTTCATTACTACACAAATTGGTTTAGAAGACAAAATTAATAAAGGTGGTCAAAAAATGATCGTCTCCGAGGAATGCTTGATGCATCTCGGGAGACAACCAATACTCCCCATCTCAAAAGGTAAGTTAATAGTGGCTGACCTCATAATATGTCCACCCCTAGAATATAGATCAGTTCCATCGATGGACCTCTTATGAGGCCCAAATCTCTTAATTGAGATGGAAGCCCATTACTAGCTAGAGGCCCACCCTATCTCTGGCGGTACCACCAGCCTTCTCTCCATCAACTCCCCCTTGCAACCCCACTCACACCATCTACTCCTCCCTCTATACAACCCCCACCTAAACCCTCTCACTAATTCAAGAACAAGTAGTGATTCATCCATGCAGTTTTGACCTCTGATGTCCTCATGATTCTTAAACTCTGTCACCAAAATAGAGTAGCCATGGTTGGCTCCGAGCACCGATTCATCACCATCATTAGGTTCGGTGACCCCACCAAAAGTTAGTGCCGCTAGATCTATAGCTTCGCTCTTTGTCGAATTGGGTTGCTATAGGGATGCGGTGTGGTGCGAGGACTAGCTAGGTTCTAGTTGTTGCACTGAAGTTCTCATGAAGATCTTCCCCCAACATGGACAAGTTGCCTAGCATGATCGAGGTGGTGGAGGCGTGGAACTCCACACCATCATAACGAGCGGAGGTTGCCCGAGCTAGGAAGTGGTCCTCTCATCCTCCCTCCCTATTTATTCTTGATCCCCCTATCCCTTTCCCTCCCACAGACCTAGTAGTGATGGCAGGTTGGATCTAGTGGCATCAGCCAAGGAGCAGCGACGGTGAGTTAGGTGTGGATGGAGAGGATATGGTGTTGGGCTAGGATGAGTTATGGTCGGTGCAACAAAGCGTTGAGCTCCGTGTACCAGGTTCATCATTGGGCTTGGTATTAGTAATTTTTATTTTTTATCATTTTATAGGTGAGCACCCTCAAAAAAAAATGTAGAACAGCTTCTATTGACTTTGAACACTTAGCTCTAGATAGTGGCAGGAGGGTCTCCACTTGTAAAAATGTGTGTATACCTTTGATAATTGATTTTCCAAAATTCTATGAAGTGTTTTAAGATGTAACATATAAAGGCCCATTTGATGGCCATGTCCCTTGACTTTCATAAAGAAGATCTACATACCTATTTTCTATCTCAACATTAGCATAATGTCACTTCTATCAAAATTCCTAGAAGTAACTAAAATTCAATAATACCAATCTATTTTCCTTCAAATGTGAGTTTCAATATTTTCACAAATTTACTCACAAAAAGAATACTAGCATGTGTAACTAACTTCGCGCGAGGAGGAGGTTGACAATGTATAGGATATGCAACGACTTCAGTCAATTATTATGCAAACATAATTAACATGCAATTTGGAGTTAGTAGGGATTTATTATGGGGATTATAACTTTAGAATTAATTATTGAAATTGGATTAATGAAACTGGAATGTAAGAGCTTTGGTAGAGTCTGTGGTGTATGTAGTTTATTTAGGATTATTTTTGGAATTTTTGGTGCATGGAAAATAGAGTTTGACTCGTCCGGTACGTTTATCGGGTGCCCGTAGCATTTTTATGTGGACGGGTTACTGCTCATAGAACCCGATCCGAATTGGATTAATGAAACTGGAATGTAAGAGCTTTGGTAAAATCTGGGGTGTATGTAGTTTATTTAGGATTTTTTTTTTTGGGAATTTTTCGGTGCATGGAAAATAGAGTTTGACTCGTCCGTGTACGTTTATCGGGTGCCCGTAGCATTTTCATGTGGATGGGTTACTGTTCATAAAACCCGATCCGCTACTGTGCGTACCCGATAGTATTATCCCTAATGGGTCTTTACTGTTCACTCCCGGGTTTCCTGTTCATGTCACTAACGGATAGTAATCGCTTATGGAACCCGATTCGCTATTGTTCATAGAATCCGGTGCTCGTTGCTTTATCGGATCCTACCGTAGTCCGAACAAAGGCTCGAGTCTAGGTGTTAACGGGTCCACTGTAGAAACCTTTCACCAGGATTAAAGAGTTAGTAGGATATGATAATAATCTTCATAAGTTGCCATTTTAAATGACCACATACATTCTTATTGAAATATGATGTCAAATAAATGTTGGTAACTTAAATATAAGGACTGTGTTTTATAAGACAATGCTACTACATATACATTTTTTTTAATAACAAATTCAACATATATTGGTGCATGTTGAAAAACAATTTGTGCCATTGTAAAAACCAAAGGGTGTAATCTAAGAGCTATACTACTTTTTAATCAAAAAGATCAAATTTTAAATCAAGGATACAATAAGCTCTAGACATTCTAGTTAATATGTGAACAAAAAGTTACAGCAACAAGATTTTAGGTTGCAAGATAAATTATAGACTCATGATGTTATAAAAATAAATGGATCCTAGAAAAGCTTATATAATTTAAGCTCAGGTTTGAACTAAATACATATTCTAGAAAAAATAACCCTAATCACTAATAATGCAGTCACCATGTTAATCCTCGCTAGGGTTACTAGATTTTATGTTGCAAGATAAATTATAGACTCATGATGTTATAAAAATAAGTTAAATGCACTGGGAGCCCCTCAAACTTGTGTGTGTCACATAGGCCCCTATGTATTCCTGAGTCCCTAAACTTGTTAAGTGGTACACATAGGCGCCTATACTTTGAAACTATATATATGGATGAAATGAACTGTAGGTGGGTAGTTCATAGTTGGTAAGATTATCACAATAAATAGATACTATAGAGTATTTGTATTATGCATATTGTGTTGGAAAATGAACACATTGAACATACGGTTTAAGTATATTTTTAGTAGTCAGAGTTCTTAAACAACAACTAATATTTATGTCTAAGATTACAACAAGTACGACAACAGAAGTTGATAGACTAATGTAATATTAATTTGTTTTAGGCGTTGGTTCGGTGTGATAGAACTAAGTGGCACAGTGAAGGAACCAGAATAATACTCTTGGCACGCTTGAATCTGATCATCACTATATGTATTTTCACCAAGATTGACGAGAGACGCATCACAAGGATTCAAATTTGAGAGTAATCTCCTGCAGAAAAGCCTTATATCAAATGAATAGGGTACGATCACCCAACCGCAGTTCAACTTTGAATCCTCCTCCATCTTCACATGGTTGTAGTAGAAGTGCTCTAGATATAGCATGCCACCAACAGGAAAATCCCACAAAGAGGCCACGTGACCGGCTGGTTCCACCTTCTTTGAAAGCCACCTCAAAAGCTCATCCTTACGCCCAACAAGATGTTGATGATTCTCCAGCCAGTGACGTGCAAATTCCAGCTTAAACTGTGAAGAAGAAAAATTAATTAAAAGGCAATCTTATCATACTATTACTAATTAGAGCTTCAAGCAGAGGCACCATGTTAATTTTGACCAGATGCGATAGGAAAAAGATAAATTCCAAAAAATTTCATAATAATAAAAAACATCCGGGCTTTAATTTGGTAGAGTCTAATAATTAATCACCAATAATATCCATTGGATATAGTGTAATTTATATATAAAAAATATCATCTCTGCTATTATGAAAATACATAAATAAACCCCTAATTTTGCATCTAAATTACCCAACTCTACCATTACGAAAAGATAAACCCTTACATTTATACACATAAATTATCAACATATACTATTATGAAAAATAATTCAAAATGAGCCCCTAATTTGGATCTAAATTATCCACCTTTAACACTATGAAACATAATTCAAAATGGCCCCCTAACATTGCATCTAAATTACTTGCATTTACCATTGTAAAGATAATTACCTACATCTACCATTTTGAAACGTAATTTGAAATACCCTGTAATGATTTTACAGATTGAACTATCTCATTATGAAAGATTGCAAAGTATCTTCCTCGGCTTGTATTCAACATACCAATATATTTGTATCTACCACAGACATTATAAAAAATAAACCGAAATATCCCTCAAATATACAAGTAAAGACTAATATATGTTATTACTAAAAAAATCAGTGTCGGTTTTTCCCTTAAAATGATGAAAAGAGTTAGTATTTTCCCTTATCTGGCAGATTAGGAGACCATATTAAGGGAAAAACAATTCCTAGTATTTAAATGGTTAGTAAATTTTGCTCTTCCCGCTGGACTCTAGTATGTTATATCGTGGAGGCGGTTTGAAAGATAAAAAAACCTCCAGATTCCGAACTCCAGATTCTCTCCTTCCTGTCTATTAGCTAGTATGGTCTATAAATTTTCCCTTATTATGGTTAAACAAACCTATAATTCCTATGCCATGTTGCCAAATGAGCTTGTGAAAGATATATATTCACATTTGCCAAATGAACTACTATATATGTAATACTCAAGGAGTTGAACAAGTAGAACACTAGCTAATTAATATTATTATAATGGAATGCTTATTATAGCTTGTAAAGGAGTAAAGGACATATACCTCCTGCCTGAAGATTCCAGAGGCAATATCAGTTTCTATACCTCTAACAATACACGCGTTCAGTGGTGCACAGTACTTGGCGACATCTTCATTGCTCGTAATGACAATGACGATGAGATGTGGTGCAGTATCTATTCCAAGTCCCCAGGCAGCTTTTATCTTGTCCAATTCTTCCCTGGACTCAACACCATCCACAACAATGTAGAAGGAGCACTTAGAATCATGGCGATGTAGGTATTCACGGCACTCTTCGATTGGGTCTTTCACCATTGCCATTTTGTACTTTTGGAGAGATCTAGGATTCAAATCCAAAATTAAGCCCCGGCACAAGTCCATGAGATCGAACGGACGGGATACATCCACCCAACCAAATAGACAAGGCATTCCTTTTCCACCATGCTGTTTTTTATCATGCTGGTCAATCAGTAGCTTGTAATAGAAGTGTCTGACAAGAAATGTTTTGCCAACACCAGACATCCCACACACAGGTACCACGCGACGACCTGATTTCAGCACCAGCATTTCCAGCAAGAATTTGTCATCCTCACGCCCAACAAGTTTATGTTCATGTTCCCGTAACCATTCACGTGCAATTTTCGGCTTGTCTTCAGCCGCAAAACATTCACCTGCAACTTCAGTCGACAAGTTATCAATAGCAACCTGCAAAGAGAAGAGAACAATACTTGTTGAGCGAGGTGATTTCAGTTGCATTGTCTAAAATATAATACCATGCTTTGAATTTTTTCACACGATACGATATGCATATGCACACTCGATCGGGGCAGCGCTTCTTGCATTGAGCGCGCATAATGATATAACTCGATCGTCTATGCATATATACATTATTTTATATATTGAATTAAATGTTAGATGTGTACGTATACATCTATCAAGCTAAACACAAAATAGTTTTTTTTTTTTGAAATAATAAAACACGGTTCCAGCCTCTACCAATAATACTAAGTGTACAATATATGAAAATATATCTCAATTATATCTAATAATACCTGTTTATATCTTAGTGCTAATATTTTTAGGAATGTGGTGTTTATGCCCTACACTAGAGTGCAACGGTGATGTTTTTTCAACTTTATGACTTTGCCTTTGCAAGTTTAAATCGAGGTTTCTGTTTGCCCCTGGATCATAACGTACGGTGCTAAGCCTGCAGAGATAAAATTGGCAAAAATAAAAATAGGAAAAGGTAAAAAGACCCAAATGAAAAGACAAATATACCCTAAGTTATGTGTTCCTGGCCAGCCTCACCGGCTTGGACGTTCAACGTCGACACTCCCCATCGAAACAAATCTCCTAACCTAATTTGAGCTACACGCGGATGAGCCTGTGTGCTGCCTTCTTCCCAGCCAATGCCACCGCCAAAATGATTGGCGTGGGCTCCTCCTGCATCCGGTTGAGCTCCCGCGCGCGCCGCTTGCATCGCCCAGGATTGCAGCAATGGCAAACGGAAGGATGTGAACTGGTAGCATGCAGACAGGTGGTAGTCGAGCTCAAGCCATCTCCAATCTTCCTCATCTGTCCCATTCTGAAAGACCCAAAAGTCGAGCATAGCGGCATGCGAATTCTCAAGTCGAGGTTCAATTTGATATTTTGATGCATAAATGATCCGATTTGTTTAACTTGAAAAAGTGGTACGACTCTTGACAGTTCGTGAATATATATATATATTTTTTTTGCAGGAAAAATAGGCCACACAAGTAGATGCATTGTGTAAGTCACCACAGGGGTTTGCATTGTGTAATGCTATGTAGTGCTGCTTAATGTCAAACTATACAAGATGATTAAAATAGGTGCTACCGCTGGTCAAATTGTTCACTGCTAACGTGTTACATTGTTTCCTCTTTTGTTTACAGACTAAACAATTTAAAAATCGGTGAAGTTAAAGTTTCCTAGTTTTCCTACGACAAAGTCCATCTAAAGGAATACAACCATGCATGTCATAAAGTAAGTCAGGGATGTAATAATACGATGTGGTATTGCACACAATGTTGTTTTGAACAATGGAAAAAACACTTATTAAAAGAATACTCTCCCCATTGCACAATATAGGTGCATATGACGATTGTAGTTTTCCTCTCTAGTTTGTAAGGTATTAAGTGCCAAGTGTGGCTACTGGAGGAGAAAGACCAATGCAGCTAAGGTAGATTTTGGCCTTTCATGAGGTAAGCACCTTATTTATAAAGTAGGTATATATCGATGGCTTACTACAAGTTTTCAATGCAATGAGAGGAAGAAAAAAAGATATTTGATTTGAGATCATCAAACACTACAATCTCAAAAGGAAATTCAAGTAGGGTCCTTATTCTAAATTTAAATGAAAAAAGTTTGAGTACTACAACTTTGGTTTATGTTATTTTTTCATTTGAGGTCATTTAAAAATTCAAAAAATATTATTTCCAAATTATTAATCTTAAAACAAAACTTGCTGACATTGATCTGAAATAAAAAGTTGTCAACTATAATGTGACAGATCTTTTGACTACGAGAACTATGGTTTAGGTCATTCCTTCATTCGAGGCCATATAAAACATTCAGAAAATTTTGATTTCAAATTATTTGTACCAGAAACAGGCTAAGAAAACGGCTAGTGTAAACATATCTATTACTGTTGCCTTTCTTAAGATTACCAATGTAAATAGATGATTTGTACAGTGGCAGTAACATTACGAAAATCTTCTAGTAAAAGCAGAGAAATGGAAAAAGGCGAAAATGCCAATGTCACACCTTAACCTCTCATCAGTTTACTTTTCCCATCCGTTGTCTGCACTCTGTGCACCTATATATAGGGCACTATGCACCATCATGAACAATCAAGAAAGATAATGCCGGTGAAGCTACTTTTTTTTTTTTTTTTTTGAGCATAATGCCGGTGAAGCTACTTTGGAGGGGATTGGGTACTTTGATGGTTTCTGCTACAGCAACGCTATAGCGCACTAAGATAGTAAAACCACCAATCCACCAGAAGCCCGGCCCTCTAAACCGGCCCATAGTAGAGATAGAGATGGTGGTTTATTAGTTAATTTTGCATTTATTCCTTGATGGTGTGTTAATATTGTGCACAAAATGAAGAAGTGTCCTTGAAAAAAAAATTGTGATGAGATAAGCTAGCGTACCTTATCGAGGAGGACGCAAACAGAGAGATCAGCCGAAAACTTTTCAAGCTCCAACATTGCAGGCCCTGATGTGTGTTGAAGAAAATCCAGCTGCCGATGGTATGGATGGTATCCGACACACAGGGCTGCAACCTCCACCTGATGCGTGTTGACGATGATGCAGCTGCCGTTGTTGTTTCCAGACAGGTAGACCCTGACAGCCTCCCAGTCAACCATGGAGCACACGCCTTCCAAGATAACCAGGTACTTCTCACTTCTCATTTTCTTGGTGAACTCCTCTACGAGGGCATCTGGTTGGGTCACCTCTTTCAGCTCTATTTTTCGAGCACCATTTCTGTTGAACTGAGCAAGCAGACTCCGGATGAATCTATGGGGATTGAAAGGATGTTCAAGCTTCACCCAGGCGCGACATCCGAACTTGCCGCACACCATTTTGTCTTCAAAGGCCTCCTTGATGATGGACATGGTCCCAACTGTGCCCAATACTGATATCACACGAAGTCGAGGGACGTCAGCAGCTTCACCATCTTTGTTGCTCTTGATGATCAACTCAGCAAGTTTCACCTGCTTGCCCTGCTGCTTCTTCTCAGCTTCTCTGCCCGTCAACAGGCTGCTTGCTGATGTTGTGTTGGCCGCAGCAGGCTTATTAGGGTTCAGGCCAGAGTCGCTGGTGATGCGGCTGTAGCGCAAGTTGCGCTGAGCCATGGCCTCGAACCTAGCCTTGAACAGCTCCATATTGGCAGCAGCGTCCTCCAGGTCCGACCCCGGCAGTGCATCCCGAAAGTATGTCGGGAGCAAGGGGATCGGGAGCATGTAGCGCCACCAGGTGCATTTGCCGTCGTCCAGGTGGACGTGGACGACGGACTCAATGCAATCCTCCACGTCTAAGGCAAGGTTGCGCACCTGCCTCACCATGGCTCTCCTCACATCGTCGTCGCCTGCTACATAGTCGCTGGAGACGTTGATCACGGAGTGCATCACCTCCAACTCGTCCTTGATAAGAGTCAGGTCACGTTTCACACCCTTCTTTGCCTTTGACGCCTCCTCGATCGCCGACTTGGCCGTCTTCAGCGTCCCATCCACCGTCGCCTTGGCCAACCCGATCCCAAGCTCCGCCATGGCCATGGCTGCTCTCAGCCCCGGCCCTCCTCCTTCTGTTTAGTAATTTGTTGTGTCTTCTCTGTGGTGGTAGAAACAGCTTTTAAGTGTGCATATGTGAGAGTGAGGCTGCAGCTGGAGCATTGCAATTTATAGAAACATCTCGAACATCGAGGCTGAAGCGAGGAACACTTTGTTTTTCGACCTGCAAAAGCAAAGTATATGTTGGCGGCAAACACTCAAGGTACCTGTCCAGCCACAGTACAGCAAGCACAGCAAAAGACAAGGACAGGTTCTGTTTTTGTTAAAGACCGACAAGCATAGGTTCAGATCGCTCCTCTTTTAGTCTTTATTATATGCTTCTACTGCATCTCGCAAGCAAGGAAGCGATGCCTGCTGCCAATGCTAGCCAGGAGTGTTTTCTGATCAAGGGTTACGTGCCAAAGTGTGAAAGGAACAGACAGCTCCCATGTATACGAAAGGTCCGTAATATAGCTGCATGCAGCGGACAGATCTGAGAAGATCGAACGCACGTGGATGGATCGGAAGATGAATGACTCAAAGAACACTGCAATTTTATTTGGTGGAGCCCTAGCAGCAATGAACCATGTGCAACGACAGTGCAACCACGGCTGACGGTGTCAGCCTTGTTACGCACTACGGAAACCGGTTCTTTGCCGAAGCGTAAAATGCTTTGCCGAGTGCCAAATATCGGGCACTCGGCAAAGCCTCCCTTTGCCGAAGTGTCGCGCCGCAAACGGCGACACTCGGCATCTCAAGCTTTGCCGAGTGCCTGGCCCTCGGCAAAGAATTGACACTCGGTAGAGGTCCGGTGCCTGTAACGCCGTCCCGCGCCGTTGCCTTTGCCGAGCGCCAGCCGTTTGGCTCGGCAAAGTCTAAACATTTGCCGAGTGCCTCGCGCCTAGCGCCGGTAAAGAGGAACTTTGCCGAGTGCTGCCGGTGGCACTCGGCAACTTTTTTTTTTTTTTGACTTTGAAAATTTTTCTGTAGCTTTGCTACAGTATTTGCTACCCCATGTCCAAATCTGGAAAAAATTTCGTCCTTGGGGAGGGATCAGACAGAGGAAGAGGAGGGACCAGCGGCCGCAGGGGCAGAGGCAGCCGCTCTCCTCCCACGCCGAGCAGAGGCCGGTTGACGACGCCGAGGAGGACGAGGGAGCCGGTGGACCGATGCCCGAGGAGACCGAGCAGCAAAGTTTACACCGGGCGAGGACGACGAGGAGGAGGAGGAGTCCGGGGACGGCTCAGTTCGGGTTCCGCTTATGGCGACGGCGGCGTGCTACTTGCGAGGTCCCACGCGACTCCCTCAGCCTCCGCTTACTCACAACCGCCCAGTGGTTCGCCCCCAAGGGACAAGGTAAGTAACTTTAGATGTCTCACTTCATTTGAATTTTTAAGAGAAACTAATATTTTGTGTTACTTGTGCAGGAACTGGATCGTTGTGTCGGGCAGTGGCTCACGCAAAGGTCTTCTGTGCAGGCAGCACTACCCCGGCAGAGTCACGTACCACGGGCGGACAGAGCCGACCTACACGTTTGGCCACTACTACCAGGCCGAAGACCCGGACTGGGGCCACAAGGCGGAGCGGGTGAAGAGAGAGTTTTGGGTAAGTCTCCCTCGCACAAAGTTTTTGTCAATACATCACGTTCATTTGACTTCACCTTGAAATAATGAATTTGACATCGTGTTTGTATGCAGACTTTCTTCAAATGCGAGGAGGGATTCGAGGAGGAAGCGACTCGGGTGCTAGAGAATGCCTGCAAAAAACGCGCACTGACATGCATCACGAGGTGAAGCACTAGGGCATCATAACCTACCACGCGTCGGTGGTTGGCGAGAGGATACCGAAGGAGATAGCAAGAGTGACGACGTTGACCCGTGACCAGTATCTAACGGTAGATGAAGAACATTAATATTGCTTCGTTCATCATCTACTTTTGCCTTCTTCTTTAGTTTCAGGGTTTGAGGCCCACATGCGATCCACGAAAGACCCAGCCGTCGGCGTGCCTGCGTTGTTGCTCTTGCCCGCCGGGCGGTCTCGTTCCGCGTGCGTGTGTGCGTGCTCCTCGTCTCGACGTATCTCGGTATCTGTCCAGTTACGACTTACCACCGCCGCCCTGTGCGCTCATGTGGCGCCGGGCGGTCGCGATGTCGCTTCTGCCGGCCGGCGTTCGTTGACACCAGCACTGTAGATCACTGGATCGCGCAGAGATCAACCTGGAGGAACAACAAGCAGGTTCTCCACAGATGGGGCACGGAAGAATCTGCCGGAGTGGCCGGCGTGGCGTTGCAGCTGCTGCCACTCTCTCGTCAGGAACAGATTAGTAAGAAGTGCCGCTGCTGTGGATATATGGATCATATATATGACATGTACCAGAATGGAGTCAAGAAATCAATTCAATCCACGACACAGATGATGTGCACATAGATACGTTGCCAGCAACGGGGAAAGCAGAGAATCCGTGTCATGCACAGAGCAGAGAAAATTGGCAACAAACTCCACCAGTTCATGCAAAGTTTCATAGATCAGCGTTTGGTCGAAGCCGAATATATATAGTACATATAAATGGCCAAGTTTCCACAGCAAAAAGGTGGGGACATTTAAATTTTTGCCATCGGGCACTCGCTCTGTCTCACTAACAGGCGGGGACCAGCTGAGTCACAGACATGCGGTCCAGGGGCAATATTGGTGAAAGAAGTTCACTTGCAATGTCTTTTTTTTTCCCTGCAGTTCTATCTTCTCCCTGTGATGTTCCTGTGTATTTTTCCTTGGTTCGGAGCCTCCTCATTGGATCGACCTCATCTGCTCGTAGCTGATGATGGTTTGCCAACAGTACGACAGTATGTCCTGTGTCCAGTATGGCATGAACAATCAAATCTGCAGGACAAGTGGTTTACGATAGACAGTCATCAAGAACTAGGTCGATCGGAAAACACCAACGACGAGTCCTGCGATGGGAAAATCCCAGCCGGCTGCGAGCTGATGGATTTTCCCCAGCAAAAGCAGCTGAAGGGGTCTCCCACGGCCCACGGGCGACGGGACCGTCCACACGGCTCCAAAACAAAAACGTTGCAGTTGCTTTGCGGCGGCCTGCGGGAAGCATAGAAGGAAGTTTGTTGGTCCGGCAGTTGCGACCTAGGTTTTATCTAGGGTTTCTGGGAGACCTCTCCGGCGATTCTGACGGCGAGGGCGAGTTCTTTTGCTACGATCGATCGGAACCCTCATCGGCGCGAACGCGCTCGGGCTGATCAAGGGGCCGGCCTAGTCCAGCTTCCCAGCCTTGGCACGGCTCGCGCCCGATCTAGGGGGACGAGCAATGGCGGCGAATCATCCAAGATGGGATCGGAGAAGAAGGAGTGTGAGGTGGACGAACTTCTGAGTAAGCTCCGTCTGAGCGAGGCGGAGCAGGATGGAGTGGTGCTAGAACCAGAAGTACGGGAACAACTCCCGGTGGTGAAGTGGATGGCGGCGGCAAAGCTTCTGACGACAAAAGAGTTCAGCAGCACGTCTCTGATCTCAACTATGATGGCTGCGTGGAACCCAGCGAAGGAGGTGGAATTTCGCTCAATGGGGAACAAATTGTTCGTTGTCCGTGCTTCCTGCCTGGGGACCGGAAGAAAATAATGGAGCAAGGGCCGTGGCTGTTCCGGGGTCATGCTCTCATGCTTGAGGAATTTGATGGTTCAACCAAAGTTCCTCGAGTGATCCCGAACAAAGTCATAGCTTGGGTTCAGATCCATAAGATCCCGCACTTGTTCCGAACGGAGACGATCCCGGAGGCTACCGGCGGCAAAGGTGGGAGAGGTGATTGAGGTGGATGTGAGGGTGATCACCACGAGGACCGAGATTTCCACCGTGTCGGGGTTAATCTACCGGGCGACAGGGGCTCGTCCGAAGTTGTGACTCGATGCCGGATGGGAAGGAGAAACTTCTCCTTCAAGTGAAGTATGAAAAAAAATTCCACGATTCTGTGGTTTTTGTGGGCTCATGGGACATACGCACCTAGAGTGTGGAACCGGAGAACACGTGAAGGAAGATTTACAATTCGGAGACTGGATGGTGGCTAGTTGGGACTCGTGGAGGCCGGGCACACCGCGGTTTCGCTATACCAACTCAGCTACCAACCGTGAACAGCAGCAGCCTGATCCCAAACCGAGTCGTGGTGGCGGGACTCCCGCAAGGGGTCGGGAAGGACCTCGAGATGGAGGGAGAAGCCGAACCCCGCAAAGAGTGACTCAGGATCGAGGAAGCGCCGGCAAGCGGGGGGTGCAGAGGGCCGCGAAGATGATGATCCGGGCCGACTCGCAACAAGCCCAATAAAACAAACTCTACCCAAGGAGAATGAGAAGGCGGCCGATGGAGTTCCACCACCACCACCGACTTATCAGAGTCCTAGGGAGAGAAAGAAGGTGAGGAGAAGCCGCTTATTTGAGGCAAATTCTCGATGAGAAGAGGGCGGGCTCCCCCGAGGAGCACCGCCAGCCCAATGAGTTGCTTGAGTTGGAACCGTCGTGGCATTGGAGGGGCAGCGACAGTGAAAGAGCTTCGTGAGTTTGCAAAGAAGTTTACCCCTTCTATTTTATGTATCCTCGAAACTCAGGTTCATAAAACTCGAGTTGAGGGTTTAAGAAAGACGCTAGGCTACGATAATGTCTTTGCTTGTCGTAGTTGTGGTCGTAGCGGTGGTTTGGGAATTTTTTGGAATAATAATATAAGATTGTCCTTGTTACCGTACTCACAGTATCACATAGATGCCATTGTTGCAGAGGGGGGTGACGACCCCTGGAGACTTACTTGTGTGTACGGGAAGCTCAACTGAGAGAGACACAAAACCCGAGATGATGAAATTCATCAAGTCCACATCTCCTCTCCCGTGGGTATGCATTGGTGATTTTAATGAAGTTCTACACCAATCGGAACATGTAGGCGCAGGATCGGAGTTCAAAGACGCATTGCGCCGCTTCGAGAGGCGGTTGATGTGTGTGGCTTAGCTGATCTTGGTTTCACCGGACGACCGTGGACCTTTGAGAAGAAAGTCACAGGTGGATCCTACCGTCGGGTGCGGTTGGATCGTGCTCTAGCGACAGGTGAATGGCTGTCGAGATTTATCTCAGCAGGAGTCGAAAACTTGGCGGCATCATCCTCGGATCACGGGCCGGTGCTGCTATCTTGGAGAACTGTTGAGAGGAAAAGAGCTGTACCCAAGAGATTCAGGTATGAAATCATGTGGGAAGAGCATGAGTCTCTCCCGTCATCGTTGGCGGATGCCTGGAATCAGGATCCGGTGTCTGACTCAATGGGGGATCTGAAGAGGAAACTCGAACATGTATCCAACAATCTGAATGGGTGGGAGAGACAAACTTTTGGTCATGTCAAACGAGAGCTTACAAAGCTGAAAATGGAGTTGGACAGAATGCAAAGCCTTGCTGACCGAACCGACCCTCTCATGCTGAACTCAAGGTAACCGAAAAGATCAATGAGCTCCATCACAGGGAGGAAATTATGTGGCGCCCGGCGATCAAGAGTCCAATGGCTGGCCGCAGGCGACAAGAACACCCGGTTTTTCCATCTTCGTGCAAGTCAAAGAAGGAGGAAAAATTTGATCAAAGCATTGAGGAGACCGGATGGTGAGCTGACTTCTGATGACAATGAGATGGAGGGATTGACACGCTCTTTTTATAAGGATCTCTATAATTCAGAAGGTGTAAGTAATATGGATGAGGTGCTCAACACAGTCCCAGTAAAGGTCACTCCCGAGATGAACGAGGCCCTTACTGCGCCTTACTCGACGAGGGAAGTAAAGGAAGCACTGTTTCAGATGTTCCCTACGAAGGCACCGGGTCCGGACGGCTTTCCTGCCCACTTCTTCCAGCGTCACTGGGATTTATGTGGAAAGGAGGTCACCGCAGCTGTCCTGGGTGTCCTAAGCGGGAGCGATGATCCGACCGTGGTAAATGACACTATCATTGTCCTAATTCCGAAAGTGGCAACACCAGAGGAGCTAGGGCAATTCAGACCGATCAGCTTATGCAACGTCATATATAAAATTGTGTCGAAAGTTGCAGCAAATAGGCTGAAAGTGGTGCTTCCTGAGATTATCTCAGAGGAGCAATCGGCTTTTGTTCCTGGACGACTCATAACCGATAACATCATAACAGCGTATGAATGTTTACACTTCATGAAGCAAGTAAAGTCCAAGGAACAAAGATGTTGTGCTTTGAAGCTGGATATGAAGAAAGCATACGATCGTGTCGAATGGCCATACCTTCAAGCTGTAATGACAAAGTTGGGTTTCCACCGAGTTTGGGTACAGCTAATCATGAGGTTAGTTTCATCAGTTTTTTTTTCAGTCATGCTGAATGGTAAATGTTTGGAGAGTTTTCGGTCCATCACGGGGGATTCGCCAGGGGGATCCCATTTCTCCATATCTGTTCTTGCTAGCAGCAGAGGGCCTTTCGTGCCTCTTAAAATCTCGCACTCAGTCATCAATGCTCCATGGAATCAAAGTGGCGCCATCGGCCCCAACGGTGAGCCACCTCCTCTTTGCAGATGACAGCCTGCTGTTTTTCAGAGCGGATACGGAGAATGCAACTATGGTGAAAGATACTCTGCAGAAATACTGTGAGGCATCGGGGCAGCAAATTAATGAGCACAAGTCATCTATACACTTTGCTAAGAGATGCCAACAGGAAGTAAGAGATGCAAATCAAAACAAAGGCTCAACGCTCACAACGAATGCATCAACGAAAAATACTTGGGGATGCCGCCGGATGTCGGTTCTTCTTTGAATGGGGCTTTTAAATTCCTCAAGGATAGAGTGTGGAGCAAAGTTCAGGGGTGGATGGAACAATGTTTGGCGTGTCTTTGTAAAGAGGTTCTTATTAAATCAGTAGCCCAAGCTATTCCAACTTACTCCATGGCCTGCTTCAAGTTGCCGAGAGGCCTGTGTAATCACTTAACAAGCTTAGTGAGGAGCTTTTGGGGGGGCAGCAAGGCTGGGAAAAGAAAGACGTGCTGGGTTGCATGGGACGAGATGATCATGCCAAAGTCGATGGGGGGTCTAGGCTTTAGAGATTTTGAGATGTTCAACCTAGCGCTACTTGCAAAACAAGCATGGCGTGTCCTTCAGGACCCGTCATCTTTGAGTGCAAGGATACCGGGCGGTGTACTTCCCGCAAGCTGAATTTTTGGATGCTGATCCGGGTGCCTCTCCATCAAAAATCCGGGCGTTCTATCTTGGATGGCGTAGAGGTCCCGCAGCAGGGTTTGATCAGGAGGATTGGATCGGGGGAAACTACCCTCATCTGGAGCATGGATTGGATACCGTCGGATAGTCTACGCCGGCCGATACCAAGCAGTCTCCCAAATGCACCCCTTCGAGTCAGTGAGCTGATTGATAGCACTTCGAGAACTTGGGACCAAGGGATGTTGCAGCAATTTTTCTCCCCGACAGATACTGATGCTATTCGCAATATACCGTTATGCTACCGAATTCAAGAAGATTTTTGGGCTTGGCATTATGAGAAGAATGGTATCTTCACGGTGCGGTCAGCATACAGATGCTAAGTTTTCAGCGTATGCTTAGGAAAGGGCAGCGATCTCTGACAGGAAAAGAGCAGGAGGAGAGTGGAAGACTCTCTGGCATGTCAAAGTTCCACCCAAAGTTAGCACCTTTCTCGAGATCGGCAAAATGCTCGTTGTCGTCACGCTGATGTACTCCACCATAGGAATATGGCGAGTCATGATCTATGCTCCCTCTGCGGTGCAAATGATTCCCCGAAACACTCCTTACTCGACCGTCACATGGCCAAGGCTGTTTGGGCACTAGAAAATGAAGATGTGGTTGAGCATCTTTGTGCAATCAAGGATGATGATCCCAAGGGCTGGCTGGTGAAAATCTTTTGAGACACTACCTCATGCAGATGCAAAGTGAGGGTTGCCGTAACACCGTGGGCTATCTCGGTTCTCACGACGCAAGGCGATACATGAGAGTGTTTACCATAGCCCACCGTCGACACATGGATTCATATCCGTGTACCGGGAGGAGCTTCAGGATTTACAGATTCCACGAAAAGACAATGGCACATGCTCATGCCGCCACCATGCACTCGACGTTGGATTCCACCACGAGGAGGGGTACAAGAAAATAAACGTTGATGCTGCCCTATCAAAGAATTCTCAGAGGGCGGCTGTTGCGGCCATTGCGAGGGATCAAGATGGTACTTTCCTTGGAGCTTCAGCTCTTGTTCTCGATGGCATTATGGAGCCGAAGTTGCGTAAGCACTAGCTTGCAGAGAGGGCTTAGATCTTGCAACCGATCTGATCTTGCCCTCAATTAGACTTGCTTCAGATTGTGAAGTTGTTATTAAGAATCTTAGGGGTCCGGGGATGGGTCCGTATGGACAAATCATCAAGGAAATAGGCACCAGAGCTCTAGAGTTCAGCGCTTTAGAATTTGTTCATGAAAAAAGGAGCACGAATGTTGATGCTCATGTAATAGCTAGAAGCTCAGTGACTTTGGAGACAAAGTGATATGTTCATGTTCTCGTCGCCCTGAGGGCGTCTGTAATCATGTTAACCACATTATTTGAATAAAGTGTGTGGTTCAGCCTCAAAAAAAAAAAAAAAAAAAAAAAAAAAACACAGCCTGGTGAAGCGTTCAAGGAGACAGACCCGTCCTAATGCGCTTGGCTGCACGCGTCTGCCCAAATGCGCGCATGTTGGGCCGGGCCCAATGCCCAAGTACGCTCGGTGGCCCGTTGCCTTTGCCCGGTATGTGGCAGGACACGGTCTCGATGGACGCCGCACCGTCCCCGGCGGCGCCTGGGTGCTCTGTGCTGGCCGCCGTCTCCTTTCCAGTTGAGAGCACCCAAGCGCAGAGTGTGCGGTCGCCATGTCGCTGCTGTTCTGCCTGCGCTCTCCTTCACGCCAGCACTGCACACCACTGGATCGCAGAGAGACCCTGGAGGAATCAACCGGTTCTCCACGGATCCGACGGGCCAAGGGAGAATCTGTCTGAGGAGCGGTCGGCGTGTTGCAGTTGCAGCTGCCACTCCCTCGGCAAGAACGGATCGATCAGTGAAAAGCGTCAAGTGTGTTCATGCTGAAACTTGCCAGCAACTGGGAATATGCACGGAGTAGCAGAGATTGGCAACAAAAACTCCAGTTCACGCAGCGTTTGGTCCATGCTGAATCTCTGCTATGATGTCTCATTTGAGGGCTCACGAAATCAATGGCTCACAAAACAACATTATCTGATTGGAAGGTTAAGATTGAAAGCTTGGTGCATGGTCTCCGCGCCCTCCTTTCAAACGCGCACGACGGCACCTCGGCGGCCTGGGATCGATCCCTGAAGCCTACGGTTCGCCCTAGGTTATTTTTCTCGTCAATTTTTTCCCCCTACCGGTGTGCTCTGTCCCTCGCCCTCACGCACGGCACCCCATCCCTCCGGCGCTCGCGGAACCGCCGCCCCACCAAACCCAGCTCGCCGCCGCCTCTACCCTCCCCTCCCCTTCCTCCCACGACGCCTCCAACGACGGCATCCACAATCTCCGCCGCCACCTAGATCCCCACTGCCCCTGCGCCAATGCTCAATCGCGTCGACGACGATGCCTCCCCCGAGATCCCTCTGTCCTGCCGCCGCAGACACCTGCGCCCGCCCCCATCGCGACTCTCTGCCCTCCCCTACCGGGACTCCTTCCGTGTCGCCTGGGCGCGGGTTCGTGGTGCACTGCGTGCGGCCATGCCCACTGTGTCGCCTAGCTGCTCCCGTCGTGGTAGCCGGCCTGCGCCTGGAGCTCCTGGACGCCGCCGCGCCTGGAGCGCCGCCCGCCGCCGCGCCTGGACGCCGGACCCCGGAGCTTGTGTGGGAGGCGTGCTGGCGCGTGCGAGCCCCGGTGGCCCTCCTTCTTCACCCCTGCCTAGATCCTCCTGAAGGTCCCAGTCACCACCTGTGCCGCCCCGACGCCCATGGCCTCCGCCTTTGACGCCAATGACACCGACGCCAACGACCGCAGCCACTGCTACACCCGCGCCATCCACGGCCACATCCCTCTTGGCAATGTGGCGGCAGCATGCTGGGCCTTCTCTTGGCATGCAGCGAGATCTGACCCCGTCAAAGACGGAGCTCGCGTGCCACCATGACGGCAACGTCCCCATCCTTCAACTCCTAAGACTGATTTGGTGAGTAACTGTCGCCTTGTTGTTTTTGTTTGATGAGAACTGTCGCCCTGTTAGTTCTTAATGACATGCTCTGCTTGTTTTTGGTGGATTGACATGCCGCTGTTATCTTGGATTAATGCATCTACCCAGGATTGAACCCAAGGCGTATGTTGAAATGCCTGTCCAGTCTCCTAGCAACTAACTCAAGGTGTTGCTGAGCTCCCTGGATGACCATCGTGAGCTTCACTTGCACGGGCTTTCATCTGGTTGCTATGCCTTGTTTGGAATACCCACTAAGAAGCTTGCTCTGACTTCTGAGTATTTCAGCATGTTGCAAAAAGTCACCTATTTTGGGAGTGTTCAGTTCTCAATAGGGAGGAGTATTAGATTAGCTGATGCCTTTTTGGTTACTCCGTTTGTTTGAAGCTCTGATCAGGTTTCAGGAAAGACCTTTTTGATATTCCTGTGTCACATTTGCTTCTTGTCCTCAGGCACTTAGCAGTGTGCTATGATGTCATTCGTTGTGCAATTGAAGTCTCACTGCATTATCTATTTGAAAAATTAAAGTGCTACTTTCAGTTACACATGTTCAATGTAAGTATGTATCTAGATCAATATCGGTTGAGATGTCTTGCTGCTAATCATAAATTCCTTCTTGTTGCATATTTAGCTTGTCTTGGTAGCTCGATGTTCTTGATTTTCATTGGTATGATTCTCATGTTCAAAATTATTTCAGTTGCTTGAAAAAGCTCTTGAGGCCTCTGGAGATGACTTGGACTCTGCAATAAAGAGATTAAACGAGCTGCGTCTGGAGTCAGCTGGGGCTATCCTATCTGCTACTGTTTCTGAATCTGTGAAGGGCATATCATCAGCACTTAAGTTATCAGCTGAAGGTATGCACATTAGATTTCATCTGGGAATAGTTGCATTGTTGCATACCATTAAAGTGTAGCATATATTTGTTGTGGTTACACATTTCTATCATCGGTAAGAATTTTGTTGAGTTACTGTTGCTAAGAATGTCAACATTTGCCTGATGTCTATAAACAATGTCTAGCAATGCCATCAAGGAGTCATATTTAATTGTTTTACCATATTACAGATTATGATTGTTTGTTGTCAGTCCTGATTACCCTTTGCTATGGCAAATATATACTTGATGCAACAGTGAATTCTTGTAAACTGCATATGCTAACTAAAGCTAATCTATGCAACTCTGTCATCTGTGTTCTCAGTTGACCTATGTGCCAATTTCCCCCTTTTTTCTTGGGCATTACGTAGAGATTTATTAGTAGTATATATATCATATCATTTTGGCGACCAACTTATATTGTATAAATCTTCATGAATTCTCTATTTTGTGAATCAAATCTGAAATACTGACTTTATGATTCTCCATCTTGAACAGGTACTGCCAGTAATGGCCATTTGGACGTAGCTACTGAAAACCCACCTGCACCTGACTCTCAGACAAGTCATCATAGCTCTGAATGGGTTGAGCTATTTGTCAAAGAAATGACGAGCTCGTGCATCCAGGGCTTTGGAGCTGTTTGAAAAATCCATCATGGATCAAGTTGGAGCTGAAGCAGTGCAGAATTTGCATAGGGTACTATAAGCATGCATCACATGACATTTTTATCTTAGGATTTGTTCTTCTTGGGAAGCTCAAATTCTTATACTTTTTACACCCTCCATAGGAAAATGTGATGCTAAAGGAGCAACTGGCAATAATTCTCCGAGAGAATGCTGTTCTGAAGCGGGGTGTTGCGATACAGCATGAACGCCAAAAAAGAGTTTGATGTGAGGACCTAGGAAGTTGACAGCCTGAAAAGAGTTTCTTCTTATCACATCTACCTCAATTCTCATTTTCTTTCAGCTTTTGTAGCTAACTCCTAAGCACCATTTATCTATGTTGCTTTATTAATGTTATTGCCAAGATAGAAGAAATTAAAGTTTGTAGATCATCTTTCGCTCACGGATTTCAATATGCCATATCTATGTTAGGATTGGTTCAACCTTTTGTTTTCTTTCACTACGCCATATGGTTATGGTTATACCTGTTAGTCAACTTTAATTAACAGGTGTCTTTTGTCTCTTTTCAGCACCCCTATTCCAGGTTCTTGCTTTATCACCTAGAGTAAATTTCAGTGTCTTCTGAATTTGGATCGGATATGTGGTTTTGTTGAAGAATCTATAGCATTGTGGACACCGACTAACTGTAGGTATTGGTCTCTGTACTCTGTTTAGACCGGTGATCTATCCACTCATTGTACATTGCGGTTGGGCTTGGGACATGCAAAATTTGATCCTCCACGAGCTGATGGCTATAGCATGTTGCGGTTCGACTATGTATTTGTGGGTAAGGTTTTACATTTTAAAGAAGATTTTCCCCATGAATTGACTTGCATTACCTTTCAGCTGGACTTTTTTATTTATTATCACTGTTTACACTGTTCTGGAATCACACAAGTAATTATATATACACACATCTCAAAAGCACAAATATCTTTCTTCATGGGTTCCTACTGTAGTGGTCAGCATGCAGCACTCGATTGGTGTAAACAACATTGTTCTGTGTGTTTTCCCTCTGAAAAGTTCTTTTATTAGTCTGTTGTTTCACTCATGATTGTGAAGACGCTACCATATTATTTTTTCTTTATGGCCTAGAATCAATATGGTTTTAGTTTTCATTTTTTTTTCCTATTGATGAGGAGCAAGACTTATCCAATTTCTAATATTGCAGGGAAGTTGTTGGCGTATCCAGTGTTGCTGCTGCAATGATAGGACTCAATATTTCTGTTTGGAGTGTTGAACTGGGAGGATTGTTTGAATGAGAAGTCTGCATGGGACACCCTAGCTTGGTTTGCTATTTTAGTTGGTTTAGCTGGGCAGCTTACTAACCTAGAAATTTATTTTAGTGAGTCACTCTCATGTATGAAAAATGTGTAACAACAGATCTACAAATTTTTAGTGAGTCACTAACTCACTATCTCATGGATGAATTTATTAATTCCCAATTGCTGCTCACGCTCCAGTCCAATTGTCGCATCCCTATATGCGTCTTTTGAGTTTATTGAATGCATTTTGTTTTTCTAATATATGACACCTTTGAAATGAAGCCGTAACGTTAGCACGGGCACTATACTAGTATATATAGTACACAAGTCTAGAATACGGTACGAGTACGACTACAGCCTAACATTGTCTTGTACACTACAAACAAGCCAAACAGTACTGAATGACTACCATCTGCGGGTTCTGATGGACTTATTTTTAGAAGGTACATAGAAGAGCATAACAGATCTCATAATAATAACCACAAGGCAAGAGCAAACGGAGCAAAATAATCTTCGCGACAATCGTATGGCGTACTCCTCTGCTTTCAAACGATGTAGCACACAAACGAATGGCAGTCGAAGTGCATGATGGGGCGGGCCCAAAGCCCAAGTGCCATTGGTGGCCCGTTCTTCCTCGTTTTTCCAACGCTTACTTAAGGCCCACAGGCGATCCATAAAAAGACTCAGCTACATATCGTCGTGTACCGCCGCCCGGCGGCATGCCACATGTGGCAGGACACGGTAGCTCGTTCGACGCCGCACCGTCCCCGGCGGCGCCTGGGTGCTGGCCGGCCGTCGTCCCCTTCCCAGTTCAGTTCCCACCACCGCTTTGCTGTGCCCGGATCACTTGGCGGTCGCCATGTCCCTGCTGTTCTGCCTGCGCTCTCCTTCACGCCACACCACTGGATCGCAGCGGAGGAATCAACCGGTTCTCCACGGATCCGACGGGCCAAGAGAGGATTAATCTGCCGGAGGAGCGGTCACCGTGTTGCAGTTGCAGCTGCCACTCCCTCGGCAACAACGGATCCATCAGTGAAAAGCGTCAAGTGTGTGAGCTCGTGTGAAGTCCCAGACGGACGTGCTGGGGCAGCCAGCCTGACACGGAATCGCCGACGGAATGGGATCAATCAATCGATCCAAGATACCAACCGTAAGAAATTGGTTCTAGATCTGGTGCACAGTCTGCCTGGCCTCCTTGTGATTATTCTTCAGGACTTGGATTACTCGAGTCTTCGTCAACGTCAATTATTTTTTTTGAAATGAGACCTCGAGCCCACCACGGTGATCTGGCAATACTTTTTAATGACGTCCGATAACTAGCTACCTCCAAAGTCAAATCTACGCACATAGTCTACTCGATCGGTCGTCCTTGTTCCTACCGACCCCTAATTTGGGATGTATAGAGTTCCACATATATATATATATAGAGTTGTTGCTTGCATGAGAGGAAGCTCTTCTCTCTCTTGTATATTCTCCTTCACATAGCAAAAAAAAAAAATTGGGAAAGAGTTCGAGTAAGCAAGTTGATTTTAAAATGTACTGTAAGGTTTCACCACCTGCCATTGACTGCGTATTAGTATAGGTCATTTATAATCTGTGCTGATTGAACAATAATACCTAGTTTGCCATCCTAGGACCACTCAGTTCATTTTAAGTATGATACCACTTTACCACGTAGTCTGCTGATATGGAGGCGATATAAAATAAAAGACTATTTTATTACTATTGGACCCATACACTCCTCTCATATGTTTTTTTTTTTGCTACGTGAGATAGATCAGCTATTTGCTCGTCGCAGTGACTACTCTTGTCTTCTAGTTTTTTTCATGTCACGTCAAATGTAGCTAGCTAAATAGCTAACCATTGCGGACGCCCTCAGTTCACATGGCAGACCCTCGGTACGTGTGACAGGTACCGGGTGACACCTTGCAGTTATGACCTGCCCTTGCGTGTCTATGTCCTAAACAAACAAGATCAAGATCAGGTAAGGCCCGTAAGGGTACGTTTGATAGAGATTCATCTCAAAAAAGTGAATCTGAAGCAAGGATTCACCATGGACCAGCTCGGATCTTGTACAATACTATTTAGAGCTAATGAAGCAGCTCCAGATCAATGCAAGAGTATTTTGATTGGAATGTCCTGTTTTACCTTTATATTAGCTCTCATTGAGACACGGAACCACACGTCACGAGAAAAAAATATTGTTTTTCATATTGGGCGTCGCCCCCTACAAAACAATTTCTAGGGTGGCTGAGATTATCACCCACCCCCTACGAAATGAATGGTCCCTAACCTATAGGCATATGTATATACTACTTTATGGGGTATTTGAATTGCTCCACAAATTCCAACGTAGAACAGCTCCATAAAAATCTAGAATTTGTGTAGCACGCCTTTAGAGCAAGTATTAAAGGTGATATAAGAGATGCCCTATCATTGAGTTGGAGGAAAGAGACGACGAGAGGGAAGAGAGATAGTTGTTAGCTTACAACCAGTTGATGTATAGGTTTCTAGGAACTCTATGAGAGAAGGAGGTGGGCCTAGTATTAATGATTTAGCCTTCTGGTGGGTTGTATTATTAGATACGCTCTTAGGTGCTCTCACAACTCAGTAAATTTTTTCTCGAACCGAAGTGCGTTGAGATAAAACCGTTTGATTGCTTATAAATGTCTGCCCCAAAAACGTAACGGAGAAGCATGGAGCCGGGCAGTTCCAAACACCCTAATATTTTTAATTGCTTATAAATGTCCGGCCCAAAAACGTAACGGAGAAGACGTTCTGATTCTGTTTTTCATCATTTTGTATTTCCACTTGGTAAAAGAAGTCGTTTTGGATAAGGTTTAGGTCAAACATTAAAAATATAAATAATCAATAACTTTGTACTTCCACTTGGTAAAAGAAGTTGTTGAGTTTGTACATGTAAAAGTTATATGAATAAATTTGTCTTAAAAAAACTTTCATAAAAGTATACATACATCATATTTTTATAAATATTTTTATAATAATAAGAGATCAAAATTGTGTTTTTCAGACCGTCGTGGTTCTAAATTTCTTTTACAAATACGGAGGGAGTATTTCGCAAGACTGTAACGCAGGCACACACCGTAATCGGTATTTCGTGAATTCTATCCGTGGGGTGCGAGTAGCGAGCGGGGCGGTAAGCCTATGGTATTTTTAGTGTAGAGTGTAGAGACAGAGAAAGGGACAGAGATGTTGAGAAGAGATAGGGATATATGTAAAGATGCAGAGCTCCCGGTTCATAGCGTTGCAAATTAAGTAGACACACCACCATGGCCGCGCCCTGGAGATGTTCCCCTTCTTCCTGCCCACGATAGTCCTGTTCCTGGCGTCCACTCACTCGATCCTGGCTGAGCAGAAGCCGATCACACTTCCGGGTTGCCCCGACAAGTGTGGCGAGATCAGCATCCCTACCCGTTCGGCACCAAGGCCGGCTGCTTCCTCCCGGGCTTCGACATCACCTGCAACACCTCCTTCAACCCGCCTCGCGCTTTCCTCAACGAGAGCGCAAACAAGCACTACGTCGGCGAGCGGCACTACCCGGAGTCCTCGCCTAGTCCATATGGTCCCCTGAGCGATGTCATCAACCGGGCCGCCTGGCCGGTCGAGCTCGTGGAAGTACTAGTGGGGAAGAGCGAGCTGCGGGTGTACGGCGCCATCCGAACCGACTGCCTCAGCGACAACAGCAGCAGCAGGAACCACAGCATGAAGCTGCAAGGAACGACGATGGACGAGGGGCCCTTCAACCTGTCGCCGCTGCGCAACGCTCTCGTTGGTGTCGGCATCAACGTGCAGCCTAAGTTGGTGCGGGGAAACCATCGACAGCACCACGGGCTACATTCTTGCCTGCCTTTCCTACATCGCGGACGGGAGGCTCGCGCAGAGCGGGTCGTGCACGGGGCAGGGCTGCTGCCAGAGCTCCTTCAGGGTGAGGCCGGAGACCTCCCTCTTCAGCTACTCTTCCTTCTCGGTGGCATTCGAGAAGCAGGACACAAAATACCGGACGGGCCCCAGTCCTCCGTGCACCTACGGCATGGTGGTCGAGAGCGCATGGTACAACTTCTCCACGGACGACATGTACGGCTACGAGGCACTGCCCAAGAAATACCCGAGCGGCGTCCCCTTCGTACTCGATTTCGCCATCGCCGGTGGCTCGTGCTCCGCGCCTCTGCAAGGCGGGGATGCAGCGGCAACAGCACCTGTACCGACGCACCCATCAAAGGCTATGTCTGCAGCTGCAAGGAGTTTTACCAAGGCAACCCGTACATCCCTTATGGATGCCAAGGTAAGTGTATTTTCTAGCTAGTACAGAAGTTGTTACTAGAAAACTGTTAACTTCGCGGTAGATGTAGGCATATACATATATACGCGCTCTATCACTATTCCAGTCTTTTCTTCGATCATCAGACGCCCTTGACCATTTTATCTCTTGCAGACATCGATGAGTGCTCTGATGAGACTCTGAATCGTTGTGACGACACTACGATCTGCGTGAACAGAGAGGGTGGCTTTGATTGTAAATGCAAACCCGAATGACACGCCACGGGACTCAAGGACCCTGCACCGAGAGATTACCTCTACCAGCAAAGATCATCGTGGGTAAGTAATACAAGCACTTAGCCACCGCACTACATGAGTTAAAATACATCCACGCGTATCGTTACTTTTGTGAGCATCTATAAAAGCTACTTAATTTTTTTTTTTTAAACCGTGCACTTAGCACGTTTTTGCATTAAGAGAAGTCGGAAATTATATATGATTAGTAAATAATCCACAGATTACTGCCGAATCACACAAGCACAAACAGATAGCAAGAAACGAGGGGGAAGGGATGGGGCGGACCCTAACTAACAACTCCGACAGCTGATCCTATTACAATCAAAAACTCAACACCCAGGTAGCTAGCAAAGGATCCGAGCCATAGACGACCACAGCGGCAAAGCATCCACTAGAACTCGATGGCAAAGCATCCGTCCAGACCAACCTTAGCGCAAAGAAAGCATCTGCCGGAAAGACGACGACCACATCGGGCGCAAAGCATCCGGAGATGACCATTTAACTCGGGCGGCATGCGCGACACCGCAACGCATGCTCGAAACGACCATGACCGGCAGACGCGTGCATACCGCAACACAGTAACGGCCGCGACCTCGGCAAAGACGCGACACACCGGAAACGCAAGCTCGTAAAAGATACACGGCGGCAAAGCATCCACCCAAGCAATGAAGAGCACCTAGGGCGGCAAAGCATCCGCCGGAAACGACAATGACTAGAGCTACAAGTATCACTGCTGAGAATACCATGTAGCGCAGACAGGATCAGCCAGGACGACCAAACCGACCAAGAAGGGGAACGACGGGGCGTAGGGACCGGAGTGCTCTAGCGTTGCCTTCGTGAAGGGAGATCGATGTCCACGAACGCCGACAAGACAAAAGAGAGCACCGAGAGGTCTTTTCGACCCCACCTACGACGAACCGCCAACCCACGACGAGCCGCGCAAAAACCCAACTTCCAACATCCGCGCGGGTGAGAAGGCACGGCGTGCGCAGCGCCACCACGGCCACGCACGCATGCCCGCACCACCTCAGCCCCACCACCATGGCGGCGCCGCCACCGTGAATGCACGAACGGAAGAAGGATCGTTACCGGGTCCCCACGAAGCCGCCAGATGTGGATGAACGACGACTCCCCAAGGAGGTGCATGGCGCTCGGCGCCACCGCCGCCTACCTGTCCGCTCGGTCGGGCTTTCTCGCCCTCCACCAAGAGCAGCAAGACCGACGATGCCACACGTGGGCCCTAGGGCTGCCGCCGCAAGCCCCCAAGGATGGATGCGCGGGTTACCCACGGCTAAGAGCCGGGCCCAAAGGCCCAGGTCCGCCCGGCCGCCGCCCGCTGCCCGAGGAAGATGCACCACCGCGGGAGTTGACGGGGAGTGGGGCGGGTGGGCAAGGCGGCCCGCTAGATCTCGGGCGGGGGCCGTGATCCATCCAACCAGCCGCCCCGGATCGCCACCGTGGCAACCGGCCGCCGGGCGGAAGTCGTGGAACTCGGGCGGTGAGGGGAGGGAGGTTGCGTCGCCCGAGGATGGATCCGGCCGGTACGGCCACCCCTAGGCCCGTGAGCTCGCCGGCGGGGTGAACCTAGAGGGGAGGGATAGGGGTGGAGGGAGAGAGGAGCCCGCCGGTGCAACCCCTTTTTGAGGGAAGTAGCCGGGCCGGGCCGCCACCGCGGTGAGCAAAGGTGACGACGGTGGCCGGTGGAGGGGCCGATGGCGGGGGTTACTCCGATGGGCGGCGAAGGCACCCCAAGTCGCACACGGTGCGGGCGCCGGGAGCCGAGAGGTCCCGAGTAGCACTCCCGCAACCCAAAAGCTACTTAATATAAACCACCTCCCTAACTCTTGTTTTGTAATCTTTTTTTTAAAAAAGACAGTCCTTCAATGGGTTTGACCCTAAACTCGTGGAAGTTAAGCACTCTGTAAACCTTTTTCTCAACTCATACGCCGCTGCCGCGATCGTTACCGGACATCCATGCGGCTCAAGGACCGCCGCGCCGGGGATCTCACGGGCGAGGATCTCGGCCTCCGTGGCTGCTATCCTCACCTTTTGCCTATGGTTCTCGGTGGTCTAGCGGAGCACCCGTAATAGTTGAGCCAACATATAGCTCATAGGTTGCCACAACATCAAGTGTGAGATGTGTCTAGCTCAAAATGTTTCGAGTGGGTCCTTTGGTGTTCGTGCCATCATGAGAGAGCCCTAGGCAAAGAAAAACATTCCTTATTCCGGAGAGGGAAGCAAGAGTTGACAGGAGGTCATGGGTTGGGCCAGTTTACCTTGGGCCACACAAATGAGCCTAGCTTTTATTCCGACCCTAGCGTGGAGATTTTCTTGCTTTCTCTTTCTTCCACGTCTACGAAATTTGAGTCGACTCCTTCCGAGCCCGACGTGCTCCCCGTTGAGGGTTCCCGAGGGAGAGTGGATCCAACGAATCGGTGTAGGTCCCTCGTTTAGGTGACAAGGCCGCACCGGGTTATAGAGGTCGCCTCGCATTGGAGGAGAGCAGCGCTAGTGATCTATGACGCCTTTGTTGCGGGGGCGTCCTCGTCACCTTGGTTAGGGCAATGTTCCCTCTGCCAATCCCGCGTTCTTTCGCCTGGATCCGTGTTCCTTTTGTGTGGTTTGGCTCACATCCACGGAGGGCTAAGGAGTGGGCATGTAGATGGTGTCTGCTCAGTGTGGATATTGTTTGCGACCTTGCATGGTGTGGTGGATGCGGGGCCGGCTCAGCGGGGTCGGAATGTTGATGGGTTGGGAGACTAGGGCTTCTTCCTCGATCCTCGACCCTCTTCTCACAAACCGCCTTCCCTCTTCCTCGGGTTGACTTCCATGGAGGTTGAGCTAGCGTACACGGCTTATACTCGCCACATCATTTTTAAGCTAAACACAAGAGACAATACTCCACCAATCTACTCTTAACTCGTAATCACCTCCTTTATTCCCCACCACATCCGACCGGGAGATGAGGGCTTCTTCTCGATCCTAACCCTCTTATCCCCGCCATTGTCATCCCCTCTTCCTTTGGCTGACTTCCATGGTGGTCGAGCTAGCTCTCTAGCTTATACCGTGCCATGTCATTTTTAAGCTAAACACAAGAGACAATACTCCATCGGTCTAGCTCTTAACCTGTAACCACCTCCTTTATTCCCAACCACATCCGGCTGGGAGACTAAGGCTTCTTCTGATCCTGTCCCTCTTCTCCCCGCCATTTGTCTTTCCTCTTCCTTGGGATAACTTCTGTGGCGCTTGAGCTAGTGCTCTAGCTTATACTATGCCACATCATTTTTAAGCTAAACACAAGAGACAATACTCCACCGCAGTCTAGCTCTAAGCCATAACAACCTCCTTTATTCCCCACCACATCGTTTATTCCCGGATACATGGCCTCAAATGGTCATAGGAAAGAGAATGAATGGAACCACAAATGAACTCGATTCGTGAGCGAGATAGGCGTGGAACCAAGAGACGGTCTCTTCTCTTTCACATATTCACTCTCATTCACCTAAGCGAAATGTTGACCTTGATTCTATGAGCTAGCTAACACGGCAATCGTCGGAGACACCCATGTTGCCCGACCAACATGAAAGCTGGTCACTGCACCATGTGGCTGGCCAAGAGGGCTTGCAAAAGCATTTGATACTCGAGCAACTTGACCAATGAGGCAATTTGAATGACTAGCTACAGTATCACATTTGACACCTGACGAAGGTACAACCCAATCTAGGTGGTTCATTAGTGGATATGATGTTACAATTATACATACGTTTTTTGCATTTACTGTTTATCTATTTTGAATAGAGGAGGTCTTGGGTTCAGACTTGAGACGAAAGGCAGGTTCTCCTAGGCCTTGTAGTTGTTTTATTGGATAATATGACATAATTTCCTGAAATAACAACACTTGGCTCTAAGTAACCCAAAGGTAAGCTAATTCAGACAGTTCCAACGAGAAACCCAAAGGGAGAACTCGAAGAGGCACCTTTTCCATCAGGATCATAGATGGGAGATTAAAGCTTACGACATTCTTAGTCAATTCTTACATCACATGAGTCCATGAAATGTAGAGTTATTACTAAGATATTTTAAACAACAGCAGAAGTTTTAAACAACAGCAGAAGTAACAGTTATAGTATAGCAAAAATAAAAGTTTTCACTTAACATGTTTAAATCCACTGCACCACAACCCAAATATAACGACGTACAGTGGGTCGTTATAAGACGTTTCAACGCCCTACGGTCCAACATTGTAAACCTATAGCGATAGATCTATCTGACCTTGATAGTGGCAACACTATAAACTTTAACGTAACTTTTAATGTCAGATCATATGACGTTATATAAAAGATATAACGACAGACTTTCTGAGGTATTTTATAAACTTGCAATGACACACTGTCTGATGATATAGATTTATAGCGACTCAATGCCCATCACTATGCATACAAATGATTAGTACATAATATCACATATTGTTTACACACAATTCATACCATACAAAAGCTAAGATGAAATAAGTCTGGCCAAAATGCCAGACTAGCTAGACAACCCATATCTCATAGTTTGCTTCCATACTATACAAAATGATCCACCTCTAGTAAGTCAAACAAAAGTTTTCATCTATAGCTAGGATGTCCAAAACATGTCGTCATGAGAACTTTGATCCAATCAGTGACTGGCAAAACCGCCCACACAATTGCATGCCAGCCGCCCCTAATAATCTGTTGTAGTAGTGGTAATTCCTATACTATTCATGGGATTACAAGGAAACAGCCAAAACAATATACCCTTATGTTGAGTCAATTCTTATATGTGTTGGAGATCGAACCGTGTTAGAATATTTAGTCTTTGGGTGTGTTTAGTTCCCCAACTTTTCTCCAAAATTCCAAAATTCCCATCACATCGAAGCATTAAATGTATCAAAACACGCATACAAAGAGTATAAAATGTAGGTAAACAAAATAACTAATTGCACAGTTTAGAGGTGCATTGCGAGACGAATCTTTTGAGTCGGACCCCATGGTAGGAATAATATTTATCAGTGCTTTTCAGTTCGTTACAATGCCAGTTTTCAAGGATCTAAACACAAGGAAACAAAAAAATTCGTTGTATGCTGACCCAATAACTAAAAGATTCGTTGCTTTGCATTTCGGCAGGACTCTCCGCCTTGGTTGTTGTCTCTGTCCTCGTGTTTTTGATTTATCAGATCCTAAAGCTCAAAAAAATTCTATGAACAAAATGGTGGTCCGATACTAGAAGGTGTAAAGAATATAAGGATTTACACAAGGAAACAACTAAAGAAAATTACAAATAACTACTCCAACAGCATTGGAGAGGGTAACTTTGGTCAGGTTTACATGGGGATTCTGAAAAGCAAACAACCAGTAGCTATAAAGAAGTCGATCAAAGTTGATGAAGACAGGAAAAAGGAATTCACTGATGAGGTTATAATCCAATCTGAAATGAGACACAAGAACATTGTCAGGCTCCTAGGTTGCTGCCTAGAGCTAGATGTTCCCATGCTGGTGTACGAGTTTGTAGCAAGAGGGAGTCTGTATGATATTCTATTTAAAAAGAAGTGATAATGTTCCAGTTGATATACGTCTGAAGATAGCTATTGGGTCAGCCGAAGGTTTAACATACATGCATTCAGCCGGGGAGAGTACCATCCGACATGGTGATGTGAAATCTGCAAATATTCTTCTCGATGAAGACTTCAACCCAAAAGTTTCAGACTTTGGCACCTCAAGTCTGCTGGCAAGAGGAAAGGCCGAGATGACAGAACGTGTCATTGGGGACATGAGTTACATAGATCCAATATATATGGAAAAGGGGATTGTTACACAGAAAAGTGATGTATATAGCTTTGGAATTGTTCTTATAGAGCTTATCACAAGGCGAGCTGCAACATATGATAAAAATAGGAGCTATATTGCAAACTTTGTTCAAGCTTGTCAGGACAACAGAGAAAGGTACTTTTTGATAATGATGTCACATGTGAGGATGATATTAAGCTCTTGGAGATGGTAAGTGCAGTCGCCGTTGAGTGTCTGAATACTGACCCAGAAGAACGCCTAGACATGAAACAAGTAGAACACCGGCTTAGGGGTACTATTGGACAATCTGCACAGCATGGGCAGCAGAGGAACTACCAGGGGAGTCTTAGTCCATCACCAGATGATGTTGCTTTGCTTAATTAAGTCTCGATAGAGAGGAGCACATACCACTTAAGCATATGTTCCTTTCCGCATATTTCATATAATTATGTAATATCGTTTTGTTTTTATCAATTTTATGCATTTGGATTTGTCAAGACTCAAGCTTGATATTGAGCTTTGTACCATTACTATTTATATATTTGGGCCTTGTTTAGTTCGCGTCAAAATGTTAGAAAGATAGAATTTGAACTCCTATAGTACTTTCGTTTGTATTTGATAAATATTGTCCAATCATAGACTAATTAGGTTTAAAAGATTCGTCTCGTGATTTATAACCAAACTGTGCAATTATTTATTTTTTTAATCTCCATTTACTTGCTCCATGCATGTGTCCCAACATTGATGTGATGGAGAGAGAGTGAAAAAACTTGGAACTTGGAAGGAACTAAACAAGGCCTTGAATTAGAGCAATAGTGGTTTTGTGTTGCTAACCGCCTCTGTTGAATGACATGGGAGGACATCGAACAAATGAGACGTGAACCACTCAGCCGGTAAACAAACCCATGCACTGACCCCTAGGGCGAGATTTCCGTTTCTTACGACCCCTAGGGGGTGGGCCCCACATCGTTCGACCCCACGAAGGGGACTTCCGCTTTGCTCGACTGTATTATGCAAATAAACCCTTGGACAGGTGGACACGCCATGATGGACCTGCATCAACAACCACTCCGACACAACATGCATAACCCGACACGAGAGGCAATAGTGACGAGCCATACCCAAAGGCCTACGACAGCCTAAGACGTGGAATAGGAAGGCACTATGCCGCCTAATCCTCGTGGCGGCTCATGTCCCTATCAACCTTTTTGGCCACTCCGCTCACTAGAATAGGATGGGGCGCCTTACCCAGGTCGACCGGAGGAGCATGTTGCTCCAAAGAGTGAACAGGACCAGGGGCATGGCGCACGTTGCTGTCCCACGACTCTGATGGGACCCGCACGATGTGGAGAAGGAGGAGGCGACGCCGTACAAGACCTCTTTGCTTTCTTCTTTCCTTGTTGTCATGTGTTTCCTTCCATCCATCTGTAACATGGCCTCCCCTTCGACTATAAAAGGGGAGGCAGGGCGGCCCACGTAGGGGGACTGACCCATCGATCAAGCACCTAAAACACAAGCCATCAAACTTACACACTCACTCAGAGACTTGGAGTGTGGCAGCGACACGATCAGATTTATCTTCTATGTTGTGGAAGATTCATCTTCTGGTGTTGCCCAAGAAGACGATGATCATGTATTGCATTGGCTGCTCTTGCCGTTCTTGTTCCGTGTACCTAATAAACAAACAAAACTTGCTTGTTTCTGACGTTTCCTTTATATATAATCAGGTTTGCTGTGTGCTGCTTTATGTACCTGCCAAACTTTAAGTGCCTCAGAGTATCTACGATTCAGCGCTTCTGATATTCCAAAGAAGACAACGATCGTGTATTGTCTGCTGTTGCCGTTCTTGTACCGAGTTCTGCTGCCTAAACAAAATTTGACCCTTGTTTACCATTCAGCTTGTACTGAAATCTGATTTTACCACAAATATTGCATGAAGTGGACTTTGTTGCTAATGTTCTGTCCGTGCATGGAACGGATCGTGTGCGTTAATCCTTTCTGACAATCGATGATATATCCACAGGATAAACCGTGCCAGCATTCATTCATTAGTATTTTTTTTGGGAGAGCGAGAGAAAAAGTCAGCAGCAGCATTCGTCCATCTGCTGGCGGTCGATAGTGTTTTGGACCTAGAATTGCCCATCTATAGGTATGGGTTGGGCCACCTAGTTTGAGAAAGGCCTAGGGATTTCATCTTCCTTGGGGTCGGAGAAGTGCAACAGTAATGAAGGCGGCCCGGCCCAGTGGCCCACCCGCACCCCATCCAGTCAGCGTCTCAGCGAGCACCAGACGCCTGTGGCCGTGGGGGCATCGCCGGCGGCCGGCAGATCCCCTGCCCGCCTCCGCAGATCCTCGACAGCAGGAGGCGTACTGGCGGAGTCGCTTCTTCGATTTCCGTTCATCTGCCATGGTCCATGGGGCCGCCATACTCCGCGCCTTGCTACCCTCGGTTGGTCGGCTGTGAGTACTTCGGCGCGGTCAAGTCTGGGCGCTAGCTGATGGTGTATCCTTGTCTCCGAGTAAGTTCCTTCCTGTAAACTAGTATCGTATTTGGACAGGTCTTCTTCCGTAGTGCCAACGGATCTCATTGTAGCCTCTTAGTGCACGCTGGCAATCAGGGGAGCCGTGGGAAGTGCACTGTTTTTCTGCTAATTTCCTATGAAATTCGTAGGTTTGAAACAGTAGCAGATCCTCATGATTGGTTGTAGGCTTGTAGCAAACTCCTGATACTACCAAGAATTACCTGAAGAAATGGAGAATTTTGCTCTTTACCTAGAAAACATAAAACTCTGTATTGAACAAGAACAGAGTTTTTTTTTTCTTCTGAAAGTTTTATGTAGAAAAGGAAGCTATAGTAACATTACTGTGCCTCAAGTGCCTCAAATTTATAGGAAAACAAATGGCATTCCACATACATGGTTCTGTAGTTCAACCAGATTCTCACTTCTCAGTGCTTTCAGAAGCAATCTCAAACATAGTAATGTCAAAACTTGACCTATTGGGAAAGAAAATCAACTACTATCTGCCTCGTGGGCTAGATAGAGTCACCTCATTAGCACTGCATTGCTCTGCAGATGTCGATGCCTCTTCTCTTGCCACCCGTACGTGGAAATATGCTGGGTGGTTAGGCTCAGGAAGCACCATACTCGTGTTGCTTAGCATCACTACAATATCTGTCATGGTGGGCCTGTCAACTGCATTTTCTTGCACACACAACAAAGCAATGTTGATGCATCGCATCATCATTTCTAATGCTTGATGGCACTCGATAACTAGTGATGCATCCACAAGTTGAAGCCATCTTCCATCATTCCACAGTTGCCATGCCTACAATAATGTTAGTCATACATTAAGCTTATAAATTACTAATAAAAAAACCAATGTGAATATATATGGAGAAGACTCACGTATCCGAGAAGGTTCAGGAAGTCTTCATGTTGATGGAAACCTGAATTTCTTTTTCCAGCAACGATCTCAAGAATTAACACACCAAGCTGAACACATCTGATTTTATCGAGTAGAGACCTTCAGAAGCATACTGGAGCCATGTGTAACCACTAAAATGACACACATGTAAGACAACATACAAGAAAAATAATTCCTAGTATGAAATGAAAGACTTAGATGGCAAGAAGGATCTTACTATGTCCCAACCACCCTTTTTGTGTTTCCTTCGGTATCATTTGAGTTAAACATTTTCGCAAGCCCAAAATCTGAAATTTTAGGATTCATCTCTGTCATGGGCATGGTGGTGGTGTGCGCTACTCGTGCTGGGCGAGTGGGCGTTGAGTGGCTAAGAAGGAAAGTTAGAAGGAAGGGCTGCAAGCGCGCATGGCGAAGGAAGGGCTGCATGTGCGCATGGCGAGCCAACGGTTGAGCCGGGCGAAGCGGCGTTGAGTGGCTAATAAAGCAATTCCTAGAATCATGCTAGTGTGAGGCCGCATGTTAGTGTGAGGGTGTGAGGCCGCATGTTAGTGTGAGGCTTGGCTATTTCTATTCCCTCAGAATCGGCACTTTGGAAATCAAGCAAGAATTAGTTATCTCTAATCTCCTCTCTCCCAATGACTCTCAAGCGCCTAGGGCTGCTACCCTAGAACTAAGCCTCGCGGTAGAGGGGTATAACCTCACCGGAAGACACTATCGCCATGGATCCAAGGTCCATGACAACTTGGTATCACGAGTCCAGCGATCTCGCCTACTCCTCCCGCCACCATCACTACCATCCACCACCGCAAACCACCCCCTCCAGCTACCCGCGCCACAACGATCGTCCGCGTTCCGTGCGGGATTTTCCACGCTACGATGGTAAATCCGACCCCTACATCTTCATCAATCAAGGCGAAGTCATACTTCCGTCGGGAGCGCATCATGGCGGAAGAAAAGGTGTGGATGGCTTCCTCGCCATCCGGAAGATGACGCCGGGTTTGGTTCCTCCAAGTCAAGGATGAGGGCACCCCCGGCGTGGCGCCGCTTCACCGAGCCGTTGTGCTCGCGCCGGATCACCCCCTCGCCGCGACCACTAGCCTTGGCGGATGGGATGCGCCGTCTCCAAGAGGACATGGATCGCGTCACCATGATGCTCAACCGTTGTCGCACTCTCCGGAGAAGTCCGAAAGCATGAACGCCTGCCGCAAGACGCCTGGCGGCAAAGACGGGATTCATGGTGCGGCACACCACCCGAAGCTGCGTGCACACCCGGCTGCGGTGCGGCTTTAGGCGGCAAAGCGAGGGTTCCCCGCCCGCCGGCGGCGCTTCCTTGGTGGGAGAAGCGCCTTGTCTCCGTGGCCATCCCATGGCCGTCATCGCAGAGCATCTTTGCAAAGGCGCCCGCAAGCCGTAGGGCGCGGCTTCCTTGTTCGGCGGGCGATGTGAAAACTGCGCATGCTGCTCCGTTCGCCGCAGCGGTGGCGCGATCGGCCACTTGAGCTCCCTATACCTCCCGCGGCTCCGCTTGAAGACAATGTCCGGGTATGGGGCCTCCCGGAGCGGCTACCAGCCAGCGCAAGGCAGCAAAGACGCATCGACGGTGGTGGTTGCCTTTGTTGTCCTGGCCGCACGCCGTTGGTGTCCAGCGCAAGACGAACAAAGCTGCTACAACCTTTCTTCAAATCCATCCGAAGCCGCCAGATGCGCTCTTCCCATGGGATCCCGGAGGACATAGTTGTAGTCTAAATTTATTTCATATTTTAGTTCCCAATTTATTTCGTATTTTAGTCTTAAATAAGAAAGGTAAACCAAGATGTAAAAGGCTTAACCTTAGGTCGGGTCATATAGGTCTATGGCAGCTCGTGGGCGCGCTCCTTCAAGGAGGGAGAGATGTCATGGGCATGGTGGTGGTGTGCGCTACTCGTGGCCGGGCGAGTGGGCGTTGAGTGGCTAAGAAGGAAAGTTAGAAGGGCGTTGAGTGGCTAATAAAGCAATTCCTAGAATCATGCTAGTGTGAGGCTGCATGTTAGTGTGAGGGTGTGAGGCTGCATGTTAGTGTGAGGCTTGGCTATTTCTATTCCCTCATGTCGGCACTTTGGAAATCAAGCAAGAATTAGTTATCTCTAATCTCCTCTCTCCCAATGACTCTCAAGCGCCTAGGGCTGCTACCCTAGAACTAAGCCTGCGGTAGAGGGGTATAACCTCACCGGAGAAGACACTATCGTCATGGATCCAAGGTCCATGACAATCTCGGAGTCCAAGAGAATATTACTTGCTTTGACATCTCTATGTATAACACACAACCGAGAGTGTTTATGCAAATACAAAAGACCTTGTGCGATTCCTTCGATTATCGTCATGCGTTTACTCCAGTTAAGTAAGGATCTTCTTGATTCATCTGCACATTAATTAAGCATAAGTTTAACAAAAAAATAGTCGAATTTGTAGACTGCCTGATTAATGGAAGCTGTACCAAAAATAAAGAAATCCAAGCTTTTGTTTGGCAAATATTCATAGATCAGCATTTTCTCTTCTCCTTGAGAGCAGCATCCCATGAGCCTAACCAGATTTCTGTGCTGGAGTTTGGCTATGAGTTGGACTTCGTTTTTGAACTCTCTGAAACCTTGTCCTGAATGTGATGCAAGTCTCTTTACTGCTATATCCAACCCATCAGGAAACTGACCCTGTAAAAACGAGGTTTATATTTTGTTGATCATGGATGTGATCTTGTTCTTGTCAAACTGCACTAGTACTAGAAGAAAACTAACTTGCTGCATGGCTTCACTTTCATATAGTGTATGAGTGTTAGTTTCTTTTTCTCTATTTGCGCTCATGCATTCTCTACCTTGTATACAGGCCCAAAGCCACCTTGACCAAGTTTATTTTCAACTGAGAAGCTGTTTGTGGCTTCCAAAATTTGTGAAAAGCCAAGTATTGTGAAATTTGAACTGCTCCCTTCTATTTCCAATTCCTGGTGCACATTTACCTTCAATTTATAACCTATGCTCTGTTTACCTGTATTAACAGTTGTGCAGTCCCAATAGTTACAGACTTAAAACAAAAACTTGACGACTGCATGGAGATTGTATTAACTGACCTCGTCTTTTGCCTTCCAATCCATCCAAAATATAAGATGAACAAAATGAATACTGCTACTAGAGAAACAATAGTGGGAATCATCCAACCCTTGCTCTTGCCCCTGAGACAATGACAAGCCAAAGCTAAGCATGCCTTCACGTGGCATTTTTTTTGTTGCTGGTTTAAAGCATGTATCTTGTAGAAAAGTACTACTCCCTCTGTCCATTTATCTCCTTTATCTAAGCATTTTTTTTTTACAATTAGCCTCTCCTTGGTTGAATGCGCGTGGACCTACGCAATCTTGGCTTCTCCTTGGTTCCATGCAGGCATGCACATTAATTGGATCATAGATTTATTGCAAAGGACGTGGTCCATCAGTTCTTCTTGGTCTCTGGTTACAAGGCTTAAACGAAGGAGATTAATGGACGGAAGGAGTACCAGATTGGTTGGTTCGTGGATCCTTTGAAGTTTGATCCGTTGGGACTAACAAAATTAACACTACCCACAAAAAGAAAGAAACATGTTGCTGGCCACACATTTTATATTACTATATGCATTAGATACATGTCCTCGTATTTTTTTTTTTTTTTGGGTAATTACCTGTCCTTGTGTTGCCTCCTTCACATGAAAATAAATTTTGGGCACAAATCATGAAGTTGCCTGTAAAGCTGGGAATAAAAAAAATCATTTACTAAGGATACTGTAAAAGTAGCACAAATGAAATGATGAATTTTGCTTCTTTAATCTGCTTTGCTACAGATATATGACATACTTGAGTTGATCCGGATCCACCTGAAGTAGTGGGATTTCACCACTAATATTATTATACGCTATACTGCAAAATAAATTGAGTTATGTTACATGATAATTGAACAAGTAATATAATGTCACTAGCAAGTATGAGAGTGGTAAATTTGACAGGTTTTACTTTTACATCCTTTCGCCATGAAGAAAAAAGAAAACTTACATTTTATTCAATGATGAAAGATTTGATAAAGTGACTGGGATACACCCGCTTAAATAATTGTGGCTTAGATCCCTGTACAAGTTATTAGTTGTCACTCAGGGTTTCTTTATCAGTCATGATAATATGGGGGCCATGGCTGACTTACAGATTTTGGAGTTTAGAAAGTTGTCCGAGGGATTCTGGTATCGATCCAGTTAAATTATTGCTTCCAAGATTTAAAATTGTCAAACATGATAGCCTTCCAAACTCCAGAGGAATCCATCCAGTTATGCTGTTGTTATCCAGTATCCTGAAACCATATTATGTAGCAAGCAGCAAGTTTATCCATCTTGTTTGGGGACAGTATGAATGATTGGACCTATTTTCATGGGCACCAAATGTTGGATGCTGAAAGGAATAGATTGACAACTTACAGCTGCTGTAAAGTTGTTAGCTTTTGCAATGCTGGGTGATAAGGTTCCTTTTAACCCAGACGAGCTCAAAGTTCTGCAAACTCATAATGAGAAACTAAGCAAATAGCTATGTGAACACAAGCACACAGCATGACAAGCTTACAATAGGAAAATTAGGAAAGAATAGAGTATGAAATAATTCCATTCAAATGAAAACTCTTCTTTACAAATGGTTGGGTTTAATAACATTAGACAACTGTTAGAATTGGAGATTTCCTTATGTTCAATGACCATAATGTGAATTTTCTAGAACTTCAAAGTCTAGAAAGCTGAGATGAATAGACTGAACTTACATTTTTGTAACTGTGTTGTCTTGACAATTAACATTGGCCCAGTAACAGGGGCTTGTTCGATTATCCTTCCAATCACTAAGGACATCACGGCTATCGTCAAGCTGCGTCATCATTTCAACCAGTGCTTCGACTGTAGACAAACCAGGCTTATTCTGGGGTCCCAAGGTAGACTCAAACTCAAGTTCTCAAACATGAAATACTTATTATTCATAAAAAAAGAGAAATACTTACTGAATCTATTCAGTGCCTCACATGCAATTTTGTAATCTGTAGTACTTAAATAAAGAGGGCATGACAGACTATATTTCACCAATTGGATATATATATATATAGTACAAGGGCACTAATTATTGGGGTCAAGTAGGTAGTCTGACCATTCCATTGGTAGGCATTATATCTATTGAGCAGACTTCTTCTTGAGTTTCTAATTCAAACATTTGACTAGTGACATGGACAGGGAGCCAAATGTCTAAGATCCAGTTCTGTGGTCAGTAAAGTAATCTAGTCCATAGCAAATAATTTGTATGGCTTTGATGAAAGCTTATCATTCAGAATCGAAGTTTCAGTTTAAATATATAAATGCTTTTCTAATGCCAAGAACATCTTATATGGCGAAAATGTTAAATGTCAGTCATACATTGGGAGTCGACAGCGACAGAAAAGAGAGGACTGTTGGCATTCCCACAGAAGTAACACAAAAAGCTAATAGCTTCATTATTTCTGAATGCATCATCATGTTTTTGTTTCAGGAACAGATGCACTGCTGAATGTACTCTGATTCCGTTCACTTCAATAATAATAATAATAATAATAATAATAAGCCCTTTTGAAGTGAAATCGATGGTGGACTGCTGCATTAATGAAACAAAGCTTGTAAGAGGAGAGCAAACAGAGAAGAATGGAAGACAGAAATAATCAGAGAAGAAATTTGGCATGGTTCACAACTGGAATTCTGGAAGCAAAATGGAATGGTATAACAACATGCCAAGAACCTACACCAGCACAAAGTTTAGTTTGTTGAGGGTTATTTCTACAGTGGTTAAAGTTTAGTTCTGACTTCCTGTATGAAAAAAAGTGTATCGTATTTGGGGTGCAAAAACATTTGTATGTGTGAAACGAGTCTGTGGTTACTGAATTTCAGTAGCTCAATAGTATTAAGCAGTTCCCAGAAAGTTTCCTCTGATGCATTTCTCAGAAAGGAAAAACCTCATTCGGCATAGACATTTACAAGTAAGCCCAAAATCCCAAGACAGTGAGATTATCCTTCCAATCACTGAGGACACCACGGTTGCACCTATGCCTGCAGACAACCAGAAGTGAGAGGCCACAACAGGTCATTGTTGCCAAGCTCGAACTGAAGAGCGCTCCGACTTCCTTTCTTGATCCTCTTGCTCTGCCCTGACGTTTTTTCCGGCCTCTCGAAGCATTCCACTCGATGAAGGAGGGGGGATTTTCCTCGTGTCATTGTTGCCGAGCTGCATCCCCGACGTAGCAGCTCTAACATCCCGCCGCAAGCACCCCTCCACACATAGACCGGTCATCGAGAAGTGAAGAACATCAACTAGAGGCAACATCATGGCCACGACAAATTCCATCAGCGGCGCCTTCGGGAAGGGCATGATGTTGTCAATGCCACCGCCCTAGTCCAAGATGGACCGGGTTTTCACCCATGGAAGATAGTACCTTGTTGGGGAACACGACGCCCTCAACAAGGGAAGTGGCATCCACAGCGCCACCGTCGCCCACGGAATCCCACAACACAATTTCGACACCCCCTCCGACCGGGCAATATAAGGAACTTGGCCTACCTTGTCGTGCTCATCGCACTACCACATCTTGAAAGCCGTTGCGGCCATCATCATCGGGCTCTAGCACCCATAGTCGACGCCGCCGACAACCACCACCCGACACCGAGCTTGAGTGCCCCACCACCTTGGGAGTCGCCCTAGCCCAAGAAGCACCATGGAGGAGGAAGGAGACGACCGAGGGGAGAAGAAGAGGATCCCAATGTCACCGCCACCTGCGCATGTCTAGGGTCCGGCCAACGCCACAGCGGCCGCGTCCGGGTCCGGCAGCCCCACGAGCCCCCACGTCTCGGGCGCGGCCGTGCCCCCGCAGCTTGTTGTGGCTTGTGTCGCCGATTCGCAAGCGAGCCCGCCGCCGCCATCCCGGCGATCCGCACGGCCTTGCCGACACCTGCTCCGGTGGTGGCAGAGCGAGAGAGGGAGGAGAGGGAGCAGATGGCGGTGCTTGTTGAGGTCACCCGAGTCGCCCACATGGGGCGACGCGGGGACGTTGCTCGTTTATATGCGCCAAGAAAAGTAATTTTTCCATTCTAAATTATAAGCCATTCTTTGTTTTTCTACGTACATAATAAAAACTATGTAATATATATATGTAGATACTTTTGCTACCTAAAAAATCTAGAATGACTCATAATATGAAACAGAGGGAGTAATGATTTGTATCTGTGAAACGAAGCTTTGTGATTAATGAACTTCAGTGTATTAATTTTATTTCCTCAGTTCTCATTAAGTTTCATTTGGTACATGTCTTGGAAAAGAAATCCCTCCCATGTACATTTCTTCGTCGGAAAAATCCCTCCAGTATATTATTTTTCTCTGAGCTTCCAAGTGTACTTAAAACAAAACATCTACTTGTCCATCAAATGGTTTAATTTATCTTCTTCCCAAGTATTGGAAGCTGTATGTTAATACCGAAAGAAAGGCGGCAAGAGCAGTAGAAGAGCTTACCACGATAAGGAGAAGAGTCGGATCCCAGATTACTAGAACCTTGTATTCTTTGAACTGCATCCCAACATAAACTGTGCTCTTTGAAGAGAACAGAGGAGGATAGTAGTCTTGGCACTGAGCTTTGAGACAGGTATATAAAGCTAATGCCTAGTGGCACACAAAATGCCGAATGGATCAGAGTTTTTTTGTTTTTTTTTTGACAAGAGAATGGATCACAGTTAACAGAGCTTTTGTGTAAGCAACCATTGTGAGCTCTGAGCTGTTTGCGCCCTGAAGAACACGCTGGATTGACTGGGTGGGTTTGGTTGCATTCCACCAGTCTTGTGTGGGCCAACAGAAAGTGAATCCTGAGGTACAGAAGGTACACTGATATGTGAAGTTCGCAGTCGCCGTCGCCCACATTCAGCGTGTGAAAAGTTTCATGTCGTGTGTGGGCCCGGCCTTTGGATTCTGATTGGAGCGGCTAGTCCAATGACGCGGACAATTCATCACTGATGTATGCATGATGATATAAGGATCATGTCACCCGTGCCGCTAGAAAGTAACTAATGAAATAAACCTATACATGGCAGCACTAGCACCGGTAATTTCTCAGGCAAACTTCAAGAAGCTAACAAGCCCAGCAAATTGCACTGTAGCACAACTGCACAAGTGCTTTTATATATCGTCAACACCACCCCCCATTTTCGTGACACTGACATTGACCTGAGCTCTAGGCTGGTCTGCAATTGATGACACTGGCATTACCTGTAGTTCACAATTAACGGTGATTCATTTTGCATGATATGAACCGAACTGAACTTTCGGTAATAGGGTTTGCTGTTTTGTGAACTTGGGTCTTCGGCTTCGACTCTTATGTCGTACCGAACCGACCGACCGATGAACTGATTTTTAGTTCGCATAAGCTCAACCACGAAACGCACCACTCGTGACTCTTGGTCCCTTGGTCTAAGCTTCCATGTTTGTTCTTCATTGTCCATTGTCCGTCGAAGACCTTGGAAAACCTGGCTTGACTTTATCCATAGTTGTCAACAATACCTAACACATTGACAACAATGACAAGCAATGCATGGACTTGACCCGTCAGTTCGTCGAAATCACAAACACGACTCATCAACCGAAGATCCATCAACTCGCCTCGGCAATTACTCATCATCCGTACATGCATGGCAACGTATCCAACTTTTATCTCAAATGCATGAAGCTCTGTTTAACTAACAGAAGGGCACGAATAAACGTCCCATCTTGCACTAATAAAAAAATAAAGCGAGCAGTCCAGAAGGGCCCCAAATATATATGGGGCAGCCAACGTTTGATAGGTGGGTTTGGGTCTAAAATGGGCCATCATGGATTGGCCGACCCAGTTTTGCAAAGACCGATTGTATTTGTTTTTTTTGAGGGAAAGACCGATTGTATTTGTGATGCAGCAGCCTCCTCGTTCGCTACGAATTGGGGCCCGGCCCACCCTTCCTGCAGCGACCAGTCAAGCGTATGTGGGCCGCCCGGGGCATCACCAGCGGATGGATCCTCTTCCCGCCGTCGCGGTTCCTCAGAAGTAGATGGCGGCGCTGTCCATTGCCTGCGATCCCCATTTGCCGCTACTGGTTCAGAAGGTCGTTCATGGTCCATGTTTCCAGGAAGACACGAGATATTTGGCCATGCCGCCCCCGGTTGGCAACAGTGATAATAATGGGGCATTTGGATCTATTGCCGGCGACGTCGAGGACCTCTTCCACTCGAGCGAGGCAGCCGGTACCCCGGCAGTGCCCTGGAGGCCATCCCTGCGTAAGTGCCTCACTGCACACTAATATCTTAGATCTGTTTGGATGAATTACAACTTAATTAATTAGTACTAGTGATTGGTTGATTAGTGATTAGTCCAACTTTGTTAGGATCCACGAACTAACAACTAGCACTATCAAAATGTTTAGACATATTGGCATCACTAGTTGTAATAGTTGGGTTTTATGAACTACTACTAAACTAGTTGGCGCATAGGGTCCTTCGCCTGATTGGATCCTCGACTAAATCTTATAGTCAACTAACTGTTAATTAATGGGATCTATAGAGGCTCTTATTTAGTTTTCATGACCAAGTCAAATTCAAAGGCTCGTATTGTCAACGGAATGTCACTAGGACTAGGGTAACTGTGGTTCACCTTGAAATTGTGGGTGGTCATTTACAAAAAGAACAGGAGAATTTTTAACGTGCTTGGAGGAACCGATTGTTCCTCCCGTTGATTTGGTTTTTACCGGGTCGTCCCCCTTATCTCTTATAATCAAGGGTAATCTACTACTTTTGTATCAGCTTCTCAGAACCGATCACTCCTCTTTCCTAATTAAAACACGGCACGAAGGCCGCGTTGTGCCGCCGCGGCCGCCTCCGTCGAGGAGTCCCCGACGCTGGTGCCCGCTTCGTTGCCCTCAACCTCTCCCTCGCTCACCACCTCTCCGGAGTATCAGTATCCCGCCTTGCCGCGCCGACGCTGTCGTGCTCGCCGCTTCCCGGCGGCAAGCAGCAGCAGCCCTCGTGGCTCTCTTTCCAGCGGAGCCCTCGCGAGCAGCGCGACCCGCGTGGCTCCAAGACTACGCAGAGAGCACGCCCCGGTTCGCCTCCCACTACTTTTCCTCGCCGGCCAAGAGCGTCGAGCACAGCCTGGACAGCACGCCATGGCGGCGCGCCGCCACGCAGCAGGACCGGGACGCGCTCGTCAGCCCATGGTACATGGCGGGAACCGCGTCCTCCGCGGCCAGGAGAATGTTGCTGACTTGTCTAGTGCACGATCCGCGGTGTGAAGTGCTCGTGGATGTGGAGCACGTCGCGGCTCACGCCCCGCGCGATCCGGAGCAGGTCCGGCCACTGCAGCGCCTCCGCGCCGCCGGGCCAATCGTGCAGGCTGCCGTACGCCATGTAGGGGTACCGCAGCAACCTCAACCGGCTGCAGACGCAGAAGCCCTCGAGCGGGACCAGGTTCTTGTGCCGCGCCGCCACCTACGACAGCGTCTCAACCTCTGCGCGGAACTCGCGCTTCATCAGGCGCATGTCGCCGTTGAGCTTCTTGACGGCAAGGCGCGCGCCGTCCTCCAGCTCCGGGAGTACACCAGCCCGTGGCTGCCGGCCCCGATGATGCTCGCCGGGCCGAAGTTGTTGGTCGCCTTGAGGATGTTCGAGAATGTGACGTGCTTTGCCGTGTCGCCGCCGGCCTCCGACATGAACAGGATCGCATCCTTGGAGTCGTCACCGTATAAGTCCGTCGTGGAGTCCAACATGGACGCCACCGCGAACAAGCCACTGTCGGCGATCACGATGCATCCGGCCAAGACGACGATTATGATAATAGATTCACAGGAAGTTTCCGGCCAAGACAATGATTATGATCACAGATTCACATAAGTTTAGGAGGAGCAGCTCTCATCAAACAAGAAGACCATTTTACCCTTCAATATTAATTATAATTCAGTTCCAATCTCATGGTTGCTGCCTCACTTGGTTCCTCTCACATGGTTTCTCTAACTTTTTAACCATTAGGGATCGACTAAATGAAAGAGCCCATATTAATTCCAAGCGTGGTAAAAACTCTCAAAGAACAGAGGATCTCTTTCTGAAAATAAGTTGGTGGACAGACGGCGCAAGTGTTAAAACTTCTCTTTTCCGGCCTAAATCTATCTATCTATAACTCTTATAAAGATAAACCCTACTAGATGATTTCTCTCTCTACATGTAAGGCGTCCCACATCATTCCCCACTAATTGAATCCATATATCCTCCACTTGCTTCCTTTAACGCATCAAGACAAAACTTCCATGACGAAACTCCCATGTTCCCAACTCCTCTATTCCACTTCTATAATGAAGCTAGCATCTAATCAAATTCATTCATATTTTCTGTTCCATACCCGCAGCACAGCACGGGGAATTCTCTTAGTTTATGAGAAAACAAATGGCATTATTATCCCGTTGAAACAGTCATGTACAGACGTAGTCGATCATCACCTCTCACCTCTCACAAGCAATTTTTACGGGACAAGGACGTGGCAAAAGATTCGTGCTCGGCATGGAAACAAGCCATTTGCGTATATATGATTGGTTTTGAAAAAATTTAAGGCCTACTGCAGACCACAATTTAGCGCCCACTAATGCACAAATAAAAAATAATACAACCAGAAAATAAAAAAAAATATGCATCTTAGTTCAAAAAAAATACGAAGAGGCATCTAACCATGATTATTACAAGAATAATTTAAGATAAAAACAAAAAATACGTTCAACATTATATGAACCGATGCAAATCATAAACGGCTGTTATCATGAAACAGCATGAAGAATTTCAAGGCTCCTATAGAAGGTAACATGCTCTAAGGAGGACCAGTCCTATATCCGGCCTCATCTACATAAGGTAGAATCAGGACATAATTACATAACTGCAGCACCCAAACACATTGACTGAGTTCTTACAAGCAAACACGAAGCACAAAACGACACACAAGTTTAGACTAATGAAGACCAATTCAACTAAGTAGATAACCAACAATTTGATGCGAAGAATCCTTTTAGCCATTATTATGATGAGAGAGAGAGAGCGCGTGCGCACACAAGACCGAAACCAGTGCATCCTGTTGAATAGAACCTGCAAAAGAAGTTTTTTAGACAAAATCATTTATTGTGTGCCAAATTCCCTGAGTAGCTGCTTCAGTTCATTTTTTTGTACATTAGGTTTCAAGCGCACAAAAGAACTGTGTTCCCCCAAAAGTACAGTAGTTTTGGGTATAATATTTTTGGAAGAAAATGAGAACATAAAACCAAGTCTTTTCCCCGATCATTAACATAAAACAATGTTTGAGTGCCAACGAGGAAGCATGCAGCAGGCCTGTGCATGCCTGAAGAATATTGGTATGTGTATGGAAATTAGAGACAGAACAGAGATAGGTTTTGGGAAGTGGTTGACAGACTGCATGTAAAGAAAGCAGGAGTGAACACTACTGATCCCTGGTGATCATTAGTCTCTATGAATGAACTGTGTGTTGGGTAGCTTACTTGCTATTGTATGACCCAGGGATTGGGAACCATGTTGTCGATGAATGGTTGTGTGTCCGCTCGTGCCTGCGCCTCGAAACGTGCTGCAGTTGCAAATTGCCGGAGCACAAGCGTGAGAAAAGGATATGTACACAAGCCACAAAATGTATCATTTGAGAAGACTGGTCGACTCGGACTTCAGATACTTACCGCGAAGCAGCGCAATGTTGTCAGTAGCGTTGTTGCCGTCGAATGTGACAGCGTTGGTCTCGTGGAGGTTGTGGCGCTGCTCGTACGCTTCCATAATTAGCGGCAGCACCAACATCTACATTGGACAGCGAATGTAAGAAAATTCTTTGTCACCACTGGCGATATGACGATCAAGGTTGCAGTGAAAAGATAGACTGACCATCTGGTCCCAGTTGAGCTGCGGCAATGGGCACTCAGTGCCACCGATTTCGACCTTAACGAGGTTGAAGACGGAGTTCACGTAGATGGTGTCGTCACCCGCCGTGTACACGTACACCTTGTCGCCGGGCATGCAGGTCCTCGTGTGCTTGGTCGTCGCCTCCCACATACGGTTCGGCATGCCGTCTCCCAGAATCTGATCCCGCCAAACACAGCATTGAAAACAAGTATACACGGGCAGAGTTCGTGATGTGTTCCACTCACGAACAAGAATGGAAACTTACCTTACGCAGCTGGTTAGGCTTGACCATTAGCATCCTTAGGAATTCCTGAACAGTCTTGATGTTGCTGCGCTCACTACAACACGTCATCGAATTAAAGGCATTTTGTTAAAGGCACTTTTATTAAATTGCCTCAATTTTCTTTTACTTAAAGGCATTTTGATCAAAAATCCTTTAAAACTATTTCTTTTGGAGGCATTTTCATGAAAGTGCCTTTATAACTTTTTTACCATTTGGAGGCATTTTTATGAAAATGCCTTAAATTGCTTTTAGTATTTGGAGGCATTTTTTTGAAAATGCCTTCTATAGTCCTGTACACACAGCAGCGATGCGCCGATGCCCCCTCCCCTGCTCCGCATTGCTAGGCCACATACTCTGGAAAAAAAATCCCATCAGTCCACCTCCTCCCCTACGCCCAATCCCACCCGACGCCGCCACCTCCACCCCTCCTCCTCTCCATGCTGCCCCCTTCGCCGGCTCAACTCCTCTCTCCACCAGGACCACCGCCTCCTCTCCCTCCACTCCCGATCCCACGACGCCGCCACCTCCATCCCCTCCGCGCCACTTCTCCTCCCCACCCAGCTACCGGCCCGTCGCCATCTCATCCCCGCCGCCTCACGCCCGCGCCTCTCTTCGCCCTAGCTCCCGCAACGCCGCCACCTCCTCCGCTGCCGCCACCACCTTCTGTCTCGCGCCGCCTCTCCTCGCCCTTGCTCCTGTGCAGGTTCGCCCCGCCTGCCGCCACCTCCCCGCTGCCGGCCCGGACCGTCTCCGAGCATCCCCTCCGCCAGTCCGGAGGCCGACGCCGCCACCACGACAATACTAGGTCCGACGCCGCCACCGACCGCGACCATCGCAGGTATGACACATCTCTTGCTCCACGACCTCGCACAAGTCCGCCCACGACGCAGAAGCACTGTACTATCGCTCCGATCCCCAACCATCTAAACCAATCGGAAGTACATGGTTGGCGCCAAGACACCATGTATTCGTTCAAATGCTTGCACCAAACCGAATTCCATTTTTGTAATTCAGGCGTCTGCTTTTCTTATGCTCAGGATACTAGAAATGTTATGATGCAAAGTCTGCAACAAATAAAGAGAGGCAGCAGAGCACACACTTCTGGGAAATGCTAAGGATTTCAGACACCACTTCATTAGTTGACTGTTGTGCTTTTTCTCATAACAGTCTTTTCTAACGAAATAGTAGAGAGCTGATAGAGTTAGGAGTCATCTTTGTAGGATGATATAGAAGCTATAAAGTGTTCCTACTACCTCGTGCATATGAATTTTTCCCTTGCTCACTGCCTGTGGTCACTAAAGGGTTTGATTCAGCAATCAAAGTGCAGTACTAATAATTTTTGTTCATTGGTCCATTTGTGGAGTAGCACCGGTGAAACACTTGTCTAAGGTGGACAATCTTACTACTCACAGTATGTATTTGTATGTCATGATCACCTTACAATTTTCAATTTTGAACAAACAATGATTTGGTTCATATATCTGACCCTGTTTGGAGCAGGCTACTAGCAGTAGCACTAGAACCTCACATCTTTGTACACTCTCGCCAATGGTTGGAGCAGGCTACTAGCAGTAGCATGCTTGAGTATTTCTTTTGGTTTTAGTAATAGTGCTTCTGTTATATGGTTAATCAGCATGATCCTGAACCATAGATATATGGTTGTTGTGTTCTGATGTTATCAGTGAAGCATAGGAACTGGAGATCTCTTTGAGTTAACTAATCTGATATCTAATCAGTGTGAAAGAAAATTCTGATTTTATTTATGAAGTTTTGATATATCTGAATGTGATGCATTATGTTTTCTGCACAGGGTGAAGGTTTGGACAGCCTGTGGAGTTTAGAGAAGAGTTTTGATATATCATACACTATATTTCAATTGCATATTTGAACTAATGAAGCCCATGAATTCTTTTTTTTTTCAAGAGCACGCCGTAGGCGCGTATTTGAAGCCCATGAATTCCATGTCATTACAGCTGTTAAGGAGCACAAGTGTCTCAACTATAGGCCATGACGAGCAGGTTAGTGCACAAGTCCACCATGCCTGTGAATCCTATCTCTTGTGCTAGCTTGGTTGTCAAATGAGACTCAGTTGAGAATGACTCTCTTGTGCTAGTATGTATTTTGCCATCAAGTAGTTCCTAGCCAGTGGTGAGGATGATTAATGATGGCTATACAAACTAAAATTTCATAAATTATTTAGACAGAAACATGAGCCCAGATGCAAGTTCAGAGAGGGCTGAATTAACGAAAATGTTTATAGGTAATTTTCCTACACCAAAATAACTAAATTACATTAAGTTTTATATGCAATTTTCTGTGCATGTGTTGGGCGCTGGTGTGCAGTGCATACTGGAGTGTAAGCTCTCTGCTTTTCTGTACTCTGAACATACTTTTTTTTTCTTACTCTGAACATACTATGCATCCTTTTAGATACTAAGGGTGTTATGATCTGGACCATAAGTTGTTCACTGATGAAATAATTGTATAAATCTCTTATTCAGTTCATTACTTGTCAAGGAGAAAAAATCAACAAATATATTTCTATTAATGCTACTAGGAACCTGCAATCTGTACAAAAAAGCACTGTTGAATAAGCTATAGCTCTGAAGTCTGACATAAACTATGTTTCCTGCTCAGAGGTGAAGGTTTGGACAGCCTAGTGGAGTTTAGATAAGAGTTTTGATCTAAGTGGTGCTTCACAGGTATTTAAGCAAGGCTGCAGCTCCTGGAGTAGATGTGGACAGCCTAGTGGAGTTTAGATAAGAGTTTTGATCTAAGTGGTGCTTTACAGGTATTTAAGCAAGGCTGCAGCTCCTGGAGTAGATGCTTTGTAGATGTATTTGAAGCTTGTAGAGAACTTGATGGTTGAAATGCTTTCGAATGTATCTGAAATCTGTAGTGAATTCGATTGCTGAAATGGATGAAATATGTGTAGTTTACTTCTTTCTTTGATAAATATTTGGAGATAGAACCGGCCTGTCCCTATGAATAATTTTAATATTTTGATAGATATATTATTAATTTGTACTCACATAAGTTCATTCTGGTTTGGAGGCAGCGGACCCAGGACGAGTTGTCCGTGAACTGGAGCTCGCCTACCGTGACGCGCCCGTCCCTCATGGTGAGGCTGACGTCGCCCGTCAGGAGCGGGCCCTTGCCCTCGCGCTCCTTGACGACATTCCTCTCGAACTCATCCGTGGACCAGTCCTCGCGGCCATCTGGCGGGAAGTCGCCAAACACTGGGACCAGCTCGACGCGCAGCGACTGCGGGGGCGCGCCCGGCGAGCCGATGTCCGTGTCCACGAGGATCACCTCCAGTGGGTTCCCTGCCCCGTCCTCGATCTTGCTCCCCGTGAAGACCGGGAGCTGCGGCGGGGCCCGGAACATCAGCTTCCACAGTGGCAATCGCCCACTGAAAAACTAGCAACTTTTTCTGTAATCATTATATGAAGGTTTCCTTTGACCGCAGATGCTTGGGCTGGTAAAGGGGCAGCTGAACAGGCCTCAATGATCCTGCCACCGTCGTAGCTTCCAGGCACGACGCGCGCCCCGATGCGGAGCTTGAGGGAGTGGACCCAGGACGAGTTGTCTGTGAACTTGAGCTCGCCCACCGTTGCGTGCCCGTTCCACATCGTGAGTCTGACATCGCCGGTGAGCAGTGGGCGCATCCCTTCGGGCTCCCTCATGATGGCTTTCTCGAACTCATCTGCAGTCCAGTCCTCGTGGTGTTGAAAGTCCCTAGAAATGGCACGAGTGCAACAACACCCTTCACTAATCTGATACAAAGGCCACATCCACATAGGGTGGGACCCTAGCGTCTGGGTACGGACGATGACAAATAGAAATGGTCCTATGGATCGGGAGATGAATTGCCATCTCCAAACGTACTGCAACTATTTTTCTAACTGACAAGAGGACAACTAAAATAATTTAGCTCCAAAGCAATTCTCGGGCGAGATAGATGCTGTCCGAATGCAACCATCCCCAGCTAACACCTTCCCCAAAACAATCCAACAGGATAAACCAGGAGCAAACGTTTGAGGCATCAAATCTATACCTACTAATAAATCTATATTTTTTCTACTAACAAAGAGAGAAAATTTCAGTCCCACCTTTTTTTTCTGCCCTTTTTTTCCGCCATTGACGTCTCTTGTAACCGGACTCTGTGTCCGCCCACCTGCCTACGGACAATTTTGTGTGCCTTGCCCTCTTAAAAAAAAACATCACACCAAATCAAAACCAACACGGGTCCCTCTCTGATCCATCGCTGATCTCCCTTCCGTCGTGTCCGTGCCAATTATTCTATTCCTTCCGCAAACATATAGAACACATATCTTTTTTTGATCTCCTTCTCAAAATAGAATCCAGCACACACGACATGGAATCCAAACCAAACCAAGTCCAATTCCAGAGAGGGTGGGTAGAAGGCCAGAAGGGAAGAGCATGCGGAGCTCGGCTTGACATCAATGGAAGAAGTCCTGATGCCCTGATGGCTGCAGGCCATGGAAGGGATACGAAAGCTGTCGGGTTCATGCATGCTGGTTCGGTGATGGAGATAAGGAGATGTGTACGGTGAAGGAGACGATAAGAAGAGAGAGAAAAAGGAACAGTATAATAATTGAGAGAAAAAATGATAATATATGAGTATTATAATTATTTTTTCATTTTTAACAACTAGAGGAAGCTATTTTTATAGAACGATTATCTAAAATAATTTTAGATTTATAAGTGAATATGCTTTGAAGCAAGAAAAATCTCCAAAGTCGCCTCCAGTTGAGCACGCTGGAGAAGAGCGAAAGCCACGGCTGCGGAGAGCGAGATCAGAGCCCAACAAAGCCGCGGTGTTGATGTCGGCACCGGAGGAGCAGGGAAGGCTCGGCACGGGAAAATGAGGCCTACCCTGGGAGGTTTGCTTTTTATTAATTTATTCATGGAGTTTTTTTTTCCCCACAGAAACGCACGTGCATATTTACTAAGTAAAGTTAATTCAAAAAGTGGTCAACAACAATGATTGCAAAGTCACTTTTCATTTTAAAAATTTTATTTTTTAGTGTCTCGCTTTTTAAAATTTAGAAAACTCATTTGAGGGCGTCTCAATATGGAGCCACCCTACTATGGACCACAGTAGGGGGGCTGGATATTGAACCGTCCCTACTAGGCCCTACAAAGGTCCACAAAAGAGGGGCGGCTCATACATCATGTCCACGATGAGGCGGCTCATACATTGTCCACAATAGGGGCGGCTCATACCATAGTAGGGCGGCTCAAAACAAAAACCGCCCCTACTCAAAAAAGGGCGGCGTTCCCATAGTAAACTTTTATAGTAGTGAACAGCATGTCGTGGTTACCACCGCCAACACAAGGTTGATATTGTCCTTATGTGTCTGAGTTTGTGATGAGTGATCGTCGGAGATGATCGATCTTGTTTGAGTTTGGAGACTATATGGCGAGAGTTTACCTGTGCAACATATCTCTTCGCTATGGTGATGTGCAGGTGTGCCACAGAGATGATTGTTTGACATGGAGACAGTCAAGTATAGACGTACGTACCATGCCGATGGAGTAGGAGCGATGAAAGATGGATGTGAGCCTTAGACCGTGGGATCAAGATGGCCGGGAGATTGATCGTGATGGCTGGCACATGGGGACATCAACAAGCAAGAGCACATGAGGGCTTGAATAATGACCAGACTATGGTTTTCGGGTTTGGGCTGGAATTCCAATGGCACATAGTAGCGTTATCACGAAGTTTGCGTCATGGGGAAACAGAGCCGTGAAGAACATGTGCCCATTAGATGCCTCTATCTCAAGTTAGACCATTATGCCCCTAGGTTAAGTGGTTCAACAAAATATCTAAGGGCACTCTTAGGAATGTGTAATAGCTCTATAAATAAGAGAGAGGCTACCCCGCCATCTTTTCAGAGCAACTCCAACAGAGCCCCTACTTGAGCCCCCATAGCTAAATATGGGGGCTTAGGCCAAAAATCGTGCTCCAACAGGGCGCTACTAGAGCCCCAAAATTTGGCTGGGCACCCAAATTCTCCCCTTACACCCCATGTTTGTTGGGCCAACAGCGACCCCCATCCCGAGATTCCTCCCCACGCCGTATGGACACACAATTCCTCCGCCACCACCGATAGCCACACAGGTGCGCTCGCCACCACATGGGTAGGCACGGGCGCCGACAACCTTGTGTGCTCCCTCCACCGCACCTTGAGCTTGGCCGCGACGGGCTCCTCCCCGACCCTAGGGCACCAAAGTGGCGGATGTCTTTGGCAGCCTACTCCACTAGCTCAAGCGCCGCCGATCAGCCATGGCGCGAGCACGAACGCACCATGCAGCCATGGCAATAGCACGAGCGCTGGAGCCCCTCCTCTCGCCACTAGAATCGCCTCGTAGCACACCTACCCCTAGCCCATGCGAGAGCTCGTCACCGCCGGTGCGGCCGGCGGCAGCTCCACCCGATGTGAGCCCATCACTCAGAGGAAGAAGGGTTGTTTGACTCAATAACGTGAGGGACCCCATGTCATTGTCTCTAAATATAATTTTTTGGGGCTTTGTTTGGGTGCTGCTATTGGAGTAAATGAAATTTGTTGGGCCAATAAAAATGGGGGGGGCATCCAAATCAGAAATGGGGGCTATTGTTTGAGTTGCTCTCAGCTTTCAATTCTTTGCTTCCTAGTCTCACTCAGTATGTCTATAGCCAGTCTATTGAGATCAACAGTTTGAGTAGATGATACACTGTTTGTGTTTAATCTATTTGATGCAATCTTTCCTGTGTAAAGAATCAGACCTGGTTCATTCAGAGCAATAAAGAAATCATTCCTCCGAGATTCGGGTTCATAGATTGTCGGTGTTCTGACCCGCGGTCTTAACAAGCATGTGCCCGCCCCTGCCCTGTCGCAGATCGGGCCACGAGCCATTCACCGACGGGGAGGCGCCGCCGCCGCAGTACAAAGGAGAGACCGGGTCGGCGCCCGTCCGCATGCCTTCCTCTCCCGCCCAGCCCGTGGTGTTGCCCCGCGGCGCGGCGGCGAGGCGGCCTCCGGGGCGGCGCGGCGGCGTGGCGGGCTCATCGCGAAGCGCGGCCAGCCCCGCCCGCCTTGCCTTGCTCTCGTCTCTAGGCCCCGGGCGGCGTGGGAGCTCGTTCGCCGCCGCTGGCGCGGCGCGCCGGCCGGCTGCGCTCGCGCGCGGAGCCTCGCCTCCGGCCGCCACGAGCCCGCCTCGGCGTCTCGCGTGGCTCTCGTTGCGCGGCGCAAAGCCGACCTGCGCTGAACAGCGGCGGGCGCGGCTCCCGGCGGGGCCCCCCGATGGCGCTAAACGAGCACATCTTCTCCGCTGAGGACTTCTTCCCCAACGCGCCGAAGATTCTGTTTGGGGGCTTTGATTTGAGAATTCCACTGGAGATGAGACTAAATTTAGGCCCTTAAATTTCATAAATTGGCTCCTAAATTAAAAATAAGGGCTCATGTTTGAGGGGGTGGTTGGAGATGCTCTTAGACGCCTTTACTTCTGTCTAGAGTTTTAGCCAACTGCCCCTGTTTCAAATTAGATACTTTAACCATATTTGGTTTGGGATTATTAGACTAAGAAGCTGCAACACTGTCACATATATATTTTTCTGCAAAGGAGAGAACATTTGATATTGAGCGGTTTACTCTTGAGGAAGGTGCTTTAGGGTAAACTCAAATTTGAACAATTCTCACACAATCGGAAAGACTTTGCCATCAAGTACGTAGTAGACTGTAGCTACATTTCAGAATTATCAAAAGTGCTACGGGATGTTCTCGAACCAGGCACTTGAGGTTGGCTTTCACCCCTTGACATAGTTGGCACCGCTGCAACTATCTTCGAGAGAGCAATGGAATTCCATCCATTGAACTAGCATCAGCAAAGGTCAGCGTCTTCATCTTCGCCCAGCTCATTCTCTCGACACAAGTGGATGCAACAATCTTTAGGTCTTGCTACTTCGATCAACACGTCAACAACAACAGCCGCATGGAACCACAGCGCGAGGACGCTACTGCCGGGGAAAGGGGGGGAGAGAGATGTCATGTGCCAAATTAAGGTGGGGCCCAAAGGCCAACGCCACCAGCCCAAATGGGCTTGGCACATGCACAGGAGGCCCTTGGCCGGCCGCCGCTGCCGCGCCATCGTCATCATCGGCTTCGTCATTAAGTAATAAATATTTAGGGAATAAAGATAAGAATAAAATAGGAAATAAAATCAGGGGATTTCTTTATATGCAAGTCTCCCCGGACTATAAATATAAGGGACTTGTAATCGGTTGGGATCAATCGAAAAAAAAAAGGGGTAACTCCCAACAGCTTCAGCTCTCGGTCGCTCTCTCTCCCCTCCCCACGCGGCGCCTGCGCTTTTGCCTGCACGCCGCGACACCGCTGCGCCCGTCGCCGCCGCGCCCCCAAGGCGGCCGCCGCCACCGATCCCCGTCACCGCCCGGAGCTGTTGTACATCATCGCCCTCGTCTCCCTACCTCCCCGTTCATCGCCGGCCCTACGCCATCTACGCTATCACGCCACCGATCATCGCCGGTCTACGCCATCATGCCGCCCCAAGCCGACCGCTGCCTCCCGCCACGTGTCACGGGATTGATCCGGTTTTGTGACAGAGAGATGGGTATTGTTCTTTAAGAGTAGAGTTTCCCAACCATCTATCCTCCCGGAACCTGATCTCTTTGCCATTATGAACTAGTTTCCCAACATACGCATATCACTAGTTGTGGAATTAAAATTCTTATTATATAAGACCAATCATAAAAATACTAATAAAAATGTTTATATGTGTACTCATAAGTAACTTCAAGTAGATCATGAAATATATTTTTGTACTGTTTTTTTACAGATACAAATATTGTTTACGTTTTTGTATAATTAGTCAAATATAAAAATGTAACTTATGCAAAGATTCAAACAAAGCTACCTTTTCTAAAAAACAGAAGGTATTGTCAAAGTGTGACTAGTTTTAGAATGGAATAAGGAGTGAAAAGTATGATCGCCTCATGCTTCAAAATTGGGTTGTTTGATCCATATCATTGTAATGTTTGAAGTTCTGATACATGCAATTACAATTTACCTATTCTCAAACTTGCCATTATAATTCTTCTATTCTTTTCATTTATTGTGCTCCTGCCCAAAATACTCCCTGCCACCTCTCTCCCTCCACTTTCGCTGACGTGTGGGCCCTAGGATCTCCTTCAACCTATACCCAACCTCCACTTACCTCGGCCCTATTTACTAGGGCACACACGTCCACTGGTGGCATGGCCCCAAGATCCACATACATGCCCTTCTCACGACAATGACGGAGCTGGGGGTGGCGGCGGGGGCCACGGCCACCCCTAACACAATAAAAAACCATGTAATATTTTTTTGGGCCTTCAGCCTTGGCTTAAGGATGGCGGGACGTCGCAAGCAAAGCAGATTTCCATTAAGTGACGGATCGTAGTCTACGAGTCTCGTAGAAAGGGTGACGTTTGATTAGGTATCTTGACCACTTTTGCAAACTAGTTATTTGTTTTTGTGTATTTCTATTGCATAGTTAATTACTACAACTACAATCATGGCTAGCTAGTGTATGGTTGTACGAACAATAAAAAATTTGTGGGAAATGCAAAATTCTAAAATCGATGAATATTTGTTTGGCTCCCTTTTATTTTTCTCGCCCGCTCCGCTATTGTCTACCGAGCACCACACCACCTCCTTCCCTTTGGGTCCTGCACTAGCACTAGGGGCGGGACCGCCATGCCATGGAGGTGGGCCTTGCTACTGTGAGCTCTTGCCATTGGTGGCGTGGCCCTAAGATCCACCTCCATGGCCTTTTGCTGAGCAACATGCCACCTCCATGCCTCCTACTACGTCATCTGTACGAGGGGCCGGGGCCACCTCATCATGGCGATGGATGCGTCAAGGGCCGTCGTCATCTTCGGAGGCATGGACAATTGTTTAGGGATGAAAGTGGTATGGACAATTCTCCGCTCGAATCCGAATTTTAAGGATATGGAGAAGTGCCCAACCGCAAAAAAATATTTTAAGTACCTTTTTTATATATGGAATGATAATCCTTGCCTATTGTAAGTATTTTTTTGCTATATATGGAATGAATAAATGATCCAAAGACTTCGATCCCATATTGATCTTTGCATGCATGCACGTTTATATATGTACATGGTTCTGTCGAGTGAATGGTCTTTCATAGACAAGTTGGTGAATAGGTGTGTTATACACTACTACGGAATTGTCCATCACTGCCGGGCTCCAACCCCTTCACTTTGCCCAAAAACTGAACCGCGTAACCATAGCGGTAGTGATGTGGGGTTTGAAACACTACCGGGTCAAAACACCGGGCGGTGATGCGAGGAGAGACTGCCGGTTTGATATCGAACCGGCAGCGCACTGTCACCGAACACTGTCGGGTGTTCCACGACCCGGCAGCATTTTTGATCCAAGCAATGCAGGTTCGGAAGTCACCGCGTGAGTTGATATTGGGAGCACTGTCGGGCTTTAACGAACCGACGAGAATCGTGGGGATAACACTATCGGGTTAGACCGGCCGACGGTGTATCGAAGAGCTAACAATGGCGGCTTACTTTGAACCCGTCCGCTGAACTTTACGTGAACACCGTCGGTGATCTCAACCCGACAACGTTATTAGAGTGGAGACTATCGGTTGGTTAATGCGGCCGGCGGTGATGATGTTTCGCTGCCTATGACGGTTAGTAATTCAAACCGATAGTGTTTGGTGTAGTTACACTACCGGTTTGTATGTCATTCACTGTCGGGCCCATGCCACCCAAATGTTTTTGTTTAAAATTTTTATAATTTATGAATTTTTTCTGAAAAATCAGCTATTTTTAAACCCATAAAAGCATCATAGATACATTACATGGTTCAAAGGTTACATACAACTAACTCCACCTAATGTTCTACGAAATTGAGCCTAGGACATCAACTTCCAAATAAGGAAAACAATGACAATAGCCATGACAAAATCAAAACATCTTTCATAGGCCAAGTCGCAATTCTCCTAATCTTCATATCTATGGAGAGAGGCTTCTCATCGATCTCGAGTGGCTGGTTGATAGTGAAAGTTTTCACCATAGTAGGCCCCGAAAGCTTCGATCAGTCTTGTATTTTTGTAACAATTACCGGGGTAGCCGGAGACTTGAGCGAGCAATCTTCCTGTGTTCGATAGATCCCGGCACTTGACCAACATGCACTACATACCACGCCATGGTTTGCCTATACATGCAACCAAAATAGGATGTTAATGCTATGTCATTCGGAAATGTTGTACGGCAAGATTTTGAACACCACGAAAACTCATGAATTTCAACATCTATCTCATTTCAATCACAATTCGAGCATGTCTTCAATCATTGTTGTAAATGACCACAATGTTTAAATCTAATTTGTTCACCATAGACCAATTAAAATACTTTAGGCACTATATTAGGATCCCGAACTGTTTGAAAGCAAAATCTAAATAGAAAAAGGAAATAGCGGGTTGGATTTATCAACACGGGCATTTCAACGAACAACTCAAAGGCGGTGACCGACGCACTCACCGAAGCTTCGCGTGCGGTCCGCGCGCTCTGCCTTGTCTCGGCGGTGCGAGACGCAGCGCCCTGGAAGGAAGCGAGGGCGCGGACGGGCGTTCTTCCGGCGAATCGAAAGCTCGAGGTCGTGGCGGGTACGGTGTCGGGCGTGACGGGACGACGGCGGGAGGCTGCAGACGGCGGTGCGGTGTAGCGGCGGTCCCCCGTCGACATGGACGAAGAACAAGCGGGCGGGCGGGCGAGAACAACGGCGAATTAGATCTCATTCTCATAGGCAAAATCTCGAGGAACTAAATGGCTAATTAGTTCTCACCGTGGAAGGGCGCGGGACCGCCGCGGCGTTGGGGACGTCGGAGAAGAAGAGAATGGAGGGGGCGCCGTAGGGGCGACGGACGATCGTATGCGTGTGTGGTGGTGGTGCTCCGTCGGCGACGCCGGTGGGGAAACGATTGGGGCGCGGGGTTGAAATGACTGGGAAAATTTCAGCTCGCCGTGCCGGCTATTATATATCGTCGAGGCTGGAACGAATGGAGCGGAGTTCAAATGACTCGTGAAATTTTTCACCTCGCGCCCATTTCTATAGTTAATCACTTTGCCGGTTTAACGGTAGCCCGGCGGTGTTAAATTATAGGTTCACTCATCGGGTATAAACGTCGGTGACCCGGCGGTGATCGACAATTGTTGCCACCGCCACACGGTACCACCGCTCACGGTGATAAGATCACATTGTTGCCACCTACCACCGCTCACGGGTGATAAGATCACACGGTTGCCACCTACCACCGCTCATTCCCACCTACCACCGCCTATAAAAACAGCCCCCCCGCGCGAGAGAGAGCCATGTATGGCGAACCGTCGCGCCGGTGACCTCTTCGTTATTTGCCAATTCTCCTATCCACATATATGGCCTCTATTTGGGAGAAAGCCCTCCACATAAACATTTTATCATGGGTAGACGGTGCATACGGCAGGTACTAGAAGGGTGTTTTTGAAGATTAAGCTACAACGTTGCTTACGAAAGGCCGGGTGTGATGCTCGTGCAACGCCATTGTTGCATGGACTGCCGGAAGACGAAAAGCGAGGAGCCAAGTAGCGTGCATTCTTGTGCTTCGTCGCCGGAGATGATGAGCCCCGTCTCTGTCGGGCCTTTGCCGGCACGGAGAGACATTGGTTCTTCACGAGAGGTCCCATCCGCCTTACTTAGATCGAATAAGCATAACGTGTAGCATTGTAACCACCTCGGGCATAGGTGCTAGAAGGGTGTTTTTGAGGTGGTTATTTCTTAATGTGTTTGTACACTTTGATTATTGTACCGTGTCAATTGTAATCAATTAATTGTAATGCTTTTGTGAAGTATGTATAATCCCGTTTAACCTGTAATTACTCGGGTCGTCGCGTAGAAATTCAATTTAATTGAAAAAATACCAAACCTTGTCCGAAAAATCTCAAACATCGTGCTTCCTTCACACGTGGCATGTGCACGTCTAAGAAAAAGTTTGAGGCCGAGACCACACCGGAGCAAAGATGACCCAAAGATAGCTTATGGATGTAATTGTCGGTCATGCTTCCGATGAAAGGGTCATGTATCTTTGTGAAGCATGTCTACTCCCACAATGTAGAAATGTCTTGATTTTTTTTTACAACCTTGTACACCCAAATTATGCCCCCACACAAGATCTTAGGTCTTTTCGATCCATATTTTTATTATTAGATTTTCCTACGTGATAAACGCGATAGAAGGAGGTTAATTAAAGCTTGAAAACTTATGAATTTTGCACCAACCTACACACCGAATTGCCTCCTAGGACACATGAGACCATGTGGGAAATTTTGGCACCACTGCTCTGTAGTGGGTAACCCCAGTTCAACCTCGTAATTACTCGGGTCGCCACGTAGAAATTCAATTTAATTGAAAAAAATACCAAACCTTGTCCGAAAAATCTCAAACATCGTGCTTCCTTCACACGTGGCATGTGCACGTCTAAGAAAAAGTTTGAGGCCAAGACCACACCGGAACGAAGATAACCCAAAGATAGCTTATGGATGTAATTGTCGGTCATGCTTCCGATGAAAGGGGTCATGTACCTTTGTGAAGCATGTGTACTCCCACAATGTAGAAATGTCTTGAATTTTTTTTACAACCTTGTACACCCAAATTATGCCCCCACATAAGATCTTAGGTCTTTCTCGATCCATATTTTTATTATTAGATTTTTCTACGTGATAAACGCGATAGAAGGAGGTTAATTAAAGCTTGAAAACTTATGAATTTTGCACCAACCTACACACTGAATTGCCTCCTAGGACACATGAGACGATGTGGGAAATTTTGGCACCACTCTGGCTCTGTTAGTGGGTAACCCCAGTTCAACCTCGTAATTACTCGGGTCGCCGCGTAGAAATTTAATTTAATTGAAAAAATACCAAACCTTGTCCGAAAAATCTCAAACATCGTGCTTCCTTCACACGTGGCATGTGCACGTCTAAGAAAAAGTTTGAGGCCGAGACCACACCGGAATCGAAGATGACCCAAAGATAGCTTATGGATGTAATTGTCGGTCATGCTTCCGATGAAAGGGGTCATGTACCTTTGTGAAGCATGTCTACTCCCACAATGTAGAAATATCTTGAATTTTTTTACAACCTTGTACACCCAAATTATGCCCCCACACAAGATCTTAGGTCTTTTCTCGATCCATATTTTTATTATTAGATTTTCCTACGTGATAAACACGATAGAAGGAGGTTAATTAAAGCTTGAAAACTTATGAATTTTGCACCAACCTACACACTTTGAATTGCCTCCTAGGACACATGAGACGATGTGGGAAATTTTGGCACCACTCTAGCTCTTAGTGGGTAACCCCCGCCAACCTATAATTACTCGGGGTCGTCGCGTAGAAATTCAATTTAATTGAAAAAAATACCAAACCTTGTCCAAAAATCTCAAACATCGTGCTTCCTTCACACGTGGCATGTGCACGCCTAAGAAAAAAGTTTGAGGCCGAGACCACACCGAACGAAGATGACCCAAAGATAGCTTATGGATGTAATTGTCGGTCATGCTTCCGATGAAAGGGGTCATGTACCTTTGTGAAGCATGTCTACTCCCACAATGTAGAAATGTCTTGAATTTTTTTACAACCTTGTACACCCAAATTATGCCCCCACACAAGATCTTAGGTCTTTCGATCCATATTTTTATTATTAGATTTTCCTACGTGATAAACGCGATAGAAGGCTGATCATTACCTAAGTTTCGTATTTGCAAACCGGTAGTGTTGTCTCTTTTTTTGCCGGGGGCTCTTTTTAAAACCCTAAGAAGATATATTTCAAAAAGGACGATTATCTTTCACTGCCATGAGATTACTTGGACCTTTCTTTTTCACCGAAGTTGAGCGTTTCAATGATGTTTACCAACTTTTCGGTTAGTACATAGAGCATTTATATATTTATGTTCGTCCATGAAAGATAAGAAGGGCGTCAAAAAAAATAAGAATCTGCGCCCGTATTATGATATATAAATGCAAACATCCATTGGAAAGGAACACATGATTATATATATAGAGGAGCAAACCGATTACAATATCCGATTACATATATGATAACAAAGACCTTGAAAAAAAATTACATATATGATAACAAAGACCTTTCCACGAATAGATCAATGTTATCATCAAAGTGTACAAAACACATTTAAAATAAAAAACGCCGAAGGTAATGTGATTCTTGCCGATGAAATTCCGATGGGATTTTGAAAGCCCATCGGTGCCCGTTGAGGCCCCATCGGTGTGCTCGCGTGAGGTTTCTTGTGCTCGATCTAACAAAGGAGGGCATAACTCGATTTACATTGAATCCACGGCAAGGATGCCTTACGTATAATTATCTCGTAATGGCCAAGCCGTGGTTTGCGTCCCAATGACAAGATGCATAGGCATTCGCGAGAGAAGATCATGTTAATTTATGAAAATCTGCTTTGATCACCAAAGGAGATTTTCATTGAAGCAGATTTTCATAAATCGATATGATCTTATCCGAGAATGCCATGTCTCTTATATGGACATGTAAATCCAGCCGCCCAGACCTCTCAAGCACCACGTAACCGGATGGCTCAGCGAATCTCACAAATGTTCTAACCTTCGGCGCTGCTCAATCTTCGATGCAAGACTCTTGTAGCACCTCTTGTGTGTGAACCATTTTGGTGGTCTAAGATGCATAAGAATGATATCTCATACGTGGAGGGCTTTCTCCCATAGAGAGGCCATAGATATGTATGTGGAGAGTAGCAAAGAAGATCGAGGAAGAAGAACAAGCAACTCAATCAAGAGTATCAAGAAAGAGGACGAAGAGAACTGAATTGCAAACCTAAGGGCCGCACTAGCCGTTTTATAGGCTAGATGCCGTGGTAATGGACTGATCACGCCGGTTTCAACCCTAAACCCCGGCAAAGTGATATGGAAGTTCAACTAGCGCCGATAATTGGCACCGGCATAAACCAAGCACCGTGGCCGTGGTACGGAGAACGAGGCAACAAGTGCTCCTTCCCGCAATGGTGCGGGTCGGGCCGCCGTATGCATCGCTTCGCCGTTGACAATGCAAAAACTACCGCCGTTCTTAGTTTTAACCCGGCAAGATACTCCATAACACCGCCGCGTTGTGGTACACGGCGGTGATATATGTGATCACCGCCGGTCTACGAAAGTGCACCCGGCGGTGTTATTATCGACATTGATATAACCCGTCGACGCAGCGGCCAGGGGTGCTCGGCCTTTTCTCATGGGAAGCGAGACACCGGCCGGTTTAATTAAAGCGAACCGTAGTGAAGACTAGAGCAACACGATTCTCAAGGGCTGCGGCCGGGACGTATCACGAGCCATGACCTACTCGGCACCTATATACGTACTACTAAAATGAAAATTTATAATATGGAGTGTACGCGTGGCGGCGAACGGGGTTAGTTGAAATCTCAATGCATTAACGCCGAGATAAAATTAATGATTTCAATAAATCGATTTTTACGAGATATAACTATTTGTTTCACCGATTTGTTAATCACTTTGCCGTTCATGTGTGGGCTCGACGGTGATCAATGAAGGTGGAGACTTCGTTGTCGTCCGGGCGCCATTGGAAACGCAGCCCGAGAATTCGGCGCGCAAAACCGTGGGCGCTGGAAACGCCGCCGCCGAGAGAGATCGTCGGCGAATTCCAACCGGCGATCGTGGGAATTCCAAGCGGTTGCTTTGACGCCGCGCGTTCGATCGTGGGGGAAGTGGAGCAGCGACCGCTAACTCTCTATTTAATTTAGCGCACCCTCCTCGATCATGGCGTTCATCCATTCCAGTTCTCGATCATCCAGCCACATTCTCTTTGCATTCTTCGGCGCCATGGCTGCCTCGGGCTCGAGGATCCAACAAGCGCACCGGGGAGGAGATGGAGGAGGCGGAGGACAAGGGCAAGGAACCGGTGGTGGAGGCGCCGGCGGCCGACGCCCCCGGCTCCGACTCGACTCCGACTCCGACTCCGCTTCGTCCCGCCTGCGGGACCGCCGCATGGACCTTCTTGCCACCCGGCTAGAGGCGGCCAATGACCTTCTTTGTCGCCGCCGCATGCGGGAGGTGATCGAGAGGGATTTCACCCTCGATCGTCTCCGTCCCCGCCTTCGGATGCCGAAGGAGGCGGGCGGACGGCCATGGTCTTCTTCCAAGGGTGGATCCACCTGGAAGAGAAGATGAACCACTATGCCCCCAAGGTGGAGCAGTGGCCGGATCGCCCTCAAGGCCTTGGCCAAGAAGGACGACGCCAAATGCGGAGGAGGAGGAGGAGGAGGACGACGAGGACTAGGCCGGCGGCCTTCCTCTTTTTTGTTTTTATCATTTTTTATTATATGTTCTTTTTTTTTTTTTTTTATATATTAATAAAATGAAAATTATATATATTATTGTTGTGTGTTGCTCCCTCTCGTCCCCTCGAATCTGTTTTGTTTTGCAGTTCAAAGAACGATTAAAATTAAAATTTGATTTGAATCTTAACTTGTTCTTTGGAAAATAATTAACTGTCGGTTGTGCTTTGGAAAATACAGTCGGCGTTGAGTGCCGAGGAGACGGCCATTGGGCGCAGCGGTCGCCGGTTACGTTTTTCCGAGGAACCGTGTTTTGGAAACGCCACATTTATACCCCGTCCCCGGCGCCCCCCTCCCGTTATCCAACACTAACTTCTCTTTCGTGCCCCTCTCACAGGAAAGCCGGACTCGCCGCCCACGATCGTCGACATGGCCGCCACCCGGGAGGAGATGAAGTTCGCTGTGGACCTCCTCCGCGCCGCCCTCACCAAGCTGAACGGCCTGGCCGACGACGTTGGCCTGCCAAAGGTGAATCTGCCCCTCGAGGAGAGGGCCAACTTCTACGCCCTCCAGATCGACTCTCTGGCCGATACCCTCGCCGAGGGGATTCCGGCCAAACTGGAGGAGGAGGCCGAGAAGGCGGCCAGGCCGAGCCGGCCCAAGAAGGCCAAGAAGGCGGCCTAGGTTCTCTTCTTTTATTTGTTTATGTTAATTTCTATTGTCTAATCTGTGTGGATGTGTAAGATACAATGATCCGTGTGGTTAATTTGCTAATGGTTCGGTTGTTGGTTAACTTTGCATGGCAATCTCTTTATCTTTCGTTAATTTGGGTTCTCTTGTTTTCTTGAATCGGTTTATTATTTATTATGATGCGTGTCAATCTTAATTTTCTATCATTTGTGTTCAAGCTGTTCCCTCGTGAAACCGCGGCTGAGTCCTATTTATACGTACATAACCCCACGTCTCCGGTCCGCTCTCAACACTCCGCTCTCAAAACACACTCCCCTCTCCTCTCTACCCGTTTTCCACGATGGCCGGCCGGGTCGGTGGCGCCGCCCGGCGAATCGACATGGATTCCGACCGGGCGGAGAAGTTCATCTGCATCGCCTGGCGCCGCCCGCAACAAGCTCAACGAAAGGGCCGACCAAGTTGGTCTGCCAACGGTGAATCACCACTTGGAGGAGAAGTCCATCGACATGGCTGCCGGCCGAGGCCATCTGCATCGCCTCGGCGCCGCCACAACAAGCTCAACAACGGCTGGCCGACCAAGTTGGCCTCCCAGCGGTGAATCAACACTTGGAGGAGAAGTCCATCATCGCCCTCCGGATCGTGTACTGGCCGATAACCTCGGCGAGGGATACCGGCGGCCAAGCGGGAGAGATGGCGGCCAAGAAGGCCGGGAAGAAGGCTGAAGGCGGGCGCCAAGAAGGCCAAGAAGAAGGCCAAGAAGGCGGCTTAATTAGGCCACCGCTTTCTTTTATGTTAATTTATTGTATCGATTGTTTCTATGACGCTTTAATTTGGTTTGTGTCGTTTGTTAATGGATCGCTTGTTTGTTAATCTGATGCGTGTTAATCTTCGATTTCGATTTTTGTTTTATGTTCCTTTGCTTCCCCTCCCAAATCGCTATCGGTTCCAATCAACCCGGTTGTGTCAATCGTCGAATCGCTATCGGTTCTAATTCAAACCCGCCCGATGATCTCAGGTCCATCAAGACCACCGCCGGGGGAATGATTCAAACCGGTAGAGATATAAATCTTCACCGCCGGTATTGGTCGAGTCCGTGGAGATTCTGGTTTGTCCCGCGCACGACGGTTCATCATCGCCGGGCGCGGTTCATCGCTGCCCGTGGACTAAATTTCGGCAAAGGATACCGGGACGTAGTGATAAGTTTAATCTGTAGTAGTGATAGTATTTTTTTTATCCTCCTGGTTATGCACTTGATACAACTTAGAATTTACAAGTGCTGAAAAATTGTCATCTACTGAAGTGAGAACTAGTAGACGACAAAGAATGCTTAATTAAGAATATTTTTTTCATGCTTGTTTTATACTCTTAATTAAAAATTGAGAACTTGCACTAATTTCGTTAATGAATTGTTTATCATCATAAAAAATAACATGTAAGCATATATTATCCTACTTGAAAAAACCCATTCTGCTCGATACGGTTCAAAAGCGTACCATTTCTAACATCTAAAAAATTCATATTCGCATCTGAATCCGTATAATAATCTGAATCCGATAAAAAAGAGGCTTAGGATGCAGGAGAGCCATCATCCGCCTCCGATCCGATCCGTTTTCATCCCTACATTGCTCCTCTAGAAAAGGCAAGAGCTGGCAGGACGGGTTCCCTACTGACAAGGAGCACCGAAGGCGCGGTGCCAGGAGTCCACGGCCGGGTCCCATACGTGGCGACTGCGGCGCAAATGGGAGCAAATATAGCGTTATTCCAGCGGAGAAGGGGCCTTGGTGGCCTCTGGCTAGGGTACCCGGAGCATGGCACGCCGATCTAGAGAATGGAGGCTAGGCACCTGGGACGGCCACCGGCAGCGCGCGCTCGCAACATCAAGGCACGAGCCAACTGTGGAGATTGGTTGACGGTTCAAGGAGATCCTAATTAGTGCGGCCCACAAGTCAACAAGTAGAGAGTGAAGTCTTAGGGGATTTTGAGCCGTACATGGAAGATGCGTACACGTATGGTAGCATGGCATTCGGAGATGTAGAAAATGGCACTGTTGAGACAGACAATGAATTATAATGACAAGTTTCAGAATAGATGAACAGCAATTACGAAGCCAGGCATCCGGAGATGTAGAAAATGGCACTGTTGAGACAATGAATTATAGTGACAAGTTTCAGAATAGATGAACTGCAACTACGAAGTCTGGCATCCGGAGATGTAGAAAATGGCACTGTTGAGACAGACTATGAATTATAGTGACAAGTTTCAGAATAGATGAATTGCAATGACCGAAACTTTGAAAAATATAATCGTATGGATCCAAATAACCCTTCAAGATTTGTCATCGTGTATGAAGGGCAAGATGAATTCATTGAGGTCTCTATCGGTGGTTGCCTCCGTCTGTGCCTTGCTAGATTCAAGGATAGTTGTTGGCGTCGAGGAGTGAGATGTCTGGTGAGGGGGGGAAATCCAGAGAAGAGGAGCTAGCGTGGTGGCTATAGCTGTTGGCGTCGAGTGAGATGTCGGGTGAGATAAAGGAATGGGCCGGAGAAGAGGAGCTAGCGTGGAGCGGGTGGGATACTGATGTAAGAGTGCTCTCCGAAGGTTCGGACGGAACGGTGATGCGGCATTGGGTAGAAACGGGAAGGCTCGATGGATTCCTAGAGTGCTGAGATGGGTGGTCATCATCAAAGGCGGTGACGGGCGAGGGCAGCGCCGTTGTAGAAGGTCATCGATGCTTCACGGCAAGTAGCTCGACACTACACTACCGTAATCCTGAATTGCCTTGGCGGCCAGGAATTTCCTTTTGGGTGCCAAAATCAAACCGCCAAGGAAAGGGTAGTTTCTTTTGGCGGTCCTACACCACACTCAAGGAAACATATATTCCTTGGTTGTATATGTAAACCGCCAAGGAATATGTGTGTTTCCTTGACGGTTTTGAATCACTGCCATTTCCTTGAGTGTTGTTCTTAACCGCCAAAAAAATACATATTTCCTTGGGTGTTATTTGAAACAGTCAAGTAAATTATCATTTCCTTGGGGGTTATCGACATTTCTTGGAGGTCAGCACCCAAGGAAATGCTTATGAGTATTTTGGTGTCTTCGACTAAAAAAAAATAATATCTTAATGGTGTCTAAAAATCCTAAAATTTGGCATGAGATCATAACATGGCTATATTATCTTCCCATAAATTTTTCAAATCACTATTAACAATATATAGTGCCACTTTGCTTAAAATTTTCACAACTCCATACATCTCTCATATAGTTACATAAACTATGTGAGTGATATATCTATTTGGTAACAATGTATAATTACACTTTATTTAAATCATTTGATTTTTTTGGCAAAGATTATACATGCAAATCATGTTGTCATGCAAGTTTATAGAATCTTCTAACAAAGTTTTGATATTAATATATATTATCTTAATGATAGTTTGGAGAAAAACTATAAATCTATAAATCATCTCTAGCAAATAAAGATTTTTTTATTCTAACTCCAACATATTAGCTGAAATTAAATGTATGATCCAAAATAAAAATTTTATGAATTTTTGAATCTAACTAGAGGTACATCCAAATTTTATCTATTTATCCAATAATATAAAAATAAATAATAAATCATTATTAGACATTGTAAAAGAAAAAACAATTTCGTATTTGGCCCATTAGTTTAGCCCATCTCAGCCCATATTACAGCAGGACTCACTCTTCAAAGGTTGGATCAACATCCAACGGCCGATCCCATCCCGCAAACCCTAGTTTTCTCTCACCCCCACTTCACCTTATCCTTTCCTTCACCATCCGTGGCCTCCCAAGTCAAGTCCACCACGTCTTTTCCCCTCCCTCACGCTGCTGCTCCAAGAGATCCCACCGCGCCGCCCGTCGGCCACACGCTCTAGGGGTTCAACTCCGCCCGATCCAGCGGGCCGCTCTCCCTCCGCCCCTTACCCTCTCTACTCCGGCATCCCTCTCCCACTGTCGTTGACCTTACGCCGGGCGGGTGGTCAGGCGTGGGAGGCCGCGTACCTTCGCGGCGCGTGACCGCGGGACCTGCACGGCGGCAAGCGGGATCCGTCCCGGCGGCGGCGGGCGTGGTAAGCGGGCGGGTAGCGTCTTTGCGACCTCCTCCATCCTCCCCGGGCGGCGGCGCACAGTTGGTCCAAGCAATGTCCAAAGCGAGAGAGTGGAATTCCATGGAAGAGAGCAAATGAGCGAGGTCAGTATCAATGCAAACTCTTCTCAAATTTAGTGTTGTTGTGGACACATTTGGTGGTTACTGCTAACTCAAGTTATGTGTGAGTTCCTGGACCAGTAGTGGTAATCTGAATGGATTAGCCCAATTAGATAATAGTGTTCATCTTTCTCATGATTGTACACATACCTGATTTCCTGATAGAATACTATCATGGATTCAAAATAGAGTAAACAGTCTTACTTTCCCTCAATGCATTGCCACCAGAAATGCGCAATATTCTGTTAGTGCAAATTTCACTTTGCTTTCAGTTTGTGTTTCTTATTTCATATAAGCAAACAATGCCAGTACGTGCCTTTGCCCTACATACAGTTCTTTAATGCACTTTTATTTTTTTGGTATAGCATAGAAACAATATTCTCTACTCTCTGTCACTTTGTTCTTTATGCTGAAGTTCATCATGCCTTTACCCTTCTCATTGTGGAATATTGTTACAAGTGATACTATGCGGTGCAGCTAATGGGGGATAACGAGGCACTAATGGTGGGTTACTTACAGAGGGAGCCAGCAAGTCCGTGATACAGATCAATATCAAAGCAGTTGGTCTACACAAGTGAGTTCTACTTTGTTGCTGTGCTTCCACCTCACTATCTATACATGAGCCATGATGATTTCATACATGCTTAGTAATTGATTCATTGTTCTATTTTCTCATGTAGGCATGCAACTAGCAAATGTACTTAGGCCAAAAGATAGTGTGCTTGGGAGGACTTGCACAGAAGTTAGTAATACCCTACCACTTTGGAAACTATTAGTGACTTGTGTGTTATGTTGTAAGTTGTACGGACTTCATGTGAGGATGAATGTAAGGATGAATGATAAATGCTTTTGTAATATTAATATGGATATTTTACATCCATGTAATGGTCAATGTCTATGTATGACTCACGTGTCAATTGAATATAGTGACTGCATTTTGAATATATTGACCACTGCAATTATTTTTTTATTGCTAGTATAAATTTCCTTGGGGGCGGGCCCTCAAGGAAATAGAATTAACTTGGCGGTTAATGAAAGTCAAGGAAAACAATAATTTCCTTGGAGGTGAAGAGCAGCCAAGGAAAGAAGAATAACCTTGGCGGTCTAGAGTGTTAACTTGGCGGCCTTTAACCGTCAAGGAAACTACTTTCCTTGGCGGCTCTACCATTTCCTTGACCATTTGGCAAGTTAAGTCGAGCACTGATTTCCTTGGCGGCTAGCCTCCAAGGAAATTATCCTGAGTGTTGAAACCGCCAAGGAAACTAATTTCCCTTGCTCTCTATTCTTGAGTGTGTTTTGCTTGACGGTTTATGGTCAGGGGATCATTTCCTTGGCGGTTTTTCCCCTTTTCTTGGCGGTTTTCGCCCTCAAGGCAATTCAGGATTCTGGTAGTGCGAGGTTGTGGCGGTGCTCATACGCCTCCAGAATCAGCTGTTGAACTAACTCCTGCACAGACGGCGGCAAATGTAAGATAACCTTATTACTTTTCGTACGTCGCTGGTGTTACACAGCTCACTCAAAATGGGGCTGTTGATAGACTCACCCTATGAGCACGCGCTGTGTTCAGCGAGTCCGGTGGGTATTCAATGCCGCCCATCTGAAACCCGACGAGCTCAAAGACGGAGTTAACGTAGATGTCTCCGAGTGCCGTTCTGTACACGTACACCTCATCGCCGGCAACGCATGTCCTGGCGTGGTTGGTCGTCACCTCCCACATACGGTCGGTCATGCCGTCGCCCATTATCTGCCACAAAAAGAGCGGTGAATACCAGCACGGCAAGAAAGATTTCATGAATCGATTCTATAGGTCTGTTAATTTGATACAAGAACTAATTGCAAGCTAGTCAAAAATTAACTAAAATTTGCATTAGTTCATCCAAAGAGTTAATAGGTGATCTAAAACTTTGACGAACTACTAGCCAACCGCATCTAATTCAGGCTAATGTTTTTGTATTAACTATAACCAATTATAGCTAGTCTTAGACTAATTTGTACTCCCAAACTAGTGCTATACATCAACCACGCCCTAGGCCATGCAGATTCGTGCCACAAGTTTTTTTTTCTTTTTTGAGGAAACTGGAGCGGCCAAGGCTCCTACAGGAAACTAGTAAAAAGAAATAGCAAAAGCCATAGTGCCAGCAATTTTGAAAGAACGTAGACATATTTCGTGAAGTAAAGTATATTCGTAAACAATGCAAACTTACCGCTCGCAGCTCGTCAGGCTTGACCCTTAGCATGGCGACCTTGTGCTGCCTGAGCTTCCGGTGGAACGTGCCTTCCTTGCCGATCTTCTCGAGCCTCCAGACGTCGTCGGCGAGGAAGGGCGGGTAGTGCTTGCGGTAGAGCACAAAACGGTGGTCTCTCACAATGAAGGCTTCGGTGATGGCCTCAACGATCCTGCCGCCGTGGTAGCTGTCTGGCACGACGCGTGCCCCGATGCGGAACTTGCGGGAGGGACCCAGGACGAGTTATCTGTGAACCGGAGCTCGCCCACAATGGCGCGCCCATCCCGCATGTTGACTCTGACGTCGCCTGTGAGCAGCGGGCGCTTCCCTTCGCGCTCCCTCTGGATGGCCCTCTGGAACTCATCTGGGGTCCAGTCCTCGCAGTGTTGGTAGTACCCTGGAAAGTGCCCTACGAGCGGTACAAGCTCGATGCTCAGCGCCGACGGGAGTAGTGATGGCGAGCCGCCGGTGCCGTCCGGATCCACCAGGATGACCTTCAGCTGCTTCCCGTTGCCTTCCTCGATGTTTGAGCCTGTGAAGATGGGGAGCTGTGGTGCCCTCTCGAACGCCAGCTTCCACAGCGGCCCTTGTCCATGTTCGTTTGTGGATTCTTGGTCTTCCTGTTGGTTCCAATCTTCGTCAACTGGGTCGACCCTTTTCATTACAAGCGTGAAGCTTCCGTAACATGGATGTGTTCTAATTGCCTCCTTGAACGCAGACTCTGCAACCTTCCTGTCAGATACCTCTGCATCAGGTGCTAACCCAAGGATTCCTCATGAAAGCCCAGCAAAAGCACACCACACACTAACTTGAAATACTCGAGAGCCGGGAATGTTCCTGTGCCCAAGATTACCTTTTCAGCGGGTGGTGTTCGGACGTACAAGGAAAGATGTTTGAGTACCGGTAACTCTGCTAGGACATCAATGTCGTCCAACAATCGTCTGACTACAATTTCCAAAATACTGAGTTTGTGTAGTTGAGGAAACCATTGGGGCAATCTTTGAAAAGATACAAATGGGATGTAGCAACTCAAAACTCTGTAGGGAGCTGGAAGGAGGCGGCAACCAGCTCCAGTCAACTGAGGAAATAACCTCGACTGAAGCAATTTGACCCGGAGTTCGTTTTGTCTTCTCTCCCAGACGAACATGCCGCAATCTTGAAAGATGGACAATATCCGATGGAACATATTCCACCCCTGCACTTATTTCTAGTGTTTCCATGTGTTGTAGACACTGCATCTGATTTGGTAATTCCACAGTGACCTCGCACTTGACCTGCAAATATCTTAGCTGGAGCAGCTCACATATTTCTGAAAGTGAAAACCTTGTGTCATCATGGTCACTACAGATATGAAGTATCATGACTCGAACAAGCTTAAACTCCGCAATTGGAGGCATACAGCCTAAGAGTCCCACAAAAGAGAGTGTCCGAATTTGGGAAAGTTCCACACTTGCTGGTGTAGTGGCATATGTTGCACTGCCAAAGTGGAGTTACAGTCGACGAACCTTCTCGGTGAGAACTACTGTCGATTGAGAATAATCTATGATGGTGAAGAAATTATCTTCCATGGATTTGGATGTAACAAAATCAAATACAACAGGATGCACTGTGTAGGACAACAACTCTTCTTGTTAGAGTTAACAGTATCCATTCGCTGAATCGCGCCTAAACTCAGGAGCCCATCAAAATAACTGCCGGCAACATCTACAATATCCTCCCCTTCTGGCTTCTGGTGTACATATGAAATCTTCAGATATCCATTTCTTCACCAGATCTTCTTTTAGAAATAAGTAGTTCTCTGGATACACACTAAGATACAGCAGACATGTCTTCAGGAAATGAGGAAGACTACTGCAACATAGTTTCAGTGCTTGGTTCAGGATCTCCATAGAAGATGAGTGTATACTCAAATTGTTCGGTAGAAACTTATTTACATAATCCAATTGCTGCTCCTGTTCTGTTTCTGGTTGGCATGAAACAATTCTAGCTGTGCATATGATGGCTAGGGGAAGACCGCCACATTTTCTGGTGATCTCATCCCTGACATCATTGAACTCTGGTGGACATCCTTTGTCAGACCCGAAAGCTATATCAACAAATAATTTTTTGGCTTCATCGCCACAGAGACATTTGACATTGACAATGCCATTACTATCATAACCGCAGCAAACATGAGCGACCTTCTCGACTGCAGTTGTTGTTATTGTTCTTTGGTTACCGGCTGGAAAGGCCGGCTTAATAATGTGCCAAACTGACACATCCCATAAGTCATCAACTACAATAAAATACCTAATAACAAAATGTTTTGTACATGTCACATGCTTCTTCATACAAACAAAGCAGCCAAATTTACATCCTATTACTAACACCGCCTAACTTCGCTTTGTTGAGTGATATACCTTGAGTAGATATCCTGGTGTATAGGTAATGCCTAGAAATGAGTGGTATACCTTGAGTACATATCCTGGTGAGATTAACTCCACTATGGATAATGATGTTAAGTTACATCCCATTACTAACACCGCCTAACTTCGCTTTGTTGGATCATGAGATTAATCCCATATCCAAGCTAACATGATTAGATAGATATCCCATATATATTTCTTTCGCCTTCCTAATTTGGATCGTGTAAGAAATATCAACAATCTCCTATCAAAAGAACTTGACAAGTGTGTCACCGAAGAAGAAACATACGGGCACTGTCAAGGCCATAGACTCACATGTAACATGTGAAGTCTATGGCGATGTTGGCCATTCGATGAGTGAGAAGTCTGGTGTGGGGGAAATCCAGAGAAGAGGAGCTAGCGTGGTGGCTATAGCTGTTGGCGTCGAGTGAGATGTCGGGTGAGATAAAGGAATGGGCCAGAGAAGAGGAGCTAGGGGATACTGATGTAAGAGTGCTCTCTGAAGGTTCGGACGGAACGGTGATGCGGCATTGGGTAGAAATGGGAAGGCTCGATGGATTCCTAGAGTGCTGAGATGGGTGGTCATCATCAAAGGCGGTGACGGCGGAGGGCAGCGGCCGTTGTAGGAGGTCATCAGATGCTTCACGAAGTAGCTCGAGGTTGTGGCGGTGCTCATACGCCTCCAGAATCAGTTGTTGAACGAACTCCTGCACAGACGGCGGCAAATGTAAGATAACCTTATTACTTTTCGTACGTCGCTGGTACAGTGTTACACAGCTCACTCAAGATGGGGCTGTTGATAGACTCACCCTATGAGCACGCGCTGTGTTCAGCGACTCCGGTGGGTATTCGATGCCGCCCATCTGAAACCCGACGAGCTCGAAGACGGAGTTCACGTAGATGGCTCCGAGTGCCGTTCTGTACACGTACACCTCATCGCCGGGAACGCAGGTCCTGGCGTGGTTGGTCGTCACTTCCCACATACGGTCGGTCATGCCGTCGCCCATTATCTGATGCCACAAAAAGAGCGGTGAATACCAGCACAGCAAGATAGATTTCATGAATCGCTTCTATATAGTTCTGTTTGGTATAGGAACTAATTAATTGCTTAGCTACTCAAAAATTAACTAAAATTAGCATTAGTTCATCCAAATCGAAGAGCTAATAGGTGATATAAAACATTGACGAACTATCTACTAGCCAACCGTATCTAATTGAGGCTAATGTTTTAATCTCAACCTATAACCAATTATAGCTAGATTAGATGTAGACTATAATTTGTGCTCCCACCTAGCAATGTAATAACTATCACTTTGTTCCAAATTGTAGTTCACTTTGGCTTTTCTAAATCCATTTCCTTTACTTTACTATGTATTTAGACATAATGTATAATTAGGCACATAGCAAAATCAATGTATGTAAAAACCAAAGTGAACTACAATTTAGAACGGAGGGAGTACATAAGTCGCGCCCTAATAAAGGCTGTGCAGATTGGTGCCAGCAGGTTTTTTTCTTTTTCTTTTTCTTTTTTTTTTTAACAAACTGGAGCGGTCAAGGCCCCTACAGGAAATGATTTATTAGAAAAAAAAAAAGAGGTTCACAAAGATACAGCCAAAAAGAAACAGCAAAAGCCATATCGTGCCTGCTGTGAATAAAATCTCGGTCCGAAAAATCCGAAATTTCTGAAATTTCCGTTTACGGTTGGGTCCGATATTTTTTCATTTATCGCTTCGAAATTTTCAAAAAATTTTAGAATCTGTCTATACACATAGACCTCAAAGCCCACCCAATTAATCCATGCTTCATTTTCTCCTCTTATCTTCTAGGTTTAAGTTGCCACCGCCGTAACACACTCGCACACTCCAGCCATGTCGTTGTCTTGCTCATTGAATAGGCAATTGATAATATGTTTTATTTAGTTTTTCATGGTAAATGGGTTAGAAATGATCTATGTGTTTTCCTGAATAAAATGAGTTATTTTTTGTCTAAATTTTATCCCAAATTTTATTTGGTGAAGTATATTTGTAGGGAAAATTTCGTGAAGTATATTCCTCAAAAGAATGGAAACTTACCGCTCGCAGCTCGTCAGGCTTGACCCTTAGCATCCTTACAAACTCCTGAACAGTCTCGATGTTGTTGTTCCTCAGCTTCTTGTGGAACGCGTCTTCCTTTGCCGATCTTCTCCAGCCTCCACACTGAGTCAGTGAGTACGGGAGGGTAGTGCTTCCGATACAGCTCACCACGGCGGTCTCTGACCACGAAGGCTTCAGTGAGGGCCTCAACGATCCTGCCGCCATTGTAGCTTCCTGGCAACACGCGCGCCCCGATGCGGTACTTGCGGCAGCGGACCCAGGACGAGTTGTCTGTGAACTGGAGCTCGCCCACCGTGACGTGCCCGTCCATCATGGTGAGGCTGACATCGCCCATCAGGAGCGGGCGCTTGCCCGCGCGCTCCTGACGACATTCCTCTGGAACTCATCCGCGGACCAGTCCACGCGGCCATCTGGCGGGAAGTCGCCGAACACTGGGACCAGCTCGACGCGCAGCGACTGCGGGGGGCGCGCCCGGCGAGCCGATGTCCGTGTCCACGAGGATCACCTCCAGTGGGTTCCCTGCCCCGTCCTCGATCTTGCTCCCCGTGAAGACCGGGAGCTGCGGCGGGGCCCGGAACATCAGCTTCCACAGTGGCAATCGCCCACTGAAAAAACTAGCAACTTTTTTTCTGTAATCATTATATGAAGGTTTCCTTTGACCGCAGATGCTTGGGCTGGTAAAGGGGGCAGCTGAACAGGCCTCAATGCTTCGGTGATGGCCTCAATGATCCTGCCACCGTCGTAGCTTCCAGGCACGACGCGCGCCCCGATGCGGAGCTTTAGGGAGTGGACCCAGGACGAGTTGTCTGTCAACTTGAGCTCGCCTACCGTTGCGCGCCCGTTCCACATTGTGATTCTGATATCGCCGGTGAGCAGTGGGCGCATCCCTTCGGGCTCCCTTATGATGGCTTTCTGGAACTCGTCTGCAGTCCAGTCCTCGTGGTGTTGAAAGTCCCCTAGAAGCGGTACAAGCTCGATGCTCAGCGGCGACGGGAGAGGTGACGGCGACCCAGTGTCCGTATCCATTAGGATGACCTTCAGCGGATTCCCGTTGACGTCCTCGATCTTCAAGCCGGTGTAGATGGAGAGCCGTGGTGAGCTCTGGAACTCCAGCTTCCACTTAGGCATAGGCAGTACATGCCCACGTTCAATCGGCATAGGCACATGCCCACGTTCCTTTGAGGATTCTTCTTCTCCGTGTTGGTTCCAATCTTCGTCAACTGGATCGACCCTTTTCACTGGCTCCAAGCTTGGGTAACATGGATGGTTTCTAATTGTATCCTTGAACGCAGACTCTGCAGTTGTCCAGTCAGATTTTTCAGCACCAGGGGCTAACCCAATGCTCCCAGCAACTTTCTGGAGGCTTAAGAGGTGTTCGATGCCCACAAGCATATTGCTGTACGAACATGCCCCTCTACGGGCGTTGAAGACTAGCTTGAGCCTGCGCAGATTGGACAGTGTTCCTTTCTGAAAGCTCAGCGGTAGCACACCACATGCAAATTTGAAATACTCGAGAGCTGGGAACATTCCTGAGCTCAAGATTATCTCTGCAGTTGGTGGTGTTAGCACATACAAAGAGAGATGTTTGAGAACTGGTAACTTTGCCAGGGCACCAATGTCCTTCAACAATTGTCTGACCACAATTTCCAAAACTCGGAGTTTACGCAGTTGAATGAACCACAGGGGCATTCTTGAAAAGATACAAATGGGATGCAGCAACTCAAAGCTCTCAAGGGAGATGGAAGGACAGGGCAACCCACTCCAGTCAACTGAAGAACGTCGACGTGGAGCTCGTTTTGTCTTCTCTCCAAGACGAACATGCCACAATCTTAAAAGATAGACAATATCCGATGGAACGTCTTCTACACTAGCATTTATTTCCAGTGTTTCCAAGTGTTTTAGGCATTGCACCTGCTTGGGCAATTCAACAGTGACGTTGCACCTGACCTGCAAATATCTTAGCTGGAGCAGGTGACATATTTCTGAGAGTGAAAACCTCGTGTCCATGTCGTCACTACAGATATGGAGGATCACAACTCGAACAAGCATAAACTCAGCAATCGAAGGCATGCAACCTAAGAGTCCCATAAAAGAGAGTGATCGAACTTGTGATAGTTGCACACTTGCAGGTGTAGTAGCATATGTTGCACTGCCAAAGTGGAGTGAAAGTCGACGAACCTTCTCAGTGAGCACTGTTGTCGACTGAGAATAATCTATGATGGTGATGAAATTATCTTCCATGGATTTGGATGTGATAAAATCAAATACCACAGGGTGTACTGTGTAGGACAACAACTCCTTATTGTTAGAGTTACTGATATCCATCCGTTGGATCAGGCCTAAACTGAGGAGCTCATCAAAATAACCATTGGCCACATCTACAATGTCAATACCCTCTGGTGAACATATGAAATCTTCAGCCATCCATTGCTTCACCAGATCTTTCTTCAGAAACAAGTAGTTCTCAGGGTACATACTAAGATAGAGCAGACATGTCCTCAGACAACAAGGAAGCCTACTGTAACAGAGATTCAGTACTTCGGTAAGGATGTCCGTAGAAGATGACTCTGTTCTCAGTCTGTTAGGTAGAAAGTTGTTTACATAATCCAATTGTTGTCCCTGTTCTGTTTCCGGCTGGTTTGCTACAAGTCTAGCCATGCAGATGATGGCTAGGGGTAAACCACCACATTTTCCTGTGATCTCATCTGTGATATCATTGAATTGTGTTGGGCATCCTTTTTCAGAGCCAAAGGCTATATCAACAAATAATTGTTTAGGTTGATCATCACGGAGACATTTGACATTGACAATATTATTACAGTCATAGCTGCAGCATGCTTGGGCAATGTTCTCAGCTGTTGTTGTTGTTACTATTCTGCAGTTACCATCTGGTGGAAAGGCCCGTTTAACAATGTGCCAAACTGAGATATCCCATAAGTCATCAATGACAATAAAGTACCTAATAAAATATTTTTTTTATCTGTCACATTCTTCATCACAGTAATAAACATATACATAGAACAAGTGACAAATATTTTATTCAAGACAGATATGTGCTAATAACATCAATTATGAATATCTGCAGTTCTTACACAATTTTCGGACCTGCTTCATAATCTAGGTCAAATAATATTGTTACTCCATCTTTCTCAACATACCAGGTTTGGAATTTCGGTCAAAATTTTGCAATTTTCAATTCTACCTGCGATCTTGGGTAAATGTAAAGGTTATTAACTTTTTTCTGGGTGAAACTTGTTCAAACCTTCAATTTTAGTCAAAATTTCAAAACATTCCAAAAACGCGCAGAGACGAAATTGTTGATTGTTTTCACTATTCACTTCTACCAATCCCCTGCCATATTTGTGTGACAACTTACAGACCAACCATGGATATAAGGAGTTAATTGTTAACTACGAACAATTAGCCCTAGGTGACCAACAAACATATAGATTTTTTTGTTCCTTTAGGATATTCTTCATAGTAGTAGACAACGATACGGTCCAATACCACCAACACATAAGATTCCGCCCGGTCTCCACTATATTACATTCTTTGGTTATTTTCCACAATAGCAAATATAGTCAACTATCATCAAGTATCCACCTATATCTCGCAGGTGACAGAAAACCACCCGATTTCTACCAGTCTAAGCATGGCTAAGCATAGATCGACCTAGCCTAGATGTGAGTAATCTAGATGAAGATTTAGGGTTTTATTTATTTATTTATTTATTCACGAATGGGCCTCTATAGGAAGGTTATGGTTTGTTATACAGCACCTACCATTTACACTCCCTAGGAACAGCGATTTTTGCATTGCGGAGAAGTTGCATATATGCTAGACCTATGACACGTCCTACTTAGACGAATACTCCCCAATGTGATCAGTTTTATATATCAAACAAGAAAGATTGAGTTGCAACAAAAAAACACTTGCAAGACACTAGTATCTAAACAAACAAGAAATAAAAGAGGGAAAAAAAAACAACATCAATATAGATATATGTTTACTGATTTTCTTTATGTTGTTTTCTATGGTGATAGAGATGTTTAATTTATATGCAGATTTATGTGTCATTTGTCATTATGAGTGGTGAATAATTTGGAGATAGTTAGATCCGATTAATGCTACACCTGTTAGTAGTGATTGAAAGTTGAGACTACAAAATTGATGGTTGTTTGTTTTATTTTAATGACAGTTTGTCTCTACCATATTCCGTGAGCTAGGCAGAGTGTATCCACTGTATGGCTGGTCTCTCCAGGACAGCCATATGCTACATAAATTGGCTCTGAAAGACTTAGAAAGAAGACATTACAATGTATCAGGCTTAGCTTTGCGCACACATCGCGCTGCCCGACGAAACTAAAAACCGAAAACACAAACACAAATAGGAAACAAAGAACTCCCATAATAAGTATGTAGTTGTACACCAACCGACATCACCAACAGCGGCAGAACTTCGGCGACCTCCACTCCCACGGCGACCATGAAGCTCGAAGTCAACCGACACACGACAGTCGTGATTACAATGTCTTTGAAGTACATCCGGGCCCCAGTTGACGCCGCCAACGCCCATTACCCGGCCATGGAGGGAATGGCGGCAGCAAAGAAAAATCACCGGTATTAGATATTCTGTCACCATCAAGGATGCTAACATCCTCCAGCGCATCCGACCGACAATTGATATTCTAGCACCATCAAGGAGTAACGGTGTCATCCTCTAGCACGTCTGAACCCAATACCACCATCCAACGCCGTCCATGGGGAGGACAATGGAGGGAGAGCTAGCAAAAAGAGCGTGAGGAGATCCAAGAGAGGGGATCATGGCCTCGTTACTGGCATTTGATGAGACAAGGCAATCAAGGATCATGGAGAATGCCAAAGCTAGGACATTGGCACCGTAGTTTGCTGGATAGAACTTGTGCAGAATCATTAGGGAGGGGGATGGCCGGGTTGGTGGAAGGGGGCAGCAAGATCTCCCCAGCAATGCTCCAGAGAGGAAGTGACATTGAGATGCCACCATTGCCTGTCTGGATCACCGATTTAGGTTTTCACCTAGAAATCAAACTCGACAAGACTACAGTAGGATAACAATCAAGTGAGGTTACCCCTCGAGCAGAGCTTTGTCCTCCCCGTTGAGGAAGATCAGGCCTGCCGAGACCGACTGAGAAGAGCAGCACGGGAGGAGACGCAAAAGCACGCATTACACGCGGCCAGCTTTCCCGATGCCGGTGCGCCACCCAAACGGTGCTCCACGGGCGCGCAGCCCCCCGCTGGCAAGCCCGCAGCCAAACTGCGCATTCCGCGTCGCTGCTGGGACCTGCAACAGTATGGAGAGGAAACGCGGGCATGCTGCCCCACCGCCGGCTCGCCTGTGGCTGAATTGCGCACCCCGCCCTCTCCGCTGCAGGGCCTTCCCCGGCAAGAATAACCCGAGACGGTGACGACGAGCCCGGTGTTGTAGCACCGCACCCACCAGCAGCGTTCACCTCACGCGCGCACCGCTAGCGGCCGCCGCACCCTTGAGCACGACGCACACGCAGCCATGGCCGCCGGCCGGTGGCACTGATCCGGAGCAGAGAACGCCTGTCTCGGCCCGGAGGAGGTGCAGGTCAAGAGCGACCTCGCCTCGTGCCAGCATGCCAAATCCGTAGGATAGGAGGTTTGGGGCCACCGGAAGGGCGGGGAGGAAGAGGGACACCAGATCCATGAAGGTAGGCACCAGATCTAGTGTTGGAGGCCAAGGATCTAGCGTGTCGCCGCCATCACGGTCGCCGCCATCCCGAAAAAGCCAAGCATGTTTGGTGAGAGAAGAGGGAGGGAGAAAGGAGGGGAGAGAGGGAGCTGCGGCTAGCAGCCTTTTTGAGTGCTGTCGCGGGCCCTTTGCCGCCACTCGCCGGCGAGCGGCGGTGGCTGGAGGGATTGTTGGGAGGGGGGCTCTCGCGGTGGGTGGAGGGTTGCCTCGCGAGGACGGCGTGGAGAGCGAGCCCTCTGTGTCCCCTTAACCTACCAACGACCTCACTAGTTGAGATGAATTTTGTTTTGTTTCCAGTTGGGCGTGTTTGCCTTATGGCGTTGTGTTTGCCTAATACCATTTTTTGTATTGTGATGCTCAGCTATGTACCATTTTCGAATGCTAGAGGCTGCAACTTTGTTCCCTTATTAAAAAATATGCCTTAATCGATGGAGAAGCTGGGATATTAATATATTATCTTTTTATAAAAAAGGTATATGAAGTAGTATGTGCACAGGCAGTGTAGATAGGGATTAAGGAACAGGATAATAACAGCTTGTAAATGAGGTAATTTTGGAACCTCTTATCTTGGAGATGCTCCTTTAGATCGTGAATGAGATTTGGCACCTTGCTGGAGCATTTAGGCAGTTCCCGCGGGTTGACTTGTGCGAGTATGCTTCTGAGAATCATCCTCGTATCAGGTTTTTGGCCGTCTGCACAAAAGCCCGGAAGTCGAACTGGAACTTATGATCTTCTGACTCTCGCCATAGTCTTTTGACAATAGTGCTTTTACCGACTCCACTATCACCAAGAACGGAAACGACATTGAGCTTGTCTTCGTCTTCACCGTGGTCCTTGGGCATCAGCCACTCAAGAAGCTTGTCTGTGGGCTCTTCCATGCCGACAGGATCGGGTTCTTCGTACAGGGTTTGAATCTGATGCCTCGCTATAATTTTTGTCGGACTACTGGGAAGAAGATTGTATCTGTCACATCTTTCGTTAATCTCCTGAACACGATCTTCGAATTCCCAGATCTCGCTAACCCAGCCAAAAACCCATGCCACCGTAGCTGACAAATCTTCTGGCTGGCTGGCATGTTCGAACAGATCCACGCAGACCTCCATGTCATACGATAATTCACGGGCATCATTCATCCAGTATATAACCGTACGGGGAGGGCTGTGGACCTCTGATAGCTTGTCCATCTTGTTGCTTATGATGCGAAGATTACCTATGAGTTTTTGTGCCCTCTCTTGAGTCTTCAGTAGCTTGTCGAGCTTCCTGATAAGGGATCCCATGGCACCCAGCGAAGAACTATTCAGAGGTTCCATCTTCTCTCTGCAACCGAATATATCAGAGATCGCTTGTGTAGTTAGGTATATATTGACTATCAATACTAAAGAACAGAATCCTATGAAAATAGGAATGATGCTGCAACAAGAACGAACCTCACCGGAGCTAGATATCCAATGCTGGCCTCACACAAGGCAAACCAAAGCAAGGTGCACAGGCATATACGGGTAACTTCTACATTCTCTCTTTTGTCTATTGATGATGAATTTGTGTATGTCGTACCTTAGTGGATTGTTGATCTATGACAAGAGTACTGATGACCAAATTAAAGTCCCTCGAAAGCAATCGATGACCTGTTCAGACCTATAGAAATGGTGTTGTTCCTATTTTAAACCGTTCCGTATTATGGCATCTGCTGATGAATTGGCATCTCGCTGATAAAAAAAAAAAATACTGCAACTAAGGCCCGGTTTAGTTCCCATGCAGTCCAAAAAAAGTGCTACAGTTCTCCGTCATATCAAATCTCTTAACGCATGCATGGGACATTAAATATAGATGAACAAAAAACTAATTGCACAGTTTGGTTGAAAAGTGCGAGACAAATATTTTGAGCCTAGTTAGTTCATAGTGAGACAAAAATTATCAAATACAAACGAAAAGTGCTACAGTAGCCAAACCCAAAATATTTCACCAACTAAACACCCCCTAAAATAATCGAAGCAAGTTGGTGGCACCCAAGAAAGATGCTGTCCGAATACAACCATCCCCAGCTAGCACCAAGAAAGACTACTGCACCAAGTCAACAGCCAGAGCAGTTGGGCGAGATAAATGCTGTCCAGATACCACCATCCCCATCTAATCTGTAGTGAGGCGGACCAAATAGCCAGTGAGTTGGACAAGAGAGAAAGTAAAGAAAAATACGTTATTCCTCACAAGTACTTGGGAAACGTGAAATCGCCTAGCGCTTTGTTCGTCGGTAGCTGCGTGCTTCCCTCGTCTCTCGGCCTTCCACATGGACATGGTTTAATTAACATTTTGTATTTTAGTGCCTCGTTCACTTTGTTTAAGAGTTGGAGAGTTCACTTGTCAAAATAAATTATTTCAGCCCACCTCATGATGTTGTCCAGCCAACCAATTTGTGAGAGCTACTCCCTCCGTCCCAAAAATGTGTCGCTTTTAGGTTTTCATGTCACAATTTTGACTCAATTTGTACAAAAATACGTGCACCATTTATATCTTTAAATAAATTTGTTAAAAAAAACTAGGTTCAAAGGTCTTTCCAATGATATTAATTATGTATGATAAATATTAATATCTTTTAATCTATAATTTTTAAAGTTATGTATCGAAAAGCGCAAGGCGACAAACATTTTGGAACAGAGGAGTACCTCCTTAGCAGGCTGGGCCCACAAAAAAACTTTCACATGATCATTGACTCAATCAACCAGTGGAGAGTTTCAAGCTTGTATTATTGTAGTATGCCTATTTCACTTTGTTTAAGGTCTATATAGTTAAATTTGGTACGTACAGAGTAGTGGTAATTTTTCGTGTATCGTGTCAAGCCAGCCAGCGCCACGTGATGACCACATTGACCAGCCAACCAATTTCAAGGATCTACTTCACGTTCATCGAAAGGGCCTAGGACTAAATAGCCTAATGGCTGAAAAAAAAAGGAGTAATCAGCTGTCACACGGAAAAAACAAATCCTTTTGTAGCTTTATATAAAGGCAAGTCGCAATAAGGTTCATCATAGTTTTATTTGCATTTAATAAGCTGACAGAAAGTTTCTTTTTGATAATAATATGATAACGTTTTTAATAAGGACAGAGAGAAGAAAGGAGTTTCATAGAGATGAAAATATCTTATCATGATAACTCTTCATGAGCCATGAAATTAAATGTCTATAATAAACTATATGATAGAACTTTATATTTATAGTGAGTGTTTCTATGACATGACAAGGTTGTTGGAAATGACACTATGAAACCCCTCCCACTAACACTGGCCTAAGAGTCTTACACTAGTACATAATATAAATTATTTTTAGTGTCTATCAGAACTGATCTTCAAGGGCGGTTCAAAAAACTGCCACTATGTTGTCATGGTCCTTACAGGTGGGACCACTCGGCGATCTAACGTAGGCGGTTGCGGTTGACTGGCGAGGCGATTCAGCAGCGTCGCCAAGCGAGCATTGTTGACGGGAGAATAAAGCCTCGGGAGGAGGGGAAACTTGGCAGCGAATCTTGTAATCTGAAACAATAGTTCATCTCGTAATAAGAGAACCCCCCCGGGACTCGGCGTGGCCTGAGGCTATCCACGCCGCCCGCGAGCTCCCGGCCGCGGATGCCGCAGATCGACGGCGCCGGCGGGCCTCGCCCCATGGGCCCGCCCGGCCGGTGGGGTCCAATTCTCCCCAGCGCCATGGCCGCCTGGCCATACGACGCGCCCGCCCCTGAGTCCCGCGAGAATCCTGCCGTTAACACCATTGTCCTTCTTCACAAGCATATATGAATGATCAAGCTTAATGGAAGAGACATTGGCTTTCTTGTTCATGCACTTTGGCTCTAAGTGACCAACTTGCTTGCAAGCTTTGCAATAGCTACCATTGCTCTTCACAAAACGAGTCTTGTGAGTCACATAGGCGGCCTTGCCTTTCTTGGGGATATAGCCTAAGCCCTCCTTGTATAAGGATGCCCTTTGGCTACCCAAGCACATAAGCAAGCGGTCCTCACCACCATAAGCCTTAGCCAAGGTGTGATTGAGCTCCTTTACTTCCCTCTTTAAACAAGCATTTTCATGAATGAGCATGGGATTATCATTATCCTCACTAAAGATGGATGTGCTAGTGATAGAGGTAGTGAAGGCTACACACTTGGGTGTTGATTCATCAACTAGGATATCACACATGATGCTTGCATTGGATGTATCAATATTTTCAACAACTAAGCACAACTTGTGCTCTTCTAGTAGAGAGGAATGAGCTTTCTCTAACTTAGAATGAGATTTCTCAAGCTTCTTATGGTCTACCTCTAGACTCTCATAAGATGCCCGAAGCTCATCAAGTTCTTTTGTTAAGGCTCTTTGTTTCCTTACGCAAGCCCTTGCATTCCTTCCTACTTTGCTTAAACATGACAATGCAATCATCAAGCATGCTTTGCAACTCCTCCCTAGTGTGAGTTGGCTCCTCATCATCACTATCACTATCACTATCATCATCATCATCATTAGTGATAGATTGTACCTTTGTGGCCTTAGCCATGAAGCATGAAGAGGGAGTGTCGAAGAGGGAGATCTTGTCATGCATAGCAAGGTGAGCTTGTCCCTTCTTCTTCTTCTTGTCCTCTTCTTCATCACTTGAGGATGATGAGCCTTCACTATCCCAAGTAGCCACATGTGACTCATTCTTTCTCTTGGGCTTCTTCTCCTTCTCATTCTTGGCATCATTCTTCTTTCTTGCTTTCTTGATGCCCTTCTCATCATCACTCTCATATGGGCACTCGGCAATCAAGTGACAATCATCATGGCAACGAAAGCATGTCATGTTGCCTTCATTCTTGCCATCCTTGGTCTTCTTCTTGGATGATTGCTTCTTCTTGTTCTTGGAGATGTAGTTCTTCTTCACAAACTTTCTCAATCTCCTCACAAAGAGAGCCATTTGCTCATCCACTTCACTTCCACTTGTAGAAGTGCCTTCCTCTTCATCACTTGATTCTTCCTTCTTCTTCTTGCCCTTGGATAAAGAACTAGCTTTGAGTGCTAGGCCTTTCTTGTCATCTTTCTTGTCCTCATCTTTAGCCTTCTTGTTGGCCTTGTTGATGAGCTCTTGCTTCTTTGAGTCATCTCTAAATGAATCATCGGTCATCACCTCATCAAGAAATTGGTTTGGTGTCAAGGTCTTCAAGTTGGTCTTCACCAAAACCGTCTTGAGCATTCCAAATCTCTCCAGTAGGCATCTCAAGAACTTCATGTTAAATGTTGTGTCCTTGATATCTTCACCAAGTGCATTGAGATCGTTCACCAACACTTGCATGCGGTGGAACATCTCTGGCACACTTTCGTCTTCCTCCATCTTGAAGCTATTGAATTGCTCAAGCTTGATGTATGCCTTTGCTTGCTTGACGCCTTCGGTGCCCTCATAGCACTCTTCTAGCTTCTTCCAAATATCATGGGCGAGGGTGAGTGTCTTGACTTGCTCAAACACTCTATCGTTGAATGCCTCATGAAAAAGCACTCACGGCCACATCATTGGCATATATTTTCTTCTCTTCCACCGCGGTTGGCTCATTTGGCTTTGCCACTTCAAACTTCTTTTCGGTGACAACCCACACTTCTCTATTGATTTGCTTGAGGTGTGCGGTCATCTTCAACTTCCAATGCCCAAAGTTGGTGCCATCAAAAGGTGGCGCCTTCTTAGTGTTGTTGACATGGAAAGTAGCCATTGTATCACCGTGGGTTGTTAAGCCTTCAAATAACGGTGCCTTGAAAGGTCCTAATGGCTAGAGGGGGGGTGAATAGCCTATTAAAAATTCTACAAACAACACTAAGCAAGGCGGTTAGTAAATAAGACGGCGTAGCAATTAAGCAGATGCTTCGGACTAGTTCTGCAAGCCTCCTAGCAATTCTAAAGTCTCTAATCACACTCAAGAGCTAGGTTGCTAGGTTACTCCTAGGTGAACAAAATATGCTAACTAATTCTACCACTAGGAGCTAACAAGGCTAAGCAAACTAAACACACTACTCAAGCTAACAAGCTAAGCAAAGCTACACAAGATATATCAAAGTAAATACACGTGGAGTAGTGAACGATATACCGACGTCGATGTGTAGAGGTGGAAGCCAATCACCGTGATCAACAAGAAATCTCCAACGAGCACAACAAGGTTGACACGATGATTTTTACCGAGGTTCACGTGCTTGCCGGCACGCTAGTCCCCGTTGTGGCGACACACTCACTTGACGGTAGCTAAGCTTTAATGGCCGGTACCAAATCCCCGATGGGAGCTCAAGCGAACCGAACACAAGAGAGGGTCCAACAAACCACGAGCAATCCACTAGTGATGCCTTTCGCGAACCTCCCGCGGGGTAAGGCTCAACCCCTCACAATAACCACCGGTGTGGCCTCGAACAAGCTCCAATCGAGCTCGACACCGCCTCTTGCTCCAAGCCGCTAGAGAACCGGGCAAATTCCCAAGAAAACAAGAATCCCGCGGCTTCTCCAAGGATGAAGTGCCTCTAGATGCAACCACCAATGCAATGCACTTCTATCACTCTCAATCTCACCAAGAATTCGAGTTATGGATGCGAGATGAGTGGAGAGGAGTCTCAAATGCTCACAAGCAAGTTAGAGTGTTCAAATGTGCAAGAGAGAGGTCACAATACCGGCCAAACCAATATATATAGACCCCCTCACGAGATAGAGCCGTTGGTCATCTAAATGGGCTCTCTGCGGGGTGACCGGACGCACCGACCGGACTCACCGAAGTCGGTCGCGGGTCGATCATTTGCTTCCGGCCGCTACCGGCAAAGGGTCGGGCCCACGACCGCTTGCTCCAACATGCGTTCGTCACCGCTTCCGTGCCGGCGTCGATCGATCCACGAGCGAGAACCAAAAACATGCTTTACATTATTTTGATCGGACTCATCGACCGGAGCCACCGGTCGGTCAGGTCCCGCCGCACCCCGTCGCGTCCCTGGTCCGAAAGTCCGGTTGGCCTCTACATGTTCTTCATCTTGTTGTCGCCCTTTGCTTCAAACTTGCTTCGCCTCTTGCCATAAATTCCCAACATGTCGAAGATGATCACATTATCATGCATGTTAGCTCGTCGATAAGTTAGGCAAGATCGAAGTTAGTGCTCTCATTGTCCTAAATGCAATATGCAAGTCAATTGGACCTAGAAGCACTTCACCAAAGGATTATCGCGGCATCCCCTCTTGATAGTCGGCTATCTATCCTATAATGTGATCACACGCTCTATCGTGTCTTGATCACCGAAAGGAAAACCCTATCAAGATACCTTTGCCTTGATCTCCCGGGTTCCTCTCAAGCCGATCACCGAGCTTGACGATCCATCAAGTCCACCGACATTGTCCATGTTCATGATCATCATGCTCCACGTCATCCACCTAATCCTCTCTCAAGTCATCACTTAGAGCAAGGATTAGTCCCACAAGTGTGTCATCAATTTCCAAAACCAAACATGAGATTTCACGCACACACACGTACATAACACATTTGCCTAGTCGACGGGCGTCCCACGGCCAGTGCGCCACGCAGCGAGTGCCGCCGCACGCGCCGCGTTACGCCGGGTTGCCTCCTTATCCAAGCCGGGCGGGTTGTAGCAAGCTCGTCATTGACGTCGCGACCGCACTCTCGTATAATGCTTCCCGACGTGGCGTCGTACGGTGCCGAATAGGCGTGCGCGCCCGTTGATCGATCTTTGTTGGTTGCGGTTTGCAAATACAACCAACGGTACCGCTTATGGCGCGTACAGGCACCGGTACCACCTATGGCACGATTTGGTCATAAAGTCTTCGAGACGTTGTCAATTTTCCATTGGTCTCAGCCATGGGACCCCAGCATGGAGACGCTTCCAGTCGCGGTACAGGCCATGGGACCCCCAGCATGATGGTTGTATGTGGTGCCTTGCGGACGGTGTACACTGATCCCATGGAGTTGCTTTTAGCTGTGCGGCCCCTGTGTAAGCGATTGTTTTGTGCCACGGAAAGATGCGGCTTCGATAAAGGGAAGCTATGTGCTTGTGTCCACGCCTCCGTTTCCCCCTCCTCATCCTTGCTCTCGAAGGTAAGCCATGGCGGCTTAGGTTTTCGCTCGTCGGACTGCGTCTTACACCTGTTTTTTTTCCTTTTGTTAGATTTTTAGGCAGGGAGACGCGCTTTCGATAAAGGGAAGCTCGGTGCCTGCGTCCACGCCTCCGTTTCACATCGTTGCTCTGGAAGGTAAGCCATGACGCTTAGGGCTTCGCTCCTCATACTGTGTCTTACATCTGGTGATTGCACTCTGATTTTGTTAGATTTATGTAACCTCTGGAGCAGCACCGGTTGATTGCGGGCTTATTTTGTTAGATTTGTGTAACCTCTGGAGCAGCACCGGGCCGGGATCTAAATGCCCCGATTTGGATCTGTGTGCGGCGACCCTAGAACGGCCCTTCGCTTGGCGCAGCGAGCCTGCAGTACCGTGTTCTCGCGCCTCGGCTTCCTCTTGTGGACTCATGGATCTCGGCCGACCTATGGATTTGGTGCTTTGTTTACTTTGCGATTACGCTGACATCCTTCACCGTATTGTTGTGGTTGCTTTGGTCCAATTGTTTTATTCATAGTTTTTGTTTACAACAGACTTAATGACGAAATGCATTCCCTTTGTGCGTGTGGGCGAGCGAAGGAAAATAATCAAAGGGAGGGCTGAAGATCATCTTCTACCTCTAGCAACCTCTTTTATAGCTTAATCCATGCCTAAAAAATAGCTTAATCCATGCCTAAAAATAAGGGGCTGAGGGAGGGCTCCATTTGATTAGCAGCCGTGGGGTTTTTGCCCCTGTAGCCCCCCCGCCCCCCCCTCCTTTGTGCAAACCTCCTTCCTGCCGCTATTGCAAAGCGGTCTCCCACTATGCCCGGCCTACGCTTCCATAGTCTTTGAAATGGCTGAAGATGGTTCGCCTTGCTTATGGCATCGGTTACATTGCCTTGTGATGCACCGGTGGATCCATGTCGCACGGTTTTTTTTTTTTGGTCGACCGGAGATGATTTTCCAGTTTCGGGTATGAGCAAAGCTGCTTTCCCCGCGATTGTTTTTCTCCGAGGAAGATTTATGGATTCGTTGTAGAAGACTATAGTTCCCATACACGGTTTGTCGTAAAGCGGAACCTTTCACGCAGTTTTTTTGCCTTTGCTAGAGCAAGAGGAATTCTACGTGCTGTTGCGGGGAGAGCGAGGATCGGGTTTCGAGTCCGGTGTGTGGATACGGGATCACCAAAGAACTCTACCGAGGTTATGCGCAGGGTTCTATCCAAGCCTCGCCACAAACAACTCCCGTAAGGCAATGGAAGCATAGCTACGGTGACTTCGTTGTAACTAGGATAGAACACTAGTCGGTTACCTTGTAAAGGGTTTGGGTGTTCGGTTCCTCTACGGACAACCCTCTCTCGTATCCGACTAGGATCATAGCGAAGTTCCTTGGCCCCTTGGACTATAAAAAGGCGGCCAAGGAACACCTCGTAGAAGGAGAGCGAAAACGAACGTGCAGAACACAAGCTTGGCTACGACCAAGCACCGTAAGCTTCCACGGCCGATTCTCGGCTAACCCCATCAATCAAAAACAGGCTCACGCCCATTTGGGCGTAAAGGTCTTTACTTTCGATCCTTGATCGAGGGCCCGAACCGATATAAAAACCCCGCTCTCCATGTCGGCTTGCGCAACAAACCGCCGGGCTCCAAGTTCGTCGAGGCCCGAACAAACTGCCGGTTCACCCCGTGGCGAGGCTCTCGGTTATAAAACATCGGCGGTTGCGCGCTGCGTAAGGGCTCTCGTCGAATTTCAGCACGAGTCCGGCCGGACCACGACATCATGAGCACGTCGGCGAGGAAGACGATCATCTTCGGATCATGGGCTTGCGAGATCAACGACAACGGCAAGACTTCGAAGCTGCATCATCGAGGACTCCAAGACCGAAGAACCAGAACTTCGTTGAGAAGCTCCGCAAGAATCGACAATTGCGAAGCCGCCTCGAAGAAGGAGAACAAACTCGAAGCTTGCTCGAGAACCAAAGACGGAAGGGCCCAAACCCGAAACCAACTTCGGGAAAGGTAAACAACCAGGGGCCCGAAAGTACGGACTCGGGAAGCAACTTCGGTGCGACTCAAACTCCGGCTTGGATAAGGGAAGCTACTCCAACTCGAAAACTTTTTCCAACCAATACCTTTCCAACTCGAGAAGGAAGGCGAAGTTCGATATAACCCCGGACACCAGTCCAGATTACCTTTTCGATTTCCCTACACAGATTACGCAACGCAAAGACACGCGTATTCAAGGAGCGCCGGGACTACTCAAGAGAAGATTGGAGATTCCTTTGGAGGGCGCACAAAGAGGGCTCATATTGACAAGAACCCCGCAGGAGTGCATCATCCACGGCCAAGAACCTCAGCAAGGCCAATCGTCAAGCTGCAGGGGACAAACAGGGGAGGTCCAAAGATCATAAGGTCCATCCTGTGGAAGGAGTGGCGGCCCAAAGCTACAACCGTAAAGGAAGTCTTCATGGTGGCTACCAAGGCGCTCCGCTTAACCGTCCCGTAGAGGCCCCCGACATCGTCCATCGACGAAGGCCTGTCCAACATCTCGGCGGACGAAAAGAACCCTCGATGACGAAGGAGAACACCAACGCCAAGAAAGGCTAAGAAGAAACAAGCTGAAGGGAGGACGCCGAATCGGGACGAATACACGCATGCAAGCTCAACAAATATCGCCGATCTACACGAATACGAGAGGCCAAATCTGAAAAGAGAAGCCGAGGACGCATCGAGGGCAACCCGAAAGACTACAAGGGTTGATTGACCGCCTGAAGACTGCTACAGACCTGAATGACGAGGAGAGACTCATCAAGGAGGCATTGCAAAAGGCTGTCCGAGAAAGAGACCCCAGGACGTCGCAGTCAAAGGCAAACAGCTCTCATGTTCCAAGAAGTCGATCCAACGTCTTTGAAAGGCTGGGAAGGCCAGAGGGTTCCAACAACTCCAGGCCACCTCGGAGGGATGGCGACGCGACACCGAGACCCCCAAGGAAAGCCCAGCGCCAAGATTAAGCCGACGAGAAGAAGTCGCGGAATCAACATATCGACCTACCGAACTCATCCAAGAGAAGGAACCTCGGGAAGACTTGAAGAAAGGACGACGGAAAGCTACGACGAGGTTTCCTTGCTTCGCTGAAAAGATTGCGGGAAGTCAAGCTACCTCCAAAGTTCAAGCCTTCAAACCATTCGAAATACGATGGGGAAAAGCGAGCCTGGACAATGGCTCGAGTCTACTCACAATCCATTGAGCGCTAGAGGAGATGATGACGCAAAAGCCGTTTTTCTTTCCCATGGCCCTAGAGGCTCTACCGCCTCCAATGGTTCGACAAGATCGAAGAGGGCTCAATCCGATCATCGGGAAGACTTACGTAAAGCATTGCAGCAGCAACTTCGCAGAATCATCACCATCCTATTACTCAGCCGAGTTGAAAAGCCTCAGCGTAAGCGGAGAATCCCCGAGAGATTATTATCAAGATTTGGGGAGATGAGATCCCAAGTGCATGACATCACCGAAAAGGGAAGTGATAGACGCCGGTAACGGAATTTTCTCAAGATGGCGCCTCGATTTCTACAAAGAAAACCCGAGGACAAACGACGAGTTCAAGCTTCTCACGTTGAGAAGATGATCGGAGCCGAAGAAAGAACCAGATATCGCTTTCGGAAAAGAAAGAACTTCGAAGCCCCGAAGAAAGATCGAACAACTCTCAACAAAGAAAAGAAGCGAGGACCGGACAATACCGTCACAATGGCGGAAAAGCCAAAGAAACCCTACAAACCGAGGTTCAACAACAACAACAATGGCGACAGAACGAAGCAATATCAAGCTAGAAGATCTACCCTGCATCTACCACCCCGAGCTCGCGCTGCGCTCGAAACTGCACCACTTTCCGGGGAAAAGTATAAGGGAGAAAACAACTCGCTCGGAAGGGAAACAATCAAGAAAAACGAGAGAAGAAGCCCGGCGAAGAGCCAAAGACGAGGATTTCCGAGGAAAGCAACGAGATCCTTGAACGTCATATTCTCTCGAGTACCGGATCAAAGAGCAAGAGACAAGACAAGCTAGCACTCCGTCAATCATGGCGGCGAGAACCCGCGGTAGCACCACGTTACCTCATTTGGTCCCAATATCCGATTGATTCACGGGGGAGGACCAATGGACAAGTGTGGGCAACGCCGGCCTATATCCTTTGGTGCTAGAACCCACAATAGCTGGAGTGACCGTTACCAAGGTGTTGATTGACGGAGGAGCTGGGTTGAACATCATATTCTCGAAAACACCGACAAGATGGGACTAGACCTCTCGGACTTATCGCTCCCTCAAGCACTCCTTTCTATGGAATAGTGCCCTGGAGCAGCTATATACCAGTTGGACAAGTCACCTTGCTAGTACATTCGGATCTCCATCAAATTACCTGACGGTACATCAAGTTCGAAGTGGCGGATCTCGAGTCACCATACCACGCCATTATGGGAAGACCCGCAATTGCAAAATTCATGGCTATTCCACACTACCCATATCTTCTACTAAAGATGCCGGCACCTTTTGGGGGTTCTTTCCATCAAAGGAGACCTCAAGAAAGCTTTCGAGTGTGACGTACAAGCCGTGAAAATCGCAAACAAAAACAGGGAGCCCTTGGATAAAAAGGAACTCAACCCGGATGGCGAGAGGATACAAATCTAGAAGAACTCGAGATACCGGCCAAGAAGCAAGCAATTCGATTCCACCCTCGTAAGTGGCCGACGTCAAGCACATTGATCTACGAGACGGGCGATCCATCCAAGACAAATCATCAGCGCCCACCTTTCTCCAAAATAGGAATTCGCGCTCACCAAACTTCCTAAGGCAACACAAAGATATATTTGCACGAAACTAGCGCATATGCCCGGGCGTACCAAGGAGCCGGCCGAGCAATGCATTGACATCAATATGGGATCCAAACCCATCAAGCAAAGACTAAGGAGGTTTTCACGAAAAGAAGGAAGCCATCAAAAAGGGAGATTGCAAAGCTACTCGCAGCAGATTCATCGTAGAAATCCTACATCCTGACCCGCTAGCCAACCCTGCTCGTTCGAAGAAGAACACCTCGGATCGCGAATGTGTGTGGACTACACTGCACTAATAAGCATTGCCCAAAAGATCCCTTCGGGCTACCAAGGATCGATCAAATAGTTGACTCTATCATGCAGGATCAGCTCTACTATCATTCTTGGATCTGCTACTCGGGATATCACCAGATCGCACTAAAGAAAGAAGATCGAGCAAAACCTCTTTCATCACCCCCTCTAAGGGGTCCTTGCTACAAAACAATGTCCTTCGGATTGAAGAACGCCGGGCTACGTATCAAAGAGCGATCTGAGACTTGTTTGGGAGAGCAGATTGGCAAAATGCCGAAGCTTACGTAGACGACTTGGTGGTGAAGACTAGAGAACCGTAAACTTTCGATTCAAGACCTTGAAGAGACTTTCAAGAACCTCAACAAGTGGAAATGGAAGCTCAACCCAACAAAATGCGTCTTTGGAGTACCTTCGGGACAGCTCATCGATTCTTGGTCAAGAACAGAGGCATTGAAGCCAAAGACCAAGCGGTCAAGGCCATCAACGAGATGACACAACCCCGAAGTGTCAAGGACGCCCGAAGCTCACGGGGTGCATGGCGGCACTCAACAGATTCATATCCAAGCTTGGAGAGAAAGGGCTACCCTTCTTCAAACTCATCAAGACAAAAAGGAGAATTCAAATGGATAGAGGAGGTCGACAAAGCGTTTGAAGAACTCAAAGCAAGACCTTACAAATGCCTCCAAATCCTAACACCTCCAAAGGACCAAGAAGAACTCTTGCTATACATAGCAAGAACAAATACGATGGTCACCAAAGAATCATCGTGGAAAGAGAAGAGCCCGAGCAACCTAACAAGGTCCGAGAGGCCAGTTTACTACGTGAGCGAAGTTCTATCTCGAGTCCAAGGCTCGATACCCTCACGTACAAAAACTACTCTATACCATACCGATCACATCAATGAAGCTACGACACTACTTTCGACAAATACAAGATAACAAAGGGTAACCGACTCACCACTAGGCGACATCCCGAGGAACGAGACTCAACAGGCCGCATATCAAAATGGGCAAGAGAACTCGGAGCAATGAACCTAGAGTTCACCCCAAGAAGAGCAATCAAATCCCGTGCGCTACCGGTTTCATAGCGGAATGGACGGAGCTCCAACAACTCATATCCAACGACATCAAGAAACATTGGAACATGTACTTGATGGATCGTTGAAGCTAGGGGAGCGAGGCCGGGATTTTATTCATATCTCCGAAGGAAGACAACTCAAGTACGTGCCGCAAATCATGTGGCAAGCTACAAACAACGAGAGGCGTAGTATGAAGCACTCATCGATGGCCTCAAGATAGCAAGAACTCGGGAATCAAGAGACTACAAGTATACGGCGACTCGCGGTTGTCATCAATCAAGTCAACAAGGACTAGGACTGCACAAAGGACAATATGGGCCTCTATTATGCGAAATACGCAAAGCTAGAAAAGAACTTCCAAGGCCTAGAGATCCTACACGTGCTCGAGAGACACGAACGTGGCAGCGCACGTGCTAGCCAAACTAGGATCCGATAGAGCCCAAGTCCCACCAGAGTATTCGCCGAAGAACTCTTGAAACCATCCATCAAGGAGAACCCGTAAGAAAGCAACATGGAGCAATCAGCTCTAAATGGAGTAATGATAATCTCTCCGTGTCGAAGAACAACTCCCCGGATCGAAGACATCATAAACTTCATCAAGAACAAGACACTACCCGAAGACAAAGCCGAAGCAACCAGATCTTGAGAAAAAGCAAGAACTACGTGCTCATCAAAGACAAGCTTTATAATAGAGCAAAGATCATCGTGAGTACTACTCAAATGCATAAGCTCAAGAAGGAAAGGACATCCTCCAAGAAATCCACTCGGATCTTTGTGGAAACCACGCAGCGTCAAGAACCCCTCGTGGGAAAAGCATTCGTATCAGATACTATCGCCAACAACCCTCAAAGACGCCAGAAGAACTCGTCGAAAATGCAAAGGATGCCGATGTTCCCAAGGCAGCGCATGTGCCAAAGACACAACCTCGACCGCATACCACCATCATGGCCTTTCGTGCTTTGGGGACTAGATCAAGTCGGGCCACTCAAGAGAGCAAAGGAGGATATGAGTACATCTACGTCGCCATCGACAAATTCACCAAGTGAATAGAATACAAACCTTTGGTCACCTTCAGCTCCACCAAAGCAATGAAGTTCATCCAAGAGATCATGCACGCATTTGGGATGCCCAACAGATCATCATCGACCCCGGATCACCATTCACGGCAAATTTCAAGACTGGCACAAGATTGTGGCATACGGATAGACTACGCCTCCGTAGCACACCCTCAGGCTTACTTTAGACAAGTCGAGAGAGCAAAACGGACTCATCCTTGCCGGACCGAAGCCAAGATTATACGAAGAGCTCAAGGATTACGGAGCCAAATGGATTGAAGAACTCCCAAAAGTTGCCGGGGTCCTAAGAACTCAAATCGTGAGCAACAAGCTACTCACCCTTCTTCCCCGACTATGGATCGGCCGTTCTGGCCCGGCACCTCATATGGAGCTCTCCAAGGATCGAGAGCAATTTGAAGACGGAGAAGGAGAATGCATAAGAAGACTAGAAATCGACCGCGGTAAGAAGTCGGAACAAACGCCATCCTACGTAACGCAAGGTATCTCGCAAGGACTCGAAGGCACTACGACAAGAGCACACGTCCCAAGAAAACTCAACCCGGGAGATCAAGTACTCAAGAGAAGTCAAAAGACGGAAGGCAAGCACAAAAATGCTCAGCCCATGGGAAGGACCATATATCATCAAAGGAGTACTGACCGTGAACCTACAAGCCGATGACAATGCAAGGAGAAGAAATTAGAAACTCTTGGCACATAAACCAGCTCAGAAGGTTCTATCCATAATCAGAGGATCTCAAGGCAACAGAAGAAAAGCAGAACGCGATATCAACTCTCCGACACTTCAATAAGAAGAAGAATATCAAGCCTGAGAAGAACCCTGGACCATCTAAAGAGGTCACGAAATACGCAGCCACCAGGCACCTCAACAGAAACAAGCTGCCCACAGTAAAGCTGCATGCCTCCTACGGGAGAAGAACAAAATAGCCCGAATTGGCACTTCAAAAGAAGAAGTCGACCAAAAGAAGGCAAACCCGACCACCAGAACGGAGGTCAAATTCCAAGGGTGGAACCACGCGAAGTCCTAGCTCTGGAATAGCGTCCACACCTTAAATCCTAGCGGAAGATCGTGAACTTCGACTCTTGAAAAAAGAGGACGTTGGGATCGCCCATCTAGGTCGCGAGGGCCATCAAGGGTCCGAGAAAGTGCCACTATGTCCAATGACGGCGGACGACCTTTCGAATCGGGCGTGAACAAGTGTAGTGTTGTGAAATAGAAACCCATCGTCTCACACAAGTCTCTCGAAAGCGAGCAGCCCAAACCGGGCAAGGTGGATTGTAGTGTTATGAAATAGGAACCCAACCATCTTGACCTTCATCCTTGATGTGCACTTAAATGGGCCCTGACCGAGAACCCTTCAAGGGCGTCATGCGATAGTCCAACGGATTGCATGGGAGAGCCCTAGCCCGTAAGAGGCAACCCCGAGTTAGAACAACTCTTTCGTGAGCACAACTCCACCAAAATACACTAGCATGTCCGAAGAGGACAAAAGCTAGAGGGCCTAAAAGGAGAAAACCTAAACGGCACGGAGTAATCCTCCGAACAATCGTGACAAGTCTCGGAAGAAGACGCAAGTCACAAGCCGAGGAAAACAACCCCGTGAAACGGGGGGCGCCCCAACCACCATCGGCAAGTCTACGAGAAAGGGCGAGCTGAATCTTAAAAAAATAACTCTAAAGACCAAGAGCACGACTCAACTACCATCGGCAAGTCTACAGAAAGGATGAGCTGAATCTTCGGAAGAACAACTCAAGACCGGGAGCAAGAATCCACAACCACTTTCAAAGAAGCCTCCGAAAGGACGAGTGAATCTTCGAAGAACAACTCAAGACCAGATCGGATTCCACAACCACTTTCGGAAGCCTACGAAAGGACGAGCTGAACCTTCAGAAAAACAACACTGAAGACAAGGAGCAAGACTCTACATCTACTTTCAGCAAGCCTACAGAAAGGATGAGCTGAACCTTCAGAAAAACAACACTGAAGACAAGGAGCAAGACTCTACAACTACTCTCAGCAAGCCTACGAAAGGACGAGCTGAATCTTCAGAAGAACAACCACGAAGACCGTGAGCAAGCCTCCACAACTATTATCGCCTAATCTACGAGAAGACAAGCCGATACTCGAAAGAAGAACTCGAATTCAAGAGCAAGACTCCACTCATCATGACAAGTCTCAGGGAAGAAGACGAAAGTCATTTGTCGAGGAAAATAATCTTGACACACCAGAGCAAGACTCTACGATATCTTCAACCAAAAGGGCGGTGTTGACTCCCGAAAAAAATCAGCACCGATTTCGGAAGAAAGAACTCGCTAATCGAATCAAGGCTCCAACCTACCACGGCAAGACCTATGAACAGGCTAGCCGACGCGTCAAGGGACAAACAATCCAAAGGCGCACAAGGACAAGAACCTACGCTACCCTCAGCAAATCTACAAGAAGAAAACCTGACCCCGATCGGAGAACAAACCTGACAACTCGGGCGACTTCAAACGCTATGAACAGCCAAGTCTACAGAAAGGCAAGCTGGATCACCAGCCAGAACAACACTGGTGTCACTTCGAGGGACTCCAAACAACTCGTCGCGAACCTACATGAAGGACATAAAAGCCGGAAGCCTAAGGAAGAACCCTAAAGGCGCAATCGCATCAAGTCATCCGAAGAAGAAGAACTCGGAGGACCACCGCAATGACAAGCGTAAGACAAACGCAATAAGTTTGCACGAAGGCGAGATCAAAGATATTTAAAATCCACACGAGGGCGGATACCAGCAAGAGTATTTAAGGCCTACAACCAACAGGCCACCAGGAAAAGAATTGTTTATTACAAGACGGACGAAGCTGTCACAACAAGCACTCGAGCGCATCAAAGTCCGGCAGATCACCCTCGGGAAGATCAAGGTCTATGGTATCGGCAAAGAGTGGTAATAGCGACGCATCTACCTCGCGCTCCTCTTCCATTATCTTGAGGTGCTCGCCGGCAAAACCCATCCACAACAAATGGCGGGGCAACCGGGCACAAGATGATGGAAGTAGAAGAGCGAGTTTCTTCAACAAATTCCCCCGGCGTCTCCGACAAAGAATCGGAAGCGAGCGGGAACCCGGGAAGAAAGTCCTCCAGACGCGCCGTGATCTTCGTGAAGGCGAATAACCTCCAGCCAGGATACACGAGACGCGAGGTCGGAGAACTTCACACGGCCGCGCAAAAAGCATCCTCTCCGACCAAGCTCGGCCGACAACTCGGGCGATGGCAGCCGCCGACTGAATTGGTCACCCGAAGACCTCGACGACAACAAACAAGACAAGTCAAAAAGAAGCCTTGGCAAAAGCAATAATAGACCAAGAAAATATATGACATACCCTCAACTTCCCGAGTAACCTTGGCATAGGACTCGGTCAAACCATCGCCGAGTGGCACGGAGTCCCGAGCTGAGCAAGAAGGTCTCGCTCAACTCCCCGAAGACGACAACTTCCGCCCGCAAGGTATCACACTCTTGAGCGGGGAGGAAGACAGGAGATCTCGCACAAAGGACTACAATAAAAAACAAAAAGTCGATCAGGATGCTCCTCAAAAAGAAGACAGACAAAAGTATCAAGAAAAACTCGCCGCGGCACTGAACCGTTGATCAAAAGCGCAGAAGGCGCCCTGAAGTACTCCGGAACGCCTCAGACAGGGCACCAACCCGAGAAGCAAGATCAAACTCTGAAACAACAGAGTCCGCAAGAGCCTTCAGATCAAGGAGAGAAGGATCCGAGGAGGAGGATGCAGCAGCTCCACGAATGTGGGAAGCCGAAGAAGAAGACCGCCAACAAAGAGACGATCAAGAACCCGCTTGAGAAGTAATCTCAAAGAAATCTTCACGTAAACGCCCGCAAATCAACCCCAACAAAGATAAGAACCCTCAAAAATCAACGGAGAGAAAGAACCGCAAAAAGAGTACTCACCGAAAAGAAAGACGAGGACGAGGGGGCAATCCGAAGAAGAAGGTTTCACTTCAATGGCCAAATCAGAACCCGGCCGAAGCCTCGGAAGGCTCAACCCGCAGAGACGGCAAACCGCAAACAAGCACAAGGGCTACAAGACCGAAAGAACCCGGTAATCAAAAGTGAAGATGAGAACTTACGGATTCCGGGCAAGAGACTCCACCCGCTCCCTCGATGCTCAAAAAGCAAAACGCAAAGCCCCATCCGAAAAGAACAGAGAAACAGTCGCTTATATGGAAAAAGAAAGGGATTGACGTAAGATCAACCCCCTCACCTATAAGAATATTACACGTGGGCTCCAGGCAAAGAAGCCCTGAGATGTAGAAGAGCGAGTCCTCTTGGGTGTCATGGCAAAGACGAGGCGTGGGCTCTTCAACGAAGCGCCCCCGCCGCTGCCCTATAAGGGCAAGTACTGTGGATCCGGAGTAAAGGGAACATACGAAGCACCTCCAATACCGATGCGGGAAGGGATTCAGACTCACCTAGAACAGACGGCAAAGGCGCCGCGACGACGGCCACCACAAAGAAATTCGCAGTAGTTCCGCCAAGATGCCGAAAGGATCAATAGTCAGAAAGAACCCTAAACATGCAAGTACAAAGACGAGAATACAAAAGAACTCATTAATGGGGAGGGTTGTCGCCAGAATACTCAACAACCCGAATCGGAGTCATCGCGACATCCTTCAAAGATCGAAGGGATACCATCGCCTCCGCCTCGCAACTCGTAATCATCGCCACCAACACGAGAAGGATCCTCGGGGCCGAGTACTCGGGTTGCCGCCTCCCTCGCCATCAAAGGTTGAACTCGACGGCAAAGAAAAATCGCAACGATTCCAAAGACCACTAAGGCCACTCGCTTCAAGATCTTGACGCGTTGACGAACTCAAGAACCTCGACTCATCAGAGAGTCAACCTTAAGACTCTCAGATCAACAGACTCATCGAGTCATGATCCATCAAGGCGGGGAGGAGGATTATTCACATAAAACCACCCGTAGCGCCAACTAAAATGCAGTCGTGGAGCTCATATTCAAAGAAAGCACCCTTTCAACCCTAGCGGGCCCGGATGGAAACACATCCAAGAGAGGATAGATCGCCTCCATGACAAAGACGGAAGAAATAGCGAAAGAGCTTCAAAGAAGGAGGATGCCTATGAAGGTCTCACACGCATGAACAAAGATGGAAAGAAGAAGAACCCCATTGGGGGCAAGATGAGAAAGAGCAATCGAATAGGACCGCGAAACTCATGGAAGAAATCCGAAGCAGGCAAGCAAAGACCAGCTGGACAAAAGAAAGGAAGAGGACAACCTCGAGAGGACCGGGAGCGGAAGACGATGACCGGTGGGGAGCCTCCAACCGGAGAGACTCGAGGAGGAAGAAGCCGGCGCCGCTCTAGGTCCTCAAGATCACCAAGATTGAGGAGGACTCCGGCCGGACCCTCATGGCCGCCTCCACCTCGGGAACCATCTCCGCCTTCCACTTTGCGCTCTTGGAGGAAGAGCTTTTCACCATGATGAAGAACAAAGTGCGAAAACAGCAAAAAACTCGAGGGGCACAACGGCGACGGAGGAACGATGGCGGCGCAAGAGGATTAGGGGCAAGGAGGATTGCTAATCGCGGATGCAAATGGCGTGTGGAGGAAAAGAAACGGCCGTATCCAAGTATTTATGGAGAGGGATTTTTCCACCCGTTACGTAATAAAACTCTGCATAACGGGAGCCTTTACAACTTCAAAATTAATTTGAAGTGACAACGGCACTCCTTTTTATGCGAACGATTAACAAGATCGACACAACGGTCGGAAACCTCGAAGAAGAACTCTTCAAAAACACCGGAAGCGGCCATGAAAAACATCCCGAAGAACAGATCAAGACAAAGACAAGTCGATCAAAGCATCAAAGAAGAAACCGCCAAAGAAGACAAAAGAACCCCGGCGTCGTCGCAATAAACCAGCCAGGCGCACCTACACGTAAAAAAGAGAAAAGGTCAAAATCCCGGTAAAATAAAGAACCCCTAAGAGCTCAACCTAGAGGAGAGCTCTTAGACGCTCGGGGGCTACAGGATACCCGGGACAAGATTTTTTCGGAAGAACTCGAAGACGAAGGAGAAGAACTCAAAGACCTTCCAGCTCTTTATGCCAAAAAGCAAGAAGCTCGGGGGCTACACCCTACGGGTGCACTTTTTTTAGCAAAGTGCACAATCCGTATGAAGACAACAAGGACCGCGTCAAGACCGCACCCGAGAAGAGCAGACAGCTCTCGTCACTCAAATCTGAGATGCTTGGGGGCTAGCGGAACAAGGCTCCCCTTTCAAGAAAGAAGAGCCCCGACGACAAGAAGAACTCGAAGACGGAGGAGAAGAACTCAAAGACCTTCCAGCTCTTTGTACCAAAAAGCAAGAAGCTCGGGGGCTACACCCTACGGGTGCACTTTTTTCAAAATTGCACTCCGTAAGATGATCTTGAAGACCATATCAAGGCCTCGCCCGAGAAGAGCAAGACAACCCTCAAGACTCGACCTTGAGATGCTCGGGGGCTTGTGGATACAGGATCACCAAAGAACTCTACCGAGTTGTACGCAGGGTTCTATCCAAGCCTGCGGCCACAAACAACTCCCAGAAGGCAATGGAAGCATAGCTACGGTGACTTCTGTTGTAACTAGGATAGAACACTAGTCAGGTTACCTTGTAAAGGGTTTGGGTGTTCGGTTCCTCTACGACAACCCTCTCTCAGATCCGACTAGGATCGTAGCGAGTTCCTTGGCCCCTTGGACTATAAAAGGCGGCCAAGGAACACCTCATAGAGGAGAGCGAGTACGAACGTACAGAACACAAGCTTGGCTACGACCAAGCGCTGTAAGCTTCACGGCCGATTCTCGGCTAACCCCATCAATCAAAAACAGGCTCACGCCGACTGGACGTAAAGGTCTTTACTCGATCCTTGATCGAGGGCCCGAACCAGTATAAAAACCCCGCTCTCCATGTCACCGCAAGCAACAAACCGCCGGGCTCCAGTTTCGTCGAGGCCCGAACAAACTGCCCGGTTCACCCCGTGGCAGGCTCTCGGTCGTAAAACATCGATAGGGTGCCTTATGAAAGAAGTCTGTTCATTGAGTCTTATTGTTTGATTGTCATTCCTGGGGTGAATATTGTGTAATAATGTGCGTCTGTATTAGGACACAAGGTGGGGAAAAATAAGGAGATACAAAAGGATGCATGCTTTGAATTACTTCAGTGCACATATTTTTACTTTCCAATGCACATCATATCTATCTGGCACACACCCATAATGGAATATAAATTGCAGCATATAGTAGGGTTGTCATCCGAGCATATTTTTTCCTTTTTTCCCCAATTTTTCCCCCTTTTCCCTATGGTGACGTCAATGGCATGCGCCCTGTTGCACTTTCTTCACCCTCGTCCATGCCATAATACCATCTGTGAAGGCGTCCATTCAAAGTGCCTGTTGTGTGTTGGCAGCTACGGTGCACTGGTGCAGCACATTGGTTTTGTGCTGTTTGATGAAATGTTAGTTCCTTCCATTTTATAATGTTTCTGTTTTCATCAATGTAGGCCACAGCATATAATTTTTACCATGCTTTTGTTACAAGGAAACAGAATCCAGATGGGATTGTACAGGTTTACATGCTAAGGTTGAACACACAAACGCTGACTTAGAGGAAGGTGGTAACTATGTTACACGTCGGTGCAGGTTGTCTACTTCAGAGGGTGCACTGATTCCTTATTCAAGTGTGTAAATCAGCCTTTTCCTAGCGTTGTTTTGCATCAGCATGCTTTTTTTCAGGGAAACAGCGTCGATGCTGGGATCGTGGGGCCTGAGGTTCAAAGGAGGACAACTCTGGTAGAAGAGCCTATTATCTATGTTATCAGTCATTGCTGGGTGTCTAATTCAAAGCCTCTATTAATATCAGGCCCGCGCGTGTACAAAATGACTCGGGTGGAAGAGAATGGCATCTATGTTGCCAGACATTTCACATTCAGTGTAAACTAGTTTTTCTCTAACGCTATTTTTCATCGCCATGTTTGCAAGTGGTGTCCCTTTCCATCTATCTAATCTACCCAGGATACTGGTGTTGGTCATACTTCAGACGGAATCATTATCCGAAATCACTCAGAAACATATCGTTATATTTCAACTCTCTTCAAGTCACTTATTCTTACACTACGGTGTACAGTTTACCTGTCTAATAAGCAACCATAATGCATTCTGAGCTTTACTGACTTCATCTTCAGGTGTGTAAACCAACTTTTCTCTAACGCTATTTTGCATCAATGTATTTGCATGTGGTGTCCCTTTCCGATCTAATGAAAAGGAGGCACTAGGGGTGTATCCAATCTGCCCAATATACTGGTGTTGGTCATGCTGATCGAGGGAACCGGTACTACCGTTATTTCAACTCCTTGCAAGCCACCTATTCTTACACTACGGTGTGCATCTTATCAGTCTGATAAGCACCCATAATGAATTTTGAGCTGCAAGATATTAGGGTTCTGAAACAATCTTAATATCTCGGCCTGTTTGGGGCCCCGTTTGAGTTGGTTTCCTCCAACAGTTCAGTGATTCCGTGCTTCTGCTCGCTTCTCCCCATCAGATGGGCCAGCATCCATCTGTGTCAGTGTATATCGAAATGCTGAAGGACCTGGCGGTAGCAGCGATGGACTGATACAGCACATTGATTCTGTCCTACTCGATGAAAAGGTAGTTCCTTCCATTCTGCAGGTTTAAAATTCTCAGCAGTGTAGGCCACGACATATAATATCTGCCATGTTTTTGGTGCAGAAAAACAATGACAATGCCGGGATCTTATGACCATAGGTTAAAAAGGATGATACTCAGATAGAGATGGGTGTCGTTTGTATTACCAGCCATTGTATGGTGTCTAATTCAATGCCTCCAATGAGTTCAGGTTCGTCTGTGCATAAAAGCCCGTCTCTACCACTGACGCCATGTTCACAAGTGGCTATGTTCTTGCATGTAGTGGGTCACAACAAACGATTTAGAGTTATCCATCAAAACTTTAGAAGGTCAATTTAGACTGTGCACAGATACTTTAGAGAGGTGTTGCATGCCATTGGTGAGCTGAGGAATGAGTTGACAAGGACACTCTCTAATGAGACCCCACTAAAGATCACAAACAGCCACAGGTGGTACCCATATTTTAAGGTACATAACCAAACTAAAGACTTCTCATATACTCATATTTCCCTAGTATGACTAAAGTGAACCTCGGTAAAATGTAGGATTGTATTGGTGCAATAGATGGTACTCATTGTTGCGTTTCCTAAGCGCAAGTGCCAAAAAGGCAAGAGCACTGGGAACCACAGGTTGACTCCCACAACGACTTCACCGAATGGTTACATTCCAGCTACCATCGCCATGGGATGTCGGGTGGCATTCTCAGTAGCATTTACTGAGAACAAGTCCATAAGCGCACGGAAATACCGTTGTAGCATTTCACCCGAGATATTCAGGGTATCGTTATTTATATTTTCCCAAAGGAAGGCATGGTGTAGGACTCTAGCGAGGGGGCATGAACAAGGCGACATGTCTATGCAGTTGACCAATACTCAATCTGAGGGGTAAGTAATGATATTTTAAGATAGTGTGACACACACTTGGGCCAACCTCAAGGATAAAAAGGAAAATAAAGAATAAAGAATATTCCTAAGTGGAGCAGGGCATTCTAAAGTAGCCGTGTGCAAAGAACCGATTAATAATCATGCAAACATAGATGACTAGAGTTTTAGGTCGAGAGTGAGATGGACGGGGAGACCTCCCGAGCATCCGCCCTAAAGGAAGGCATTTACGAACTCCTACAAAGACACACGACGTGGGGGGATTTCAAGGGACGGTCAAGGCTTGTCACGACCAAGCCGCCCTACCCCCTCAACCGTGGCATGCACTCATATTCGAAGGATACACGGCATCCGGACACCACGCCCGCATACTAGGACACTACTCATGTCCCCCCATGGCCCCCACCCTACGGATGGACGGAATAGGACACGAGCAAGCCACGAAGGACACAACGAACCGCCACCTCGGCACAACTCTTACTCTACTCAAATACATGGCATGAATGGTTAGGCCCTAAGTTCTATACGACTAACCACGACATAGGGACTATAGTCTAGTTCTTCTATCATGATTGTGTCGAGAACAACATGTCAAGAATATAACATGTAAATACTCTAGCTCTATTGCACAAGCATATGAGATCAAGACTTGAGGATAAACCATAAATGTATTCATACCGAATATTCCTTCTCCCAAGTACAAGCTCTCCAATGAAGCTTAGCCTTGCTCCAAATACTACTAAAGACTAAAAGAACTAGAGAAGTGGAGGGGAGTAGAGAGGAGAGAAGAAGAAGAGTAGAAAGTGAGGAGGCTCCAAATGGTGTGTGTTACAATGGTGGGAGATGGCCTCCTTTTATAGGTGGAGGAGAGGGGGCTCTTTGGAAGATGGCCATCCCCACTTGGAAAGAGCCAAACCGACACTGGGACGCCTTCCTTCTGCGCAAAACCGACCAACTAAGGGCGGAAACCCCGTTTGGAAGGTGCACGAACCGCCTCCCGAGGCTGGGCCGAAAACGCCTCGGGGAGGTGCGGCCGCTTGCACCGGGTCTTGTAGCCCCCCCAGGCTCGGCCGGCCCGGTCTTGGCGGGTGTCGTCTTTCGCCTCGAAAAGTTGTGGGCGGGCTTTGCTTGGCCCGCATTTGAAGTTTGGGTCGATTTGCTCACGGGCTTGAGTTTTTGCAATAATGCGCTTTCCCGGAAGGCGTACTTTGGTCGATTTTTCCACTTGCTTTTATTATAAATCTGCAAAATAAAGTACAAGACACTACAAGTGGAATTTATTAGTGATAAATGCATATGAGTATAAAAAGGTTTAATTTTACTCCCTTTATGGTAGTAAGTTGACGGAAAAAATATGTCGTTGGTTACCGTCAACAAACTCCCCAAGCTTACCCTTTGCGCGTCCTCGAGCAAAAGAGATAAGTACTTGGTTGTTGATCGGGAGTTGCTACTATGCCGATTACGTTTTCAAGTGCCGGGGTTATAATAAGATTTTCTACTAGAGTTTAAATAAAATGGCACATCTTTTTTCCCACCCTTTATTACCTTTCATCGTAGCGGGGCTTTCCAAATTTTCTCAAAGCCTTGGGCGGTTGCGGATAGAACGGTTATAACGGAGGTGCTTATCATTCATCCTTTTGATCAACTTTTTATTCAGGTTTTTATTTAGATAATATTTTTTATATATATATATTTTTTTTGAGAAAGCATGGGCTTTATTGCTATATCATTTTTTTTTTAGAGAGGTGGGCTCTGCTTTCGCCTAGACTTTTGTCTTTTATTTCCTCTCTTTTCTTTTTTTTTTTTTTTTAGAGATGTGGGCTCTACTCGCCCTCGGACACTTGTCCATTTTCATCTCATTTTTTTTTTTTTTTTAGCATAGCCCAAAACATTTCTCTTTTTCAAAGTATAGATTCACGGATGTCAAGTTTCTCTTTACGGACGAAGTCATAGCAAATCCATTTGTACCATATCATATTTGGCAACAACTTAGACTGGATAGAGCATATGCAACCCACATGAATCGGGTTTTTCAGGATGAGTTTTTAGAATTAGCCACTAAACCCAAACTTTAGAGAAATTCGAATTATAAACTAGGCACGGGAAAAGCATAAGACAGAGCAACTATTCATCATTTCAACAAAGGACTAAGACTAAATATTTTTATAACTCATATATATAGGAATGAAGTTTGTCTTTTTTAGCGTAACTCAACATTTCATAAGATAGAGAATATGATCAAAATGTGAGATACAAGTTACCTTTCTTGGAGTCCTCCCCAAGCTAGCCTTTTGCTTACCTTTTATGGTTACTCGCTTTTAGCTTGAGCACGCAATGATCCTGAGTTGTGCCCGGTGGCGTGGTTAGAGGCTCCCCAAGCTTGTCTTTTGATGTCGTTAAAGTAACAGGGACAAACTCTTGGGGTTGAAAGGTTTATCTCCTCTCTTCTTCTTCTCTTCTCTACCCTCTTTTTATTATTATTATTTTTATTATTATTATTATTTTTTACTCTTGTTAACCCTGTTTGTCATCTTCAAGACTTACCCTACCCTTATGGATTTTGATAAATTCTGCGAGGGTTAGTCCATATGATCGACCAAAATCTACACTAGCAATTTTAGGTTCAATAACTGGACTTCGACTCCATGTCTAATCTGATCAAGGTAGACTTTTTGACCTAAGCACCATGCTCAATTCAAAACGCCTATGGAAGTATGATCATACGTATAACCAAAACTTCCAAACCAAGACATGCCAAAATAGAAAGAGGAAGCATGCATTGATAAACAAGATTCTTCCAACAGGGGTAAATAATTTTATTTTTATTTATTATTTTTATTGTAAGCATCATGGAGTTATTACTTGGGAGATTATTATTGTAAAATAAAGGATAACTACCGATTTACCTTCGGCAAGGGCTCACCTTTTAAAGTCCGACGAGCGGGACTCTTCTCCATTCATTTAGTGCTTGACGGAGTGTTACCCGTATCCCGGAGAAGTGGATGCGGGATGTCATCCTTTCTCATGCCGCCATGCCCGCTTAACACTTTGTGGCTTTACCTTCTTGGGCTGCTTGTTTTTAGCATTCTTATGCTTGTTGAACCCATTGAATGGGCATCTCATTGTTTGGCCTGCATATGGAAGCTAGCATGCCCCGATCCCACGTGCAAAACTGCATTTGTAGTGTTAAGAAATGGTCTCCCAAGGATTGGGGCAGCTCTCTCGCTGTGACCCATGTCTAGGATGACAAAATCTGTCGGGATGTATGCTTCTCGAATTTTTACTATAACGTCCCGAGCTACTCCCTCCGGTTTCCTTAGTGATAGGTCCGCCATCCGTAGTTCAAAATGTACAGGGGACAAAGGTCCACCTAATATTTCATCATATGTTACCTTGGACATGATGTTTATGCTTGATCCAAGGTCGCGAGAAGGCATCCTCGAAGACATGCGGGCCAACGAGCATGTGATTGTCGGGCGGCCAGGGTCCTCCTTCTTGATAATGAGTGGTGGCTCGGTAGGGGGACTTGTTGTCTTCCGACATAGAGGCTTACCAAACCTCGTTGAGACCATTTTAACAGATTCAAGAGAAATTTTGGGTTGCCCCAAAACTTTTCCCCGAACCGACAACAAAAAAAGCGCAGAAAACCGAGCTAATTGGGTTTCTATCATTTTATTAAAGCTCGCTTGTCTTTCATAAGAAGAAGTTAAACTTTTAATTTTGAAAATCATGTTTTTTTAATTATTTTATCATTAAGCATCAACTTCTTTGAAAGTTCCTCAATTATTTTTGCTTGGTCTAAGACCAAGTCTTCCAAGGAGAGGATTCGAATTGTACCTTGAGTTTGAATTACCTCCTTGGTTTTGTGGGCGCGGCCGGTTGTTCCACCCATTATGGTCTCCTTGCCGACGGAACCCGTTGTTGATGTGAGTAACGTCTTCACGGGTTTTCAGCGTCGTTCCCCTGAATGGCCAACATTGCCACGCGAGACTTCACATGTTACGTGTGAGTATATGGCCTTGACAAAGGCCGTAAGTTTCTTCTTCTTCGGTGGCACACTTGTCAAGTTCTTTCAATAGGAGATCCATTGTAGCGAGCACGCCCGTCTCCTCCACGATGCGCATGCTATCTTCTTGTTTGCCAAGACTTTCCTCCCCCAAGCTTGATTGGACACTATTTTCTCCATAAGAGTTGTTGCTCTATCGATGGTGAGGGAGAGGAAGGCACCTCCAGGCGATGGCATCAATGTGCTCTTTTGACATGGGTGTTAACCCATTGTAGAAGTTCATATCACGAGCCACTTTTCCATCCCATGGTGCGGGCATGCTTGGATGTACTCTTGTAGCCTTTCCCATGCCGCGGTATGGGTTCCATGGAATTCTCGCTGAAGTTGGCAATTCTTCCCCTTAGGGTGTGAGTTTTACTCATGGGGAAGAATTTAGTGAGGAACCCGTGGAACACTTGTCCCACGTGTTGACGACTTCCGTCTCTTTATAGAACCACTGTTTTGCCTTCCCGTGATGGAGAAGGGAAACAAACGGATTCTAATGGCTTACGGTGTGACACCTTGGATGACAATGGTGTCACCGAGCTCAAGGAAGTGTTGCGGATGTGCACTTGCGTCCTCACTTGGCAAACCATAAAATTGGTTTGCACGCACCATCTTGATTAGGCCAGTAGGAGCTCAAAGTTCTCTATTCCCATGTCGACAAATACCCAACGGGCACGCTGTTGGCAGGGATGGAGTGGTCACGGATTGACTTGGCCATGAGTGGAATACGAGATGATGCAAGGGTAATTGGTTTGTTTGTCGACGGAGTAGCGGGAGAAGATTTGATATGAGTTGGGTTCTTCCTTAGGAGTGCCTCCGGTGCACGATGTAGTTGTTCAACAGGGGACAAACCAATCGAACACTATCCCGTCTTCATCCACAACGGGAGAAAACATGAAAGATTAGCCCGCATGAGTAATGGCTACTTACACATGCACATCATTATGAACATGTCTTTCTAGAATCTTTATAACCAATGCCTTCCCGACAAGAACGGCGCCAAAAATGCTTGTTGCGTTTCCTAAGCGCAAGTGCCAAAAGGCAAGAGCACTGGGAACCACGGGTTGACTCCCCACAACGACTTCACCGAATTGTTACATTCCAGCTACCATCGCCACGGGATGTCGGGTGGCATTCTCAGTAGCATTTACGAACAAGTCCGCAAAGCGCACGGAAATACCGTTGTAGCATTTCACCCGGGAGATATTCAGGTATCGTTATTTATATTTTCCCAAAGAAAGGCATGGTGTAGGACTCTAGCGGGGGCATGAACAAGACGACATGTCTATGCAGTTGACCAATACTCAATACAAGGGTAAGTAATGATATTTTAAGATAGTGTGACACACACTTGGGCCAACCTCAAGGATAAAAGGAAAATAAAGAATAAAGAATATTCCTAAGTGGAGCAGGCATTCTAAAGTAGCTGTGCAAAGAACCAGTTAATAATCATGCAAACATAGATGACTAGAGTTTTTAGGCCGAGTGAGATGGACGGGAGACCTCCCTGAGCATCCGCCCTAAAGGAAGGCATTTACGAACTCCTACAAAGACACACGAACGTGGGGGGGATTTCAAGGGATCTGGTCAAGGCTTGTCACGACCAAGCCGCCTACCCCCCTCAACCGTGGCATGCACTCATATTCGAAGGATACACGGCATCCGGACACCACGTCCGCATACTAGGACACTACTCATGTCCCCCATGGCCCCCACCCTACGGATGGACGGAATAGGACACGAGCAAGCCACGAAGGACACAACGAACCGCCACCTCAGCACAACTCTTACTCTACTCAAATACATGGCATGAATGGTTAGGCCCTAAGTTCTATACGACTAACCACGACATAGGGACTATAGTCTAGTTCTTCTATCATGATTGTGTCGAGAACAACATGTCAAGAATATAACATGTAAATACTCTAGCTCTATTGCACAAGCATATGAGATCAAGACTTGAGGATAAACCATAAATGTATTCATACCGAATATTCCTTCTCCCAAGTACAAGCTCTCCAATGAAGCTTAGCCTTGCTCCAAATACTACTAAAGACTAAAAGAACTAGAGAAGTGGAGGAGTAGAGAGGAGAGAAGAAGAAGAGTAGAAAGTGAGGAGGCTCCAAATGGTGTGTGTTACAATGGTGGGAGATGGCCTCCTTTTATAGGTGGAGGAGAGGGGGGCTCTTTGGAAGATGGCCATCCCCACTTGGAAAGAGCCAAACCGACACAGGAACGCCTTCCTTACGTGCGCAAACCGACCAACTAAGGGCGGGGAAACCCGTTTGGAAGGTGCACGAACCGCCTCCCCGAGGTCCGGCGAAATCGCCTCGGGGAGGGTGCGGCGCGCACCGGTGGTGCGCGCACCCCCCCCCTCGGCCCCGGCCCGGGTCTTGGCGGGGTGTCGTCTTTCGCCTCGAAAAGTTGTGGGCGGGCTTTGCTCGCCCGGTTGATTTTGGGTCGATTTGCTCACAGGCTTGAGTTTTGCAATAATGCGCTTTCCCGTAAGGCGTACTTTGGTCGATTTTTCACTTGCTTTTTATTATAAATCTGCAAAATAAAGTACAAGACACTACAAGTGGAATTTATTAGTGATAAATGCATATGAGTATAAAAGGTTTAATTTTACTCCCTTTATGGTAGTAAGTTGACGGAAAAAATATGTCGTTGGTTACCGTCAACACTCATGTCCATGCTAGAGTTCTAGCAAAGATTGTTGCAAAGATTCAATGGTCGGAAGAATCATCCTACCCAAAATGTCTTGGTTGCAGTGGACTTCAATTTGAAGTTTACTTATGTTCTTCTTTGGGTGGGAGGGTTCTACTCATGATACCTTGATCCTAGCTCATGCTATAGAGCGGGATGATGTTACGAGAGTTCCACCGGTACATAACTGAACTGTTTGTCTTTAGAGGACCAACACTATGGCTATAACTAATATATGCTTGTTTAACATGTTCTAGGGAAATTCTACCTAGATGATGCTGGTTATGCATGTCGGCCAGGGTTCTTCCCCCCTTACCGCGGTACTAGGTACCATTTCAGTGAATATAGCTCAATAAACTATCCCATAAATGCTAGAGAGATATTTAATTTGAGACATTCAAGCCTTAGAGTGACTATTGAGCAAGCATTTGGGGCCGTCAAGAACAGATTCAGGATCCTAGACAACAAACCTTTTCATCCATACAAGACCCAAGTGAAACTAGTCCTTGCATGTTGCATTATTCACAATTGGATACTTGGTCTTGTGGAAGATGAATGTTTTCTATAGGCAACTACCCGGGAGAGCATAACCCGGTGAATGTGTGGCAACAAGTAGAGGACAATGCAGCATGGGCTGGGAAGAGGGATGAATGGGCTAACCAAATGTGGTCAAATAGAGGGAATTCTCATTTTTAGTTAATGTTTCTGTATTTGGACAATGTCTATGATCAGTTGGTTATTGTTTAAGTAGTCTATGGACAAGTGTTGTGATGGATAGGTTATTTTTTATTTAGGCTATGGACATGTGTGTGATGGATATTTCTTTTAATGATGTTATGGCTATTGTTTAAGTAGGCTATGAACATGTGCTGTGATGGATACCTTTTTTTAAATGATGCATTTGTTCATGATCAATGATGAGTTTAGCATGTTCTATTATTTACATCTTTAGGGTGTAGGCTTCAGCAACGATGATTTCATAACATGTTTTTTTAAGTACATATGCAATGGTCACCATTTCCTGATTACTCTTATACATGCTTTGGTCACTACTTGCCTAATCTGTCTATTCCCCTCCCCACTAAATGCAATGTATTAACAACCGAGGCAATGGTCAGTGGTGTCTAGGGTATGGCTGCTAAGAATGTGGTTGTGGTGGTTGATGATAGTGTGGATGATGGTGAGGTTGTGCAGCTCACTGGCAGCCAGCGTGGTAGGGGTGGTATGCGCTGGGCAAGTGTGATGTCTGGTTTTGTTCTGCGTTGTATGTGCCAGCTTATCTCTACTAGAGTTAGGACTGACAAGGGATTCAAGGAGGTTCACCTGAACCAAGTTGCCAAAGCTCTCACTGAGTTCATTGGCCACGAGGTGATAGGAACTCAAGTGTACAATCACTTGAGGAAGTGGAGGCAGAGGTGGATGAAGGTGTCTAAGCTTAAGGAGTTGAGTGCTGCCCTTTGGGATGAGAAGCTATGCATGATAAGCCTAGATGAGGAGCACTACATGGGACACATTCAGATCTGTTGGGATGCTGTGCACTTCTATGCTGTGCAATTCTATGTTTCTTACTTTCCTATGTTGCTTACCTACCCCTTACCGATTTGTGCCTAAACTGCTAAAATAGGCACATCCTAAGGATGATGAGTTCTTAAACAAGCCTATACAGAACTACAAGGAGATGGTCACCATCTATGCTAATGGTCAGGCCACAGGAAAGTATGCTATGGGTTCCAATGAACCTTTGGGGAACCCTTTTGAGTTTTCTGACATTGGCATTAAAGTTGAACCATCTCCTGATGTAACACTGGTTCCATGTCCAACGATGTTATCAACCCAATGGAGGAGTGTGTCAAGGATGCTAAAGGTGGTAGTGGATTAGATCCCAGCAACCACAAGAGGAAGATGGTTGTCTTTTCTGAGGAGGATACTGTCTTGTTTGGCCAGATGACTGAGGTAGTGAAGGATGTGGCAATCCGTGAGACTAAACCAGAGATCATTCATCCAGATCTCTATGGTGCTGTGATGTACATGCCCGGGTTCTCGAGGAGAGCTTGATAGTGGCCTACTCTCACCTGCTTGACAACAAGGCCCAAGGTGATGCATTTGTTGGGATGAGTGACTCTCACCGTGTGCTTTGGCTTAGGACTTGGCTGGCCAAGCACTTCTACCTGTGAGGGCTGGTTATTACACACCGACCGATCCTTCTTTTGGGAGTTGAGCTGTATCATCGTGCTCCTCCAACTTTTTGTGCGGTGATAGTGTAATCGGGATAGTCCCTAACTATTTTGTAAAATGAGAGGGTAGTAACACTAGGCTCCAACTACTTTGGTGGCGTTTAGATCATGTGGCACAATTAGGTGGTTTGCTTGTGCCACAACATGTACGGCGAGGGACTAGTAGATCGGTCGGTGGTAGAGGATGGAAGCAATGGGCGTGATGTGAATTGTTGACCATTGCCTATGATGTGAACTCTTTTCCTAATATGTGTTTTCTTTCCCGCATGGTGCTGATCTGAAATCTTTTTTCATCTATCCCTACTATGTTCTGGTAGTTTGTGACCATTGCTTGACCATTGCTTATGATGATAACATATATGCATGTTCTTAATCTGAGTTGAAGCCTATTCCCAATGATTTTGACTCTCATTTCTTGCTTGTGTCCACTGTTTTCCATTTGTTATATCTGGGCACATTGGTGCCCTTTACATATGCTCATATGTTTGAATAGAACAATGCCTACCTGGTATGTTGTTACTCATGGCCGAAGCACTAGTGCCTTTGACACCTAGGAGGAATGCGCACCGCTGGTGCTTGGGTTTGAAGGAGCTGTGTACAAGAAATACAAGTCAAGGGAGGAGGCTTGTGAAGCATTTGATCGTGGACAGCACACAAGTCAACAAATACCTCTCTTGCCTGTGAGGAACAAAAATAGTTCACATTTTAAAGATGTCATTATTTGTTTCCTTGCAATTGTAATTCTCATTATAGTTGTAATTTTACTTTGGAAGCTCGTGTAAGCATTGCTTTCAATGGACTATGAACATGGTGCTGCAATTGGTGGTAACCTTATCCAAATAAAGATGTGGTGATCCTACTCTATCTCATTCAACCAACCAAACAACCAAATTTATGGTTCTGTTTATGCATCTTTGTTTTGTACAACCAACCAAACACTAGATGTGTGCAGCCAGGCCATGCAAAAACTGCCAACAGCCTGGTTGGTGGCAGCATGTATGGATGGATACGATGTAGGTTGGTAAAGAAGGGAACCAAACACGCCCTGAATTACCGTGTATCTACTATTCATAGAGGTGGTGGGCGGCGGCGCGATGTCCAACGATAAGAGTCTGTATTTTTTAGCTGTAGATAGACGAGAAGATTTTTTCTTTTATAGGGTTATTTGTTATTTTTAAAATCGAGCTATTCTTTATGCATATCAGACTATCAATATAGCTGTGTTTTGTAATTATAAGATATTAATTTCTTACATTTACATATTCTGCTGGTCACTGGAGCAATAATTGGTCTTTAAGATCTTTTGTATGATATAATTATTGTTCTGGTCTGCTTATATGGCTTTCAGCAACTTCTTTATGTGCACCTACCTCAACCACATATCTTTTCTTCATGTTCTGGTGTACTTTCAAGTGTTCCAGTTGAATGACTCGGTGTTGACATGGGGAGTAGAAGCCACAAGCCATTGATTAAAACCAAAAAATAGGCATGTAAATATTTCACATGAGAGAAGACTTGGTGTACTTATAGGTGTTCGAGTGGAAGAACTCCGTGTTTACTGGACGCTTTTGGTCTTAGGATAGACGAGGAGGTGTAGATTAAGTTAATCCTTGTTATACTCAACAGTAAGTTTGATACTTTTTTAACTAAACATAAAATAATCGTAAGTTTTTTATTGCTCTTTTTCCTGTGAATCTTCAATCTATTTTATTTCATATCACATTTGTGTCTATTTGTATCATCTAAATCGACACCGTGGCATTAGCACGGGCAATATACTAGTGAAAAAAAGTTTGGGATGCTCCATCATTGATATTTTATTACATGATCGAAGCAAACATGGAAGGAATCCTATTGATATTTTGACTACTTTATGCTTTCCATGAAAGTGATATCCCGTATTGTTTTATAGAGGCAAAACGAATATGAAGGCCAACTAACCTTTTTTTCATTGTTATAGCTAGGAAGGAACTGGTCTAGCGTTAGGTTCATCATAGACTCATGCGTCAACCACTGCCCTGTTTGGAGGCTGATGCTCCCTGGTAGAGTTGAACCACCGATCCAGCAATTAGCATGGAGAGGTGCCCACGAGAGTAATCCGGCCGGGCGCTTGTGAACCGGTGGCTTGGAGGGAAAGATGGTTGCCCCCTTGCTGGGACCCCTGTTAGGCGGTGTGCTGGGAGCTGTGACGAACAACGTGGTGGCGTTGGCCATCAAGCTTGCAGGTAAGGATCTATGGTCGAACTCCGATAATGACATTCGTTCCATCAAGAGAGAGCTTGGCCTGATCGCTAGAGCCGAGGAGGAGCAGCTTACGGAAGAGCTGCGTGATCTGGCACTCGAATTCGAGGACTTGCTCGATCGAGCTCTGCGTCACGTTGTTAAACAGCACAAAGATCCACTCTATAAGGTCCTTGGATTCGCCGACGCCGTTCAGTTGAAACAGAAGGTAAAAGACCTCGAGAAGCGGCTGAAGGACGCATATCAGCGGATGAAGAGCGACCACCAAGTGATCACCACAGTGAACACATACACGACCAAGGTCGGCCCTGTAGGCATCGGCGAGTCCAAACGGGAGATTTGGGAGTGGGTGATGAAGGATGTGGAGGACGGGCCGGAGCAGCGAAGAGTGATGTCCGTCGTCGGGTTCAGTGGATCTGGGAAGTCCACGCTTGTGAAGGAAGTATTCGACTGCCCCAAGGTCGCTAGCAAATTCCCCACCGAGCCTGTGTTGTGGCGTCAGCGCACAATGGTGATGCCAAGATGATCCTCATGGAGTTATTTCAGAAGCTTGGTCAGGGAGAGAAGATCTCTAATTCTGATGACGTCGAACAGCTGCAGGCCAAGATCTCAGACTATCTGAAGAAATCTATGACTAAGAGGTGATGATTTTATTTTCCATTTAGATGTTTCCATTTTCTCTTTATGTGAGCATATATAACTTAGAAAGAAGTGGCCCTGCATTTGTTATGTGTTAAAGTCAGGAGCTTGAACACTATATATTTTACAATGACTAGGTTCTATCCGTGATGTCTTTTCTCTTTTTTTAGAAAGCCGGCAAGAGATTTGCCGGATTTTTATTAGACGGAAAAAAAGAAATAGAATACAAAAACCCAAAAAAAAAAAAAACTGATGAAAAAAAGCAACTCTACTTTTACTACTTCTACCCCAGACAACACTACTGATTGTACCCCAGACAACTCTACTCTCACTACTATGGCACGCAGGCCAAAGCGAGAGGAAAAAACTAGAAAGAAACGCTAGTACAGGAAGAAAACTTGGGCGGCTATTCCTGCTGAGTAGAGGCCCTGGAGTATATCATCTTTGCATAAGTGTGCTACTTGGATAGGCGTTAAAGTCTTTTGTTGAAAAGTCGATTTCGTTCCTTCCATAAATTCCACCACCAATATATCATTATTCCATCTATTCTCCTCTTTTCTGTGTTGTCAAATTTTGCTCGACAGCGTTTCCAGTACCCATAAATAGAGCCCGACATGTTTACTGTGTCAATCACTGAGAGATTACTGTGTTGTCTTTTCTTTAATATGTACTTATTTCTTACTCTCCTCTTTGCCTATATATAAAACAATCATACATAAGACATGGGCTAGGTTAGGGTGCTTATAAACAAAAATTTCCTAAATTCGCCACTGTGTGCAACAGAATGAAATGCAATGATATATTTGCTTCCTTCAAACCCATCCTTATTTTAGTGGCTACTGTACCAAATTGACCTGTTATTGCAGTACATGAAAACTGTACTAACATTTTCATTTTATCAGTCAATCTGCAAGGTACCTCATTGTACTTGATGACATCAAGAATCAAATGTGGTGGGACGGTATAAAATCTGCCTTCCCTGAAAAGGCAACAGGTAGAATAATTGTGACGACGACAATTCAGAGAGTAGCTAAAGTTTGCAGCCGTGGGAATGGTTATGTGCACAATATGGAAGCTCTTGATGACAAGCATTCCAAGGAGTTGCTGCAAGCTGTATTGAAGGGGCACTCAACTCAGTTGGAGCGTAGCTCAATGTCAATCCGAAATAAATGTGATGGTCACCCTCATGCTCTGGTGACCGTGGCAAATTATTTGCAGGGTGAAGATTCAATCACAGAATCAGTCTGTGATCAACTCTGCAACAACCTGGGTTTCCATATGGCAACAGAGGATGCTTTCGTGGAGCTGCAAAAGGTTCTTATCAACCACTACAAAAGCCTGCCAAAAGGTTTCCCCAATCTCAAGACCTGTTTACTCTATGTTTGTGTGTTCCCAAATGGTTGTAACATCAGCAGGAGCAGATTGATAAGGCGATGGTGTGCCGAAGGATATGTACAGTATGATTTTCCACGCAGTCCCCTAGTCGTCGCAGAAGAAAACTTCAAGAAACTAGTTAATCAGAGTATCATTTGGCCAATCGATACAAGCAAAGATGCAAACGTGAAGACTTGCAGAGCTCATGGCATCTTTCATGAGTTCATGCTGCACATGTCCAAGTCTGCTAAGTTCATTACATCTTACGAGGATCCAGACAGAAGAAACTACCGGCACCTCTTTATCCAGAACAAATCAAGAGGCATGGCATCCAACGTGAACAATCGTGCTAGTCCAGAGGAGCCTGGTGGCAAGTCTGGAGAAGAAGAGGAGCCCCGTGCCCATTCTCTGACTCTCTGTGGGAAATCAAGAGTAGCTGTTGGGTATATTGCTAAGTGTGCGCTGCTGCGTGTCTTGGATGTGGAAGAATGCGAGGATTTGATGGACGGTGATCTGGATGGTATACACGAGCTCTATCATCTTAAGTACTTGAGCGTGGGGCACAACATAACCAGACCGCCAAATGATATTGAGAAAATGAATTGCTTAGAGACTCTCGACATGAGAAAGACCAAGCAAGAGATCGCATTGCCGGTGGAAGTCATCCAGCTGCCCAACCTAGCTCATCTGTTGGGAAAGTTCAAGCTTGATAATAAGAAATGGGATAAAAGTAAACCAGAAAATTATGTGCCAGAAAAAAGCAATTTGCAAACGCTAGCAGGATTTGTAACACACCATGAAGGGTTTCAGTTGCTAATGGATCATATGAAGCAATTGAGAAAGGTTAAGATATGTGCCTCATGGGTCAATTCAACTGGTGAGGACCCTGACCTGGAGAGTGCTATTCAAAAGTTCGTGCAGGCTGAACAAGACACAGGCCTTGCTAGTCGACGTTCTCTGTCATTAGATTTCAGGAACTCATATGGAAACATCCTGCGTTCTCTAGCATGGGGCTGCCTCAGGTCGCTGAAGTTGCACGGAGAGCTCAAGGGACTTGTTCATTTTGTGAAGTTGCTCTGTAGTCTAAAAGAGTTGTGCCTTTCCTCCACTAATGACCTGACAGAAGTTGACCGATCAGACTTGCGCGAGCTCAGTTGTTTGGACTTGGAGTACCTCAAATTGGTTGGAGTCAGTCTTGGAGGCTTCGTCATCGGATATATGGATTTCCGAGGACTGCTACACCTATGCCTTGTGCAATGTCCAAGCCTCCCAACAGTGGAAGAAGGAGCTTTGCCGAATCTACTCTCACTTGGGCTTCTTAATCAAGAGCTAGATGGCCTATCTGGCTTCAAAATCGAATGTCACGAATTTCTCCAGGAAATCGCTCTTGATTCTGAGGTCAAACCAGAAACAAAATCCGAATGGAAAATGCAGCTAAGAATCATCAAAAGAGGCCAAGAGTTTTGTATCTCAAAAGGGTTAGTCCAGATGCTACGGGATCAATGGTGAAATATGTTGCCACGGAGAAACCATTACTTGGGGCTAGTTCCTCCATCGTGTTGGGGAAACGGCCGATGGTAGAACAATCGAATTCATTTGACAGACACAGTTTTAAGCAAGTGAGAGTTGCAGACCCTTCTCCAGCTTCAGCCGAGCTCTTCAGTGCGATGGAAATTGACATGATGCCGTCGTCTTCAAGGGTATTCCAGACTCTGGCTGATGACAGTATTTCGGTGAGTTCAGCTGTAACTATAACCCCTGCACTGCGACCTTTTCTCCGTTTGCAGATAAGTATCTGCGACAGTAGTATCTGCAGCCGCCAGTTTTCATTTACAAAACAAATCTGGTTAAAGAATCTAAGTTGAAACTTGGGCTCTTCAATAAACAAAGCTACAAAAAAAAAATGATGCCTAAGTTGCGTTTCAGTTTGTAAATAAGGCGTCAAGGCACATTTTTACACATAATTACTTTTTGGTTAGCAAGCACCTTTACCACTCACCTGTAACAGCTACAATCTACTAATTTTGAACTCTGAATAATGTTGATACCAGATATACTGATATATCCATTCAAACTCTGCAGCACAGGGTGAAGCACCAAGTTTCAGAGAGCATCTAGCGACGAAAAGTTTCTGGTTTGACTGCCATATCGTTGATGTGCTACCGCCGCCATACGGTTGTTGCGAAGACTATTTTGCTCCGTTTGCTCTATTCTCCTATGGCTATTATGAGATCTCTTGAGTTGTTTTATGTTGTACCTTAAAAATAAGTCCATCGTCAGAACCCGCAGATGGTAGTCGTGTATGTGTTGCGTCCTTGTCGTCGACTCATTGTTTCGCCCGTTTGTAGTGTATGAAGACAATGTTGTTGATTTGCTGCTTGCTGTAGTTGTACCGTATTCTGGACTTGTCTTGCCTAAGTAAACTTGGTCATTTGTGTAAATACTGCATGAACTGGAGTTGGTTGCCAATCTCTGCAGGCAACAACCTCGCCGCGTACCCACGGCGCCGAGGGTTAAGACGTCGAGCACGGCACATGCTAAAAGAAAAATTAGACCCCTAGTGTATAAATGTTATTTTTATGATTTCATCTTTCATAAAAAAGGGTCGAAAAAATTCGCAACTATATATTCGACTTGGATAAAACGGTGATCTACAAATATAGCATGAACTGGTGGTGTTTGTTGCTCATGCTCTGCTCTGCTTGACACGGATTCTCTGCTTTCCCGTTGCTAGCAACAGATCTATCTGCACATCATCTGTGTCGTGGATCAAATTGATTGATCCCACGTCATATGTGATCCTGACGAGAGAGTGGCAGCAGCTGCAACGCCACGCCGGCCACTCCGGCAGATTCTTCCGTGGCCCGTCCTGCTGGTTGTTCCTCCAGGTCGATCTCCGGCACATTAGTGCACAAGCACAAGGCGGCGGTGGTAAGGCGCAGCCACGCCGACGGCTGCAGGGTCTTTCGTGGATCGCATGTGGGTCTCCAACCCTGAAACTAAAAAGAACCACGGGCCAGCGAACGTCCATGGACATTAAGGCCCGGCCCCAACATGTGCGGGATTTGGGCAGAGTGTGCAGCCCAGCACTAGGTGGTCGGTCAACTCGAATCGAACGCTTCGCCACCAAAGCTCAGGGCCCAAAGATGAGTTACAGCGGCGGTGGCGAAGATATCCAATTCTCACGGCCAGCAGATCCCCCCGACGCCCGATCCGCTGAGCCCCGAGCCAGATGCCGTCATAGGCGCCATGGAACGCGCACCTCACGGTGGACCTGAATCGATCCGCGTGGGGAGCGCCAGTGCCGGCGCGCCCCCATGAAATAGCGCCCAGCCCACGGCGAGGGTTGTGGGGGCTGAGCTCGACTGCATCGGCCGCGGGCGCTGAAGACCGGGAATGTTACTCGCGGACCGTGTGGCAGTTAAGCATGCGCCGACCACCCTTAGAGTAGGCGGCCACGGCCCACAGCCCACACGCCGACGCCGACGCCGCTGCCGAAACCGGCGCGCGCCACGCCGAGCCGGGCCGGGCAAGCTCCCCGCGCTGCCTAGTTTCACCCAATCCTCCCGGGCTAATAGAATGTCCGGCCACGGGAGGTAGGTCGTCAGCTGGCGGGAAATGGTCGCCTAGCGGCCTTAGGTGTGATTGGGTCGCGTAGGGGGCAGTCGCCAGGTTGGGGTGGGGGCGTGGCCGTGAGGTCGCTTGCCGCCATGGCCGAGGTCTATGGGAGAAGAGAGGGAGGGAAAAAGAGAGTGGGAGAGGGGAGAAGGCGGCCACCGCAGCCGCCCTTAGGGCTCGCCTTCGGGCGGGTCACGAGGAGGAAGAGGATGGGGCGGGACCATGGGCAGCGCGCAGCCGCCCATATCGGGTTTGGGTGGTCGGCAGCTAACACGCTGTAACACCCGAATTTTGGCCATTTTTAAATTCTCTAAAATTTTGAACTTTTTGAAACCTTGATAAAATTTGTCGCCTTGACAATATTTTATGACCTAATTTGAACCCTGGAGATTTTTAGAAGCACTAGAATATTTAAATTTCCCCCCTTGAATTTTTTTGAAGTATAAGATAGTTGGTTTGACATATAACAAGAGTTATAGCAAAGAGGCAAATAATAGAAAGAAGAAGAAACTAGAAAAGGAGGAAAAAGGAAGAAGAAAATAGAAAGCGAGAAAGAGAGCAACCGGCCCAACCCAGCCCTTCCCTCCTCCAAAAATCTCAAAAAAAAAAAAGCCCTTCCCTCCTCCCTCTCTTTTCTTCTCCCACACGGGCCGGCCCAAGTCAATGAGCCCACCAGGCCACGTTCCTCTTCCCCTTTCCCCACTCGCTGGCACACGGGCCCCGCCTCCCTTCTTCCCCAACACGCCACACAGCAGGGCCCCGCCGGCGCCGGCGCCGGCGCCGACAGCCGACCGCCGTCCCCGGGCTGCATAGTGGCGTGGACGCGGGCACAGCAGACGCGCGGACTCGCACAGAACCGCCACGCCGGCCACCTAGCACCCTGCTCCGTTGTCGTCCACACGCACAGGGAGAACGGCGACCTCGCGTGCAAGGATGCCAACCACCACGACATGCCCGGATGAGGGGCCAGCTGCGCCGAGTGGATGGCAAAGACCGGAGCACAGCGCCTACAAGGACCGGCCACGAGCCGTCACATCGGCTGCCCACCCCTCGCCCCGCTGGCGTCAACGCCGACAGTGGAGAAGACGACCCCCGCCGGGACGGCCGCCAGCTGCCATGACGTGACCGCACGGGAAACCAACTGCACCGGGGATAAGGACGTGGACGAGGCCACAGAGACCACGCGGACCTCCGCGGGAGCGTCACGTCGCCAGCTCGCCAGCAACCCCGCTGCCTTTCCCAGGAACAGCGGAGGCGGCGACCATGTCTGGCTGGCCACCGGCCGCCGTGAAGCGACGAGACGAGGCACCGGCATCCAGTGGCGGAACTGAGGGGGCCGGCGGGGGCCATGGCCCCCTCCATAAATAGAACGAGCATTTTTTTTCTTTTTTTTAGAATATATGAGCAATTTTGGGCAAACGCCAAGGCCCATGACCACGCCACGCAGGTTTCCTCTTGTGCTGTTTCGCAACGTACGAGTAGATGAGTAGACAGTAGTCGAGTACGACATTTAGTCTTGTGCGGTGCGATTCCCCGCCGGCCGCCATCTGCAGTACCCCATCGCAGTCTCCTGATCGCGTCCGCACCGCTCGCCGCCGCCGTGAGTCCGTGACGCATCGCCATCGCACTGCCGTCCACGTTCAGTACGTCAACGTCCAGCCAGTACTCTGGTGACGAGCAGATCAATCATCCGATGACATGACTCCCCAAGGTTTTTTTGTTTCATTTAATTTTATTTGTACTGATCATACTCTAATTCTTGATCTCACGTTGCATTGTATCATGTTAATTATTAAATGTTCATCAGGCAAATTTAAATAATCAAGGTATCTTGATCACTTTTGCAAACTAGCTATTTATTTGTGTATTTCTATTGCATAATCATGGCTAGGTAGTGTATGCGGTCAATGAAAAGAAATCCCCCCCTCCCCTTTATTTCCCGGCCAGCCCGCCCTTCGCCGGCATCGCCGGAGGACGACCACAAACACGACCGGGCGGCGGACGGAAAAGCGGGGCACGACCACGCCGCGCATTCCCCCTCCTTGCCGGAAAATATGGGAGCTCATGGAAATATCCACCGGCGAGCTCACCACGGCCGCGGCTATGAATAGGTCGCCCGGTGCTCGTTCCAACCCCCGCCCCGAGCCTCGAGGAGATCCGCAGGGAGCCGAGCGCCTGCGTGCTCGCGCCACCTTTCCCCTCCTCATCTCCTCTTCTCGGGTTTAGGGTTTAGGGTTTAGGGTTTCCCCAAATCCCGGAGAATCCCGCCCACCTTGAGCTAGGTCGGGCGCCGCCATCGATTGGGTTGTCATCGGGTACAATTGGTGAGCGGTAAGGTCTTCTAAACCCTCCTTTTCATTTCCCTCACGAGATTTGTTTTGTAAAGTTGTGTCGCGCGCGCTGGCGCCACCGCCATCAAACTCCGCCGCCAGCGGCCGCTAAAGTCGGGTGCCCTATCCCGCCATCCCAACGCCTACCAGCGGGACCGGGGTGAGGAAGGGAGTCCAATGGGCTTCGTGACGAGTTTTGGGGCAAAGAACGGCCGTTCCAATGAAGCTCCGGCAGGTCGCCCGCGCCGTCGGCGGACGCGGAGGGGGGCGTCGGCGTCCACCGTCACCACCGCGTAACGCCGTCCGTGCCGACCGATAAGGCGCCAACACGTGGCCTTCCCGTCGCCCGTCGTCCCAACATGTTAAGGCCACGTGGGCTGGGCCCATGGCCCACTGGTCACTCACATGGGGTGACCATTGTATTGTCGGCGGGAGTAAAATGCTACGTACACACGAGTATTGTACGGAATGTTATAAATATATTTTCCGGTGTCGAAAAATTCTAAAAGAATGTGTAAATAAACTAGGTCATGTGGAGATAATTTTCATGTATTTTATACTATTATTTTATTAATAAAATATTAGCATAAAAATCCCATGAGGTTTATTATCCGGAATTAAACTTCTAAAAATCGTAACTTCCGAACCGTAACTCGATTTAGGTCAAACCACTTCTAGTATTTTTCTAAAATCGTGATCTATTCATTTATCATTATTTTGCACATTATCACATGGTGTCTTCTACTACTATTTGTTCACTCTAATGTTTATTCGATTAATACCGCCGAACGTGGAAGTAGCCGACGAGGACCTTTATCTCGTAGAGAACAACCCCGATTACATCGCGGAGCCTGACGACGTATACAACCAAGGCAAGTCCTTACCACCCCTAATCCCAACCTAATTAAGTAACCTTTAATCTTGCAATAATTGCAAACATGGCATGTTGATCTAAGTGAACATTTACACATGTGATGATAACTTCGATTTATGAGCTAAGTGCTTGAAGAGCTATGTGCTTGAGATATTAATGAGCTATGTGCTTAAGTTATTTATGAGCTATGTGCATAAGATATTGATGAGTCAGGTGCTTAAGATAATGATGAGTCAGTGTGCATGAGATAATGATGATGCTATGTGCAAGAGGTTATCACCGAGTTTATGTTTACGATAATGTTTATTTAGGAGTTAAGATATAATGTTGTGATGATAATACATGAGCCTGACCAACAAAGAGGCGGTGGGTGTTAGTTCACATGGAGGTGGACTAACACGTTTAGGGAACCAAGGGTTCCCGCAGAGATACTTGCCTCCCTAAGGACGGTTTATAGACCATCTACCTAGTGTAATATTTACGCATGTACCACACGGCGGGATGGGGCGGCTGGATCTCACACCCGTTGGGTTGCGATATATATCGTATGCCTAGGTGGCGGTGATAGGCGTAAGGACTATCGGGGAGCTAACTTCGGATGCTAGGTGATCTTCCGAGGTCGGGTTGGCGTGGATGCTAATGTGATCTTCCATGTAAAACGTTTGGTGCATTGCTTATATCGTATACTGAGCTATTGATCCGCGGATGCTAGGTGATCTTCCGCGTTGGGATGCTAGGTGATCTTCCCTAGGGTGCTGAGTGACCTCCCCATTCCAACCTCAGAAACCTTTGTTAGAAGATATACTAAAACCTAGGTGGTGTCCGAAAGGGTACAAGGTCTCGTTGGACCTTTCCTAACCACTCGATCATGGGAGGAGCTGGTCCATCGTGTGAGGAAATTTATACAACCTCTGCAGAGTTTATTTAAATCTATCGAATAGTCACGTCCTTGGAATGAGCAATTGCTAGGCCAAATCATCTATGATTAGATTTTTCACACTAATGTTTACTAACCGTTTGTGCGTGTTGTTGATGATGATCTTATACAAGCTAACCGGGAACTAGTGAGAGCAGTTTTAGAGTTTCTACTAGGGCCCAAACAAATAATAATCACCAACCTCCGTGTTTGGACTTGCCGAAAGTACGTTTATACTCATCCGTTGTTAATTTTTTAGAGTTAGGCTCGGATGGGGACTTCAGCTCACGATGACCACGATAAGGCACTACAGGATGATTAGACGTTTTTTATGTCTTTAAGTTAGTTTTTTATATATCGATATCGATTGGCAGTGGATAATTTAGAAACACAAAGAGGTCTAATTTTTATGGCTATTTAGAAAATTTTATATGTATGCAAATTTTAGCAATTTAGACGCACATTTTAGGGATATTTTGGGTTATTTTTGTTATAGACGGAAGTGGCTATTTAGATGCAAATTTGAGGAGGGTTTTTAGTTACATATCATAATGGTATTATGGGTAATTTAGGAAATTTAGGGTTACTTTAAATATGTCTCATATTGTCATAGGTTGGAATTAGATACTTATTTAGGGGTTGTTTTTATGTTGTTTTCATAATGGTGGAGATATGATTGTTTAAAAAATGAAACAGAATAGATACAATGGTTATTGTTATCAATGGTAATAGTATACATAACTGATGGCGAAATCTTTTTGATTTTGTGAGAATTACTAAAATCCAGTTTTGTCCCAAAACATCTCATACGGAATGCCTGTTTTTAGAAAAGGAAATATATTAATATTCTAGCTTTTGCATCGACTAATGCATATATTTGTTCATTATTACAAGCAAGCAAAACAATTTCAAGCAATCTCAAAAATGTTGCTTTTATAGTATCGAATTAGTACTAGTAAGATAAGATCGCTTTGTATCAATTTTCCACCCCCTTTGCATATATCTGTGACAGCTTTGCATAAATATCTGTGACAGCTTTGCATAAATATCTGTGACAGTGCTGCATCCCCTACTTTCCATTCACAAACCAAATCTGGATGAGGTTCATGCCTAATAAACTCTATAAGAAAAAAAAAAGGGCAATGTTTTGGTCTTCCGGATGTCGTAGTTACTTTTGTATAGCAGAAGGACATTTACCATTCGCCTCTCAAACAGTCACATCTGAATGTTGAGCACTGATGTAGTGATATCCATTTAAACTATGCAGCATAAATGAATAAATGATCGAGTTTCGGAGAGCAAAATTTCTGGTTCCACTACATGCCATTCGTTGCTGCGCTACCTCGTTTCTGGCTGCCAACGGGTGCTGCGAAGACTATCTTGCTCTTTTTGTGTGGTTATATTTTTGAGGTTTGTTGAGCTGGTATATGTACCTTCTACAAATAAGTCCATCAGAACACGCTGATGGTAGTCATATTCCATTTCAGTTTCAGCGTTGTCGTCGATTCAGTGTTTGGCTTGTTTGTAAAAGACGACGTTTTTTGCTCGGCTGTTTCCTCTACTCGTACCGTACTGCACTTGGGGTACCTAAATAAAATTGATCGTTTATGTACTATTCAGCTTGGACCAAATGCTAATCTCATGAACTGGAAATTGATGCCATTCTCTGCCCCGCGCGTGACACAGTTTTGTGCTCTTCCGTTGCTGTCAACCGATGTGATCATAAGATCACTGGTACCTTAGTTACGAAACAGAGAGCCAAAATGTTGGCAATTGGCTGCTGCAAATCAGGACGCTTCATCGTGTGTATCCATGGTTGACTGAATGTTGAGCACTGACTACATAGTTTCACTGTCTGCGATGTATAGTAGCCAGTAGCAGGCGAGTTGCTGTTTGCAGTAGTAGCGTTTCTGCTCTGTTCTCTGTTCTTTGCACAAACAGGGCAAGCGCGCGAAGGCAGAGGAGGCAGTGCTGGCCAACAGGCAGGCCTGGAGTGTGGGGTCCACGCATCAGCTGTGGAGTGGCGCGCTGGCACGTCCACGCGGAAGCGGAACCGGGCCACAGGCCCACCGGGGTTGTGCAGTCCGCATCTTAGCAGCGAGTGAGGCAGAGGAAAATAAGCGGGTGCGTGATAACAGGCCGCTGACGGGCCTAAACGCACGCGCGATGGAACGGGCCAATTTAGTTTAGGCCCGTTAGCCAGTTTGATATTTTTTTTTCTTTTCTTTCTTTATTCTTTTCTCTCCTCTTTTTCTTTTTAATCTATACTAGCAAAACATGCCCGTGCGTTGCACCGGGGCGTATAATTTATTGTCCGATACTCATGTCAATAGTAAATGTGTCTACCTTTGTTCTGATTTTTGGCCTCACATATATCTACCAGATAATTAGGAAATTGACATTTCTTCCCACTTTCAATGGATTCCCCTGACTTGAGATGCCTGCTGCACAGTACTCGGCCATCTTCATCGAGCAAAACAATCTGAGCATTCAATTCAGGGAACATAGCATGACATTTTAGTAAACTGATTGCAAGACTATTGAAACAACTGCATTACTAATCAGCAGCACAAACTACATCATCTCAATCTTCAGAACATGCATGGAAACAACCATCATGATACTTCTTCGCCCTGCTCCTTACCTGCTTCACTTGCGACCAATTTGCACAAGCCTCACGAAGCCATCATGATACTTCTTCGCCCTGTGATTCAGCTGGGCGGTTAAAAGGTCCACTCTGCGGCACAAAAGTGCGTCCAATTCGTTCCGCATAATCATCCGCAGGCGGGTCATGCGTTGAACAGATGGCGCGCAAAACTTGGAAATTTGGCTCTGCCACATCGGCTCTGCCAGTGCCCGCTACTTCACCTTCGCCTCCATCACCGCAGGTTGTGACTCTTCAACGGGTTCACAAACATGCAGCGGCACGCGGTGGCGGGAACAACCTCCCCGACCTCCGAACAAATGACGGGGCGTGGAGGCGAGAGGAGGAAGTGTACCTGGATGGGGCATCCTCGGGCTCACCGACGTTGATGAGGTGGGCCCCAAAGGAGAGCGGCCCCGGCGGAGATTTGTTGGTTGGAGCAGAGGAGTCCGACCTCCGGTATCGCCGGCATCATCGAGGAGGACGAGGCGGCCAGAGGCGGGTAGAGGAGGAGGGCACCGTCCCGGTAGGCCTTTAGCTTCTTCTTCACCGCTGCGTCGGCCGACTCCATCGGAGAGCCGCTTGCCTCTTGCTGCGGGGCGTGCCCGCGCACCCGCCACGAACTCTCGCGATATACCATTAACGGTGAGCACCGTGAGCCTCCTGGCCGCTACTCGAACTCGAATACCGGCCGGCCATGCGACCAAGCGGTGACGCGATCCGAGTCCATCTATCTCGCCGTGCGGCGGCGTCAAACAACACGACCGACGCAAAGCTTAACAAAGGCGACGTAAACACATGTGAACAAGTGAAAGGAAAAAAGGTGAAAGGAAAATTTTGGCGTAAATTTTCTCTCTTTATTAGTAGGTATAGACAATACTCTTGTTTTCGTGGAACCTGGCTTCTCCATCACAAGACTCTCGAATCAGCGTTACGCAATATCATGTCCCAACCGTCCAATCCGGCCCTTGGGATCGCAACCGCCACGCCGCCTCCCTCAAGAAACGCCTCACCGGCCCCACCAATTCAATCTGCTGTATTGCCACGCCCTTAGTTTTGTCAAGTAAATATTGCGTGTGAGAGGTGATGGACTACGTCTGTAACACCCTGATTTAAAAAAATACAAATAAAATAAAATAATATTCATGTTGACCGGGCAAACTAAAGATAGGCGGTAAAATTTGACTTTTTGAATCATAAGTCGTATGGGCAATCAGAGACGGTGGTTGCGTAGATCTCGTCAAGACGAATTTGTTAGACTACTAACTTGTTTTATTTGGAGATCGGATGAGTTTTAGTGGAGCCATTAAATTGGGACCGTTGGTTGAAACTTAGGGTAATCCCTTCTCCTCCCGTTCAATGGAAAAAAAAAAATTCTTTCACCTTCCGGCTCCTTCTACCAGCGCCGCCACCCTTCCGGTCCTTTCTTTCCCTCACGCGGCTGCCTCTGTTCTCATCTGTGCCGCTCCCTCCTTGAACACACCATCTTTGGCGCAGCTGCTGTTGCTCCCGGCTGCCGCATGTGGTGCTATTCCAGGCGTGAGGCTTGGCTTGGCCCCTCCAGTTTAGGTGTGTACGACATCTCTATTTTCTACCTGCTGTTGTTGCTAAGGCGTATTGGTTCCTGCTTCTTTTCCCTCGATCTGTACCCATGCTGTTATTGCTGACCTGCTGCTGTGGCGCATCTTCCGCTCTGTTCTTGGACCAGTGGTGCTGCTGCAGGTCTGTTGGTGCTCACGTCCAGGGGCAACAACGGATCAGAGAACTAGCCCAGGGGAAAGGGTCAAGGCTGCTGCTTGCCCCTAATCTGGTACAGGTTCTTCTATTCTTGATGCAGAGTTTTGATTGGCCTGGATATGGTTCAGTTCAGTCCTGCATAGCTTTTACTAGCAGATTGAGATTGAAATTACAGGAGCTAGGTACTAGTCGTAGTGTGCCCTGTTCCTGTCAGTCGATGTGGGCTGTGCCCAAATAGGATTTTGCAACTTTGCTTAATGGTCTGAGATGCCGAACAGGATGTTTTGGATAGCTATGGCAAGAGAAAAATAAAACCTGTACACCATGTCAGATCGATTTAGATCCTTATTTTTTTTTTTTGAGGAGCTACTTGCTGTACGCTAGAAATTCCAGCATGTGCTTCTATCAAGCAAGGCATTAGCTTGTCAGCTCGTCATTTCAGCATGATTTCTCCTAGATGGTTCGGTGGTCAAAGAAATAGATTAATTCTTTAGAAGCCAATTAGTACGTTGGGAAGAACTCAGGCTTGTCGTTTTGAATTGAGTTAGCTGTGAATTAACTCGTGAGATGCTAGTGTTAGCACAACTCGGTACGTTCTGGAGGCTGAGATTGAGAGGCTATGCTGTATCATCCACTTAGTATAAATTAATGTATATTTTGAGTTGCTTTCAGTACAGTTCTCCTTCAAGCTGTTTTTTTTTTTTTTGAGTCTGTGAAC